>JAODAL010001367.1:0-234914 GCA_025379985.1 Phyllomedusa bahiana | reverse complement strand
CAAGTGCAGCATCCCCCAATCCAATTCCTCGTGTGAAAAATCTCCTTTTAACCCTTCTGCAGTCACAATCTACATGCTATCTACATGCTCAAGCACGCACCATTGAAGTTCAGAAACAGTGTGTCCGGCTTCTACCAAGTAACGAGCTATAGTTGTTTCTCCAAACTTCTTTTTGGTATCTATTTCTTCTTTTGTTTTTTGTTTAAATAGACGTATAGCAGATCGATGTTCATTAATCCGAATCCTAGTCTCTCTACTGGTCTGACCAATGTATATTTTACCACACAAACATTTGATAAGATAAATCACTTGAGAGGTATTGCATGTAAAGAAGCCTCTTATTTGAATTTCAAATCCCTTCATAGGATGTTTTATAGTAGAGCCTTTAATAATGGAAGAACAATTAAGGCAATTGAGAAATCCAAACGTGCCTGTTTTAACATTACCTAATCTAGCTTGTCTAGTGGTACGTTTCTTTATATCAGATGATACAATAGCATCTACGATACTTTTACCACGTTTAAATACGCATATAGAAGGATTCTTCAACATACAGCCATATATTGGATCACTACTCAATATCTGCCAATGTTTGAGGATACTCTCTTTAATTAGGTTATCATGAGAATCATACATCGATAACAACACTATTCTATCAGTATTAGTTCTCTTTTTAACTTTAAGCAAATCCTCTCGTCTCAGTTCTTGGACTTCATCAGCTATTTTTTGTACTTAAGTCTTATTATAACCACGCTTTTCAAACTTATCGACCATATTCTTAGAACTCTCAGTATAAATTAGATTGTCTAAACAAATGTGTTTGGCTTGAACCAATTGGCCTTTAGAAATACCTTTAAACACCTGTGGGTGATGGAATGAATCACGATTTAGCAAATTATTTTGATCAATACTTTTTGTATACAATGTAGTTTCTAGTTTCCTTCCATTTTAAGTCACTTGAACATCTAAGTATTGAACAACACTCGGATGTTTAGTGAGAGTAAAGTTAATTAGATGGTGTAAATTATTAACATACTGTAAAAAAGATTAAAGTTGTATTTCAGATTCCTTCCACAAAAGGAAAACATCATCGACAAAACGGCGCCACAATACAATATTAGACTTAAATTTAGATGATAATATAAATTTTTCTTCAAGCATAGCAACAAACAAGTTTGCAAAACTTGGGGCTACAAGGGGCCCATGGAGGTCCCCTGTAGCTGCAAGTAAAGTTGATCCCCAAATCTAAAAAGGTTTTTTGTAAGCACTACATCTAAAAGAGACATAGTAAAATTGATAGATCTATTATTCAATGAAGGATCTTCACAGAGCGTTTCTCTGACTATCTCTCGGTCTTTTATGTATGGAATGTTAGTGTACAAAGATTGAATTTCCAGAGTACACGATAGATTAACCGCTGAGCAATCAATATTATGAATAGATCTTAAAAAATGACCCGTATCTAAAAGACACTGTTGTTTCCGTCTTACTGCTGTTTGCAAAAACCCATCAATATATCTTGCTATTGGTTCTAGCAGGGAATTAACTCCAGAGACAATAGGTCTCCCCGGAGGATTGTGAATGGACTTATGTACCTTCGGTACAATAAAGAAAATAGGAATATGCGGATGGTCATTAATAAGAGATTTTCTTACACTATCATATATAATACCTTCAATAACTGCTTCATCTAATAGGCTATTTATCATATTTAGAATTTCCAATGTGGGATTTTTTTTTGTTTTTTATATATATGAGCCTCACCTAATTGTTTAAGTGCTTCATGTACATATTGATCTTTATCAAGAACAACAGAAGCACCCCCCTTATCTGCCTTCTTTATTACTAGCGAATCTTCTTTTACCAGTTAATTTATAGCCTTATTTTCTTCTTTATTAAGATTGGGAGGATTTTTCTTGACAGTATCCCAGCCACGAGTAACATCATCAAGTACAAGTTGCTGAAAAACTGTCAACGAGGGGCATTCAATTTCAGGATCAAAAGTACTACGTTTATGCATTTTTTTAGAAGACATCACATCGTTCTCCCTTGACACCTTTTTCTGATGAAAAAACATTTTTACTCGAACATTACGACAGAGCTTATACAAATCTACTTCGAAGTCAAACAACTCCCTAGAATGTGCAGGCACAAATTTGAGTCCCTGCAATCTGAGCTTCAGTCAATTGTTTCGAAGAAATATTCAATACAAGATTTTCTACATTCTGGTCTTCTTCGTTTTCCCAGCAACTTGCCGTTTTTGTTTTTTTATATCTTTGTTTATGTCCCCAGATGTTGCGTCAAGTTCTTCTGTTGACGTGGTATCCTCCAAAAAAGACTCCTGTTGTTTTTGTCTAGTTTTAGATCTAAGTTTCATTCGTTCAGTCTCATTCACACTAGACCCTCTTGAAGATACATCCGAGAACTTGTTTTCTCTTTCTCTATTGTATCGATTCAATCTTCTGATCCTACTCCTTTCTTCTGCCCATATATATACTCTGTTGTTTAAATAGTGTTTACAGTCACATTCAAATTTCTTGACTTTATTTTGAAGACTCTTTCGAGTCTTGTAATACTTTATTAAACTGTTCAGGAGTGATTGATTTTCTACATTCATCTTCTGCGTTTTTAATTTCAATAGCCAGATTTTTAAGAGTATTTTGTAAATGGTGAACTGTTAGAAACATTAAGTCAAGTGAGTATTGGTTACTTATAGCAAACCACTTTTCTTTATAGATCTGGTTCTCCGCAATCCTCTAGGTATCCGTGATATTTTTAGATATATTGTTAATGTTGATGCATGCATACGGAGGTTTAACTCCTTTATATTTAAATTCTCAAGCTTTTTAACATAATCCACTTTAGTATCATATTTCATTTTATCCCATCTCAGTCCAGCAGATTCTGCTTGTTTTAATATATCTCCTCGTTGTGTTTCAGTGAAGTGAAACATCTCAGCTCTGGTGTTTGTAATTCCGGCAATCTCCTCAAAAGACATAGTAGTCTCACTTTTCAAAACGGACAATGGAGAAAACGTAGGCACTTTTGCTTTAAACAGAAGTCCGTATATAACATGTATACCACTATGCCTAGGTCTACACTGAAAGTCTTTCCATGACTTACTCTATGTTCATTATAATGTCGATGTAGACCAAAAACCGTTCCAAATATTTAGTAGTTGATCCAAACAATATATAAAGTCTTGATATCATCAATAGAAACAACTTTAAAAGTGATAGGAAAATGGCAAAGGTATACTTAGATTCTCATGTGTCAGTCCTTGACCTCCTTATAGTATGCACGCACCCACTACGGGATAGCCGGGAGACGCCGACACCAGATCAGAAACACAGCTGCAACGTTTCGAAGGGATTACCTTCTTTGTCAAGCATGTGTATTAGATTGTATGGGAGGTACTTATACCTATCCGTAATTTAAAAACAGTATAATTCCACGATACATAAAATAACATACAATCTAAGAACAATACACTACATAGGAACACAAGACTTATAAAAATGCCTTGAAACTTAAACATTGATTTAGACCGATGGGAGCAAATGCATGCATCCTCCATATCCAATATGCCTCGCGTTGATGCAATCTCCTTTTAATCCTTTCTGGGCACTCACTATCTATATGCTCAAGCAAGCACCATCGAAGTTCGGACTCAGTGTGTCCAGCTTCTACAAAGTGATGAGCGTGGTTATAAGACTGAGGTACAAAAAATAGCTGATGAAGTTCAAGAACTGAGATGAGAGGATTTGCTTAAAGTTAAAAAAAGAACTAATACTGATAGAATAGTGTTCTCATCGACGTAAGATTCTCATGCTAACCTAATTAAAAAGAGTATCCTCAAACATTGGCGAAAATTGAGTATTGATCCAATATATGGCTGCATGTTGAACAATCCTCCTATATGCGTGTTTAAATGTGGTAAAATGTAGGAATACCAAAGTATGAAGAATGGATCCGGCGCCCTGTTCTAGAATAAATGCTTTCTCTCGGATAACGAGGATATATTAAAATAAAGTATTTATTCTAATAAAAGATTGTGAAAAGAGCATTTAAACCTTTTCCACATAAACACTAAAATAACGCGTTTCTCACCGTACACCGGCGCTTCATCAGATACAAAGTGTTACAGTGAAAGTCCGGTATCACATTGTATTTAAAATAAAAGGAGTCTACATATTGGTTACTCTGTGATCCAAACATAATAAAGTCTAACGGAATAACATAAAACATGCTATATGATAACCAATGAAATCAAGAGCGGGATGTTCAAAGTAAAAGGGAAAAAGTGATAAGAACAGTTGATTGGTTAAGCACAAGGCAGGAGATATGTATTGGCCAATCTGTAGGTCAAACGTCAGTGAGTTACAGTGACATAGATAGAGTGATACGCTCCATGGAGTTCAATGAGAGTGAATACGGGCCACTGATTGAAGAAAAAGAGGGAAAGATGAAACCACCAATCAGAAAAGGGACTGTCGATTTGTCAAGACAAGAGAGGGAAAGATAAATCAGCCAATCAGAGGAGGAGCTACTGGGACCATGTTGTTCTATGTACCAAATACTGAACCACTGTTAGGTTGAAAAAAGAGAGGGAAAGACGAAACTACCAATCAGAGGAGAGACTGTCGATTGGTTGAGACAAGAGAGGGAAAGATAAATCAGCCAATCAGAGGAGGAGCTACTGAGACCATGATGTGCTATAGAGCTGACTGACCAATCAGCGAGTGAGCCACTCGCTACCACGTTTTCCTATGGAGCGAAGCTAAGACTCGCCGATTGAACACCGGGGAAAGAGAACAAAGTATAAGAAAGAGATAGTGTTGATATAAATGCATTGAGACGAATGGGAAGTGATGGAATGATGGAGGCTCATTTGTATGAGCCAATGAAGAATAAATTGCAGAATGGGAGATAACCCAGTCAATGGGTATACAAAGTGACAGTGCTGATAAAGTGCTAAGTGCGAGGTTATTATGGAATACAGTAAAAAGAAATAAAGAAAAATAATTGAATAATGACCATATAAAACGAGTACAAGGTTAGATTAAAAAAGAAATATACAAAATACTGATATACTAATAAAAAAGTTCGAGTAAAAAAATTTTTAAAAGAAAATTTAAAAAGGGTTTTTTTAGTAATTTTTTTGGACTAGTTCATTAAAAAACCTTTTGGACTAATTGTCTGAATTTATACACCAGAAAGTTTCTTTTCGTTGTAATAATTGAAATCATTGGTATGCTTCCTGGGGGATCTGTCGATAGGTAAAAAATATTAGGGCCACATGTATGATCGGGCTTTTCGCCCGTTTTTCTTCAGGCGTATACTGGCGCCTCCCAGCCCGAATCCCGCTGTCGGACGACGCAGGGATTCAGTGTTAGTCGCAGTGTTCACCACCTCTTCATCAGCGCCCCGCATGAAGCGGGCAGCAGTGGCGCGGTTGGGCGTTCCGGGGCTGGACGCGGCGCGCTTCGAAAACTCACGAGGCATGTACGATGGCGAGTCCGGCACAAGCGATGCGCAGTGCAGGCGCTCGCAGCTCCGACAGGCAGACCACAGGTTTTTTGGTCTAAATCCTCCGTGACAGAGGCATCTGAAGCAGGAATCGTAACATGCGTGGAAGCAGATCGAAGATCGCGACAGAAATCTCGGGGCTCCGCTACGTGCAGCAGGAGATATGATTCATGAAAAAAATCGCCTTTAAAATGGCGGAAAACAGTGTCAAAAAGAGCTGAACGTAAAAAATAAACATAAATAAAAAAAAAAACCACTTTCAAAACTCTAGGGAAAAAAAAAAAAACGGCGGCAATATCAAAATTATGATATTTGAAATTGCCGGGATATACAGTAATTCAAATTCTGAAACCTATTCCTCATTGGTCGGGCATAAACCAGCCAATCAGAAATAGGAGCGACAGGTGAACCATTAAAAACTATGGAAGGAGTTGACCAATCAGGAAATCCAACTGCAAGGATAATTCAAAATATACAGTAAAAAAAGCAAAAAACAGAAAAAGAGAGCTGATTGCTGAGCTAGCGGTGCTTGGCGCTATCCAGCCAATCAGAAGCGCGAGCTACTTCTCGCCATTATAGTCTATGTAGAGAGCGACGCTCCTGACCATCTCGGGCGCTCAGCGCCGTGTGGCATGAAGTATTTATAAAAAAATCATTTTTTTATTTTCGTGACAAACATTATCAGATTAAAGAAGCCATGAAATCCAATTCTTACAAATAAAGCAGGTAAAAACCCGAAACAATGCGTTTGTCGCCGAACCGGCGCAACATAAGAATTTCAATAGAGAGAATTGCCGGAAAATACAGAATTCCAAATTGTTTAAGCTATTCTCATTGGTCGGGCATAAAAACGCAGCCTACAGAATAGGATCGACAATGTTACATCTAACCTACTGGGAGGAGAATTGACCAATCAGAAAAGAGCGACAATGTCCCATTATAACCTATGGAGGAGAATTGACCAATCATAATAAGGAAGCGACAATGTCCCATTATAGCCTATGGAGAAAAATTGATCCAATCATATTCAAAGGCGGGACAGTTCAAAATACAGTAAAAATGCAGAAACGAACTGATTGGTTGAAGCGGCGGGCTCGTCGCAGCTTAGCCAATCAGAGCGCGAGCTACTTTTCTCATAGAGATCTATGAGGGGAAAGGGAAATTCTGAGCGCGCTCTGTGATTGGCTAAGTTACAAAGAGGCGCCGTTTATTTGGACCAATGGAGAGAGAGCGAGCGATCGCTCCTATGTTTTCTAATGCAAACGTGAAATATAAAACTGTACATGGCCGACAATCAAATAAAAACACTACAGAAGTGTCCCGATGGTATAAAAACGAATGATAATATGGGGGTAACGGAAAAAAAAAATATTAAATCTATAAAATCTTGTTTTTTCTTTATTTTCGTTGCACCCATACATTGATCCTTGGCTAAACGAAAATAAAGAAATTAACATGATTTTATTGATTTAATATTTTTTTTTCATTACGCCTATATTATCATTCGTTTTATATTCACATCGGATCCACTACTGTACTGTTATAAATTTGATATTCGACCAAAGTACATTTTATTTCAGATTGCATTAGAAAACCCATAGGACGTCGCTCGCTCTCCCCATTGGCCAAATAACGTGCGCCTCTTTTAACTTAGCCAATCAAGAGTGCGCTCAGAATTACCTTTCCCCATAGAACTCTATAGAAAGTACTCGCGCACTGATTGTCTAAGCTGGACGAGCCCCCAGCGCTTCAAATCCGATCAGCTCGTTTCTGCATTTTTTACTGTATTTTGAACTGTCCCGACTTTTGAAAATATGATTGGACATTTTTTCTCCATAGGATATAATGGACATTTGTCGCTCCTATTCTGTTGGTCAATTCTCCTCCATAGTTTATAATGGGATATTGTCTCTCCTATTCTGATTTGGCAGCATTTATGCCGACCAATGATAAAAAGCTAGAACAATTTGTAATACTGTAATACCCGGCGATCTCTCAATTGCAATTCCCCTATGTACGCCGTACTCGGCGACAGAACTCGTTGTTCGGGTTTTTAACTGCTATTATTTGTAAAGAAAAGTGTCGTGCTTCTTATAACTGATCATGTTTTAACATTTAATAAGAATATGATTTTTTTATTAATAACTTCATGCCTCACGCCGCAGAGAGCCGAGATTTCAGAGCGCCATCTCTCCATAGACTATATGGGAGAATGCTCGCGGCTGCTGATTGGCTGGGATAGCCAAGCCACCGCTAGCTCAGCCACAGCTCTTTTCTGTCTTTTTTACTGTATTTATTGAATTATCCCGCCGTTGATTCAGAATGGTCTAACATCTCATAGACTAGAATGGGTCTTTGTCGCTCCTATTCTGATTTTGTTTTTTATTTTCCCCCCCCCCCCAATAATTTCTCCATAGGCCTAGAATGGGTTTCTGTCGCTCCTATTCTGATTGGGCTGAGCTTACCCAGTCCCCGGTAGCTTATTCCAATCACTCTTTTCAGCATTTTTACAGTATTTTGAGACTATCCCTCCCCGGCATGGATTCTGATTGGCTTAAACTTCCCATAGGTTTTAAATGGTTCCACTTCGCCTCCTATTCTGAATTGGCCGGTTATGCCGACCAATCAGAATAGGCTTTCTGATTTTGAATTACTGTATATTCTTCCCCGGCAAATTTCCAATATCCTAATTCTTGATAAGGATATTGGAAAGGATATTGTTTTAATGTATTTTTTATTTTTTAAGGTTTCAGCTCTTTTTCCTGAGAATGTTTTGAACGCCTTTATATGATAAGTATTAAAGGCGATGTTTTTGAATCATACTCCGCACCGACATTCTGGAAATGGAATTTCCTCGCTGTTCAGCCTGTCTAGCATCGAAACTGTTTTTTCCGGGACGCAGTCCCGCACTGCGCTAATTCCCGCACTGCGCCCGCGATGTCCCCGCGCCGCAACTGTTCCCCCACACACACTGGTCGAGGCACAGGGGAACTTTTTCCCCGCATGTATGAGTGCGCTACCTCAGGCGGCGAGATCATAGAGCAGCCCAGCACTGCGCCTCGGTCCCCGCACCTGCCCGCCTAACACACTGGCCAAGAACGCGGCGGACTTTTCGCCCCGCATTTAGGACCGCACGACCATTCCGGCGCCGAATCCTAGTGCGCAGGTCGCGTAACTGCGCCTCGGACCCCGCACTGTGCCTAAAACACAGCGATGCGAGGCGGCGGCGACTTTACATTGTATGGTATGACCCGCTTGCCCCTGCCCCGACATAATCAGACTCAGATTCCGCCCGAAAAACTAGCGGAAAGGTGCGCCCCGACCCGTCGGGATTCATACATGTGGCCCTTAGTTTGTAAAAATCACGATTGTGGTGTTCGTTAAAATGTCTAGCCACACTCTGCCGAATATCCCCATTTTTCACAAATGTTCTGTGGCCATTCAATCTTATGTGCAGAGGATGTGTTGTTCTGCCTACATGCTGTAAATTAAAATCACATTGAATTACATAAATGACCTATCTGCTTTTACAATTCAGATTATGTTTTAGGTGAGCTGATGTTAGTGCTTGTGCCAGACAGAAATTGTGGGTAGTTTTCAAACTAGTTCTGGAACAGCAGTGGCAGCCATTTGATTTACAGGGGTAGCTTCCAAAATTATCTCCCGGAATGGAATTTGTTTCATCTGGCCCTCTAATTAATCCTTTCAACAACCCTGAAATATGGGTACGTCAGGGTGGTGTTAAGGAGATGTGTAACAGGATCGCAGTGCGATTCTTTTCCCCCATGTATGAGCCTTACCTCCGGCCCAAACATAGGCGCAGCCCCGCACGCGCCCGGACCCCCCACTGCGCCTAAAACCGGGCGGGCGCACGGACTTTACATTTATGTATGACGGCCCCGGGCCCCAAAAAAAAAATTCAGGCGCAGATTCGCCGAAAACGGGAAAAGGTACCCCCACCCGTGGATCATACATTGGCCCTTTTTTTTTGGGATTAAACAGCGCAGGCGGGCGACGCCCCCACCGCGCTAAAACCAACCGGTTGTTAGGGCAATCCCGTTTCAAAGCCGCTTACCGGCGTACAATTAAAAGAGGTTTACCACTTTCAGATATTAAGGCTTAAAGCGAATGTGCCATCAAAATATTACTTACAGCCTTATGTATGAAAACTGTCTGTTATCCATAGCAACCAATCAGAGCTCAGGTTTCATTTCATATAGTGCTCTGAAAAAACAAAAGCTGAGCTCTGATTGTTTGCTATGGATAACAGGCAGTTTTCATACATAAGGATGTAAGTAATATTTTGATGGCACATTCGCTTTAAGCCTTAATATCTGAAAGTGGTAAACCTCTTTTAATTGTAAATTGAATATTCTTTTGTTATTCAAATCATACCTCTTATATCGAATACAGTAATTTTTTTAACCCCCTTTTACCGACTTTTGATAGAGTACGTCAAAACGTGGGAAAAGGGCCTTTGAAAGGATGCGCGCGATCCCGCTTCACAGCCCCCGGGGTGTTAGGGCAAATTACAGCTAACACCCGGGGGTTTTTTATTTCAGGGGGGCGGCGTCGCCCCCTGTGCTTTAACCCAACAGCGCCGCGGCAAAGATGCCGGGGCGTCTAAAAGCCCGAAAAGATCCCCGCCACCGTTTTTTCACCCGACGGGACATCACTGAATCGCTGAGTCCCGACCGCTAACATGGCGCGCGAGCCTTGTGAAGGCTCTGATCCTGCATGTTCCTGTTTGCCCCACTTCCGTCCGCAGACAAAGGGGGAAACGCCATCTTTGTACACCCAAAAGCATTGCCTATGCAATGCATACCCGTATTAACATCGCCCCCTATGGCAAGCACCATAGGGGAACTAAATGTTAACATAAAAAAAAATAATAACGTTTTAAAGTACAAACAAAAGTATTAAAAGTTCAAATCACCCGCCTTTCCCTATTTTACAAATAAAAACAATAAAATAATAAAAAAGTTACATATATTTGGTATCGCCGCGTCCGAAAAAGTCCGATCTATAAAAATATAATGTAATTTATCCCGTACGCTGAACACCGTAGAAGAAAAAAAATTACAAACGCCAAAATTGCGTTTTTTTGGCCATTTCACATCACATAAAAGTTGGAATAAAAGTAATCAAAAAAGTTGCATCCATTTCAAAGTGCTAGCATTAAAAAGTACACATCTTCCCACAAAAAATGCCACCTCACTGACGTCCGTAGGTGTTAGTACAAAAAAGTTATTGGTCGCACAAAATGACGCCACAGCGCAAATTTCAAGAATAGAAACATAACGGAAACCCTACATGTTTGGTATTGCCGGATGCATATTAACCTGTATAATACAGATAACACCTCATTTTTACCGAAGAATAAACTCCGTAAAAACAAACCACCCGCAAACATGGCGCAAGTACGTTTTTTTTCACATTTTGCCCCACTTAGAATTATTTTGCCGTTCCCTAGTATATTCTATAGTAATATGAATAACACCACTAGAAAGTACACTTGTCCCGCAAAATAAAAGCCCTCATATGTCTATGTAGGTGGAAAAATAAAAAAGTTATGGCTTTCAGAAGGCAAAGAGCAAAAAAATTTAGAGCCATAATATTATGACCGTCCGTCAGGAAGGGGTTAAAACATGATAAAGCTGAGCCCAATTCCTGATATGTACATTATATTTAGGAGAGAACAATTGTATTAGTATCAGCAGTGTAGTCCTGCCATATCCAAGCAATAAAGAAAAAAAAAATCAATGAGGTCTGTAAACCTGTGTCAAAAAATCTAATAAAAAGGACTAGAGTGACCCAGGTTTATCTCCCGCTCTTGCATATTCTAGTGCGGATGGAAAATCATCAAATTCATTTTCATGCTGAAGAATATAAATGTTAAATCAATAGTATAGATTAAAATGCCAAATCCATATGAATAATAGAAGTGTTTTATCGTTTAATAGAAAAAGAAGAAAGTATTGCACACTCTCTTCATAAATCCATACCTCATGCCTAGAGATGGGCGAATTTCTGGCAAAAATTCGGTTTGCCAGACATCACACAGTGTGGAGGTGGCAGCAAGATCAGTAGGCCACAGAGTGGCACAATCACACAGTGTGGAGGTGGCAGAAGTAACAGCAGCAGCAGCAGCAGCATGAGGTCGGAGAGTGGCACAATGACAAACCTTGGAGGTGACAGCAACATGAGTAGGCCACAGATTGGCACAATGACACAGTGTGAAGGTGGCGGCAGCATCAGAAGTCTACATAATGGCCTAGTGAAGAGTGGGGAGGTGGGTGACAATACCAGTCCCTGGTAAAGATGGTGGGTAGTAGAGCAGCTGGCAGCAGATGTATGGGATCAAGCGGGTGGCAGCATCAGAATAGTAGCTGAGGGAGATAGCCAGAAGAATCCAGACTCAAGTCTCAAAGTTTTGGCGAGGCGTCATGGCTGATCTAATCTGATGTATAAGGCATTGGTGTGTAGAAATTCTGGCCGATACACGCCTGATTCATCTTGACAAAGCTGAGTCTCTCCATATTTCGGGTGGACAAGCGAGTTCTCTTTGGGGTAACTATGACCCCCGCTGCACTGAACACCCACTCTGACGCCACACTACTGGCAAGGTAGGACAGCTTCTCCATGAATGGGACAGAGGCGGGTTGAGGAAAAGTGAGGGCCCCGACCTGCTCCCGGGCCATGCCAACTAAAGGTTGTGTCGGACGAACCCACAGACTCTTAGCTGGGGTTGTCAGATGTCATCTGGGAGGAAATGGATGATCTAGTCAACCAATCAAGAACCACTGGCTTGGTGATCAACACACGGCCGCTAGATGACAACGGTAGCTCTGGTCTCATCGAGTCATCCCTGCTGCAAAGTCCCCTTAATGTGCTGTGACCTGTGCCTGCTCCAGGAACATTTGTGCCACTGCCACTCGCGTGTGAAGGGCCTGCCACCTCTCTGTCTGACATACTGTTTGATCAAAAATTTACAATAAAACAGACTCTGTTTAATGAAGATGCTCCTGTCCAAGTTGGTGGTACTGCAGTCCCTCCCTTTTCAAGTGGTGGACTCTGCACCGTTCAGAGAACTGATGGCTTGTGCGGAGCCGAGGTGGAGAGTTCCACGCCGTCATTTGTTGTCAAAAAAGGCAGTACCAGCCCTGCACAAATATGTGGAAGATCGGTGTCTTCCAAAGTATATATAGTTTTGATGCAATATTTTATGATTTTGTGTTGTTTGGATTATTTATGCTTTGTAAGTGACATTGATGGGTGATTCTTGTTAACGTTATGTACTGAAGGAGTAATCTGTCTCTGTTCTATCTAGTCTCTGCAAGACTTGTAAGTTAGTCTTCCAGAGAATAAATTGTTAATGAACATTGATAAAGCTGTAAATACGGCATTAATGAAGAATATTGGATACCTACTTAGTATTCATGATTTTTCAATTGACCTAACATTGTTTCTTGATTCTAGGTCCTGCCATCCGCTCTGGGCATTGCAGTGAGAAGCCCTTGTGCCCTCACATATGCTAACCTGTTCCAAACCTGGGACTGAGTTCTTTGATCTTCTGACAGCTTTATGTTCACTATATTAACTAGTTGATGGTAGAATTTTTGATTCTAGTCCTAGAAACATCTTGGGGACTGTTTTGGTAGGCCTCTGTGCTACCCTACAGTAATAACCAGATGGAATTCAGGGGTATATGGGACAGAAATAGACACACCCTGTATTTGACTCCTAATTACCACGCAAACAAGAGGATAAATTAACCCTTGGGTATAAAATACCCTACACAGTGAACCAGATGAAATTCAGGCGTATATGGGGCAGAAATACACACACCCTGTATTTGACTCCTAATAACCACACAAACAACAGGATAAATTAACTCTTGGGTATAAAATACCCTACACAGTGAAGCAGATGGAATTCAGGCGTATATGGGGCAGATATACACACACCCCGTATTTGACTCCTAATTACCCCACAAGAGGATAAATTAACCCTTGGGTATAAAATACCCTACACTGTGAACCAGATGGAATTCAGGCGTGTATGGGGCAGAAATACACACACCCTGGATTTTAGGGAGAATACCCTACAAACTAAAACAAACAAAATAAAATAAAAACGCTGGTTTAGGAACAGGTGTGTATGTGACACACACTTGTGAAGGTCTTTCACCCCAGTAGCTCAAAAAATGGATTTGTTTTGCACATACTGCAATATAGTGCTGCAGCAGATAGATGCTTATGACAAGCGACACAGTGACAAGTGTGAGAATTTAACATGGCATCTGTATTTATAGGGCTGTGACATCACAGAAGACCGCTGGTTGCTGATTGGCTTCATGTCTGCACATGTCAGTGAAGGCGTTCCTTTCTTCCTCCCATAGTTCTCTGCCCCATGTCACGCCATATGTTCGTGGCCATTTTAGAAAAAAAAGATGATTTGTTCCCATGAAGTACTATAAACTTCGCCTTCGTGCAGAATCGATTTTTTTCTGAAATTATAAACGAATTCCACTTAGAATCGATTCGCCCATCTCTACTCATGTCCTATAGCTCTGTAGGTAAGAAAACCCTCTGTTTACCCTTTCTCAAATCCGTTTTGTAATTGTAACTCCTCCCAGGGACATTTTTTCTTCACCTCTCGAAGATGTACTGAATATATGATTAAATCATGTTATTTTGATATCTAATGTACAGTATCCAAGTTAGGGTAGCTAATGATCTTGTGCTCCAGTTGGGGATCACAGCTGGGTTTGGAGTGGAGAGAGTTACTAATAAAGTTAATCGTAACAGGAACGTATACTATTTCAGCAACAGGCTTACTCTAAGTGGTGGGACCACCATACAGAAGGAGCTGTTGGATGGATTTGAAGGCTGATGATTGGGACACAGTCCACAAATCCATCTATGCATGACAGTATATAGTGAATCTCTAATCCACTTCAGAAGATCACCTTCTTTGTCATTGTTAGATCATCAGTGCATGTAGTGCCTTTAAGTGGATTTCCTGTTTGTGAACCCTATTCCCAGGCCCATTTTTGAGGAAGAGCCAAGCAGGCAGCCAACTTGGATGCCATTTAACTTAAGAGGTGGTGTTAAATGGCTTGTACTGATGCCGTCCACCCTAAATCCAGGTGCTTGGCATCTAACTTGACTAAGTCCGCACAGAAATTTAAAATGGCCATACAGAGTCCACTGCTTCATATAAACTGTGCAGCTGTAGGAGGGGAGAGTTGGCTGCTGGCATTAGCCAGCTCTCCAGAGAGAAGTCAGGGATGGATTATTGCTGTCCCTGCCTTCTCAATCGTTATTTATACAGCACTTAGTGAGTGATGTATATACAGATTATTAGACCAAAACCAAATCAGTTTTGTAGTAACTTCACTGGGTTGCATTTCCCCTGTAACTGGGGCTAATTTGTCAGCCTCGGTTACAGGGAAAATCAGCAAAGAAACAGTTTTGTGAAAATGCCCAACAAAGGTCTTTTTCTGACCTTCTGGGGGGCAATTTGTAAAGTAAATAAAATCCATATAATAAATAAGATTCATTTAAAAAAATTGATAGCCTAAACCTCAACTATTAGCCCGATCCCTGACGATCCTCAAACTTTATATTACCTATTTAAGAATGTCAGTGACGGAAAAGTGACACAATTGTAAAACTTATTTGAGCTGTTAGTACATAAACAAAAAATGTGAAAAGCAGACTATTTTTTACCATTACCCTTGATATTATAAAAAATCTTACGTAAAAATTAATCCTTACATATCACAAAAAAGGTTAAAAAACTTGTAGAATAACCAAGTGCGAGAAAGCGTTATAGTGTACAATTCAACAAGAAAAGGAAACTGGTTAATGGTGTTGCAATGCGCCGTTGGACACCCTGAGTGCGATTTAGCCTAGAAATAGCCCTGTCTTTTCCCAGGAGGCAGGAGTAGAATAAGGAACATTTTATTAAAATACTTAATAAGGCAATCTTGTCAAACTCCCAGAAGCATAATTGTGTGTATATCTCCTTGTGTATTGACCACAAACCTCCTGTCTTCTGATGTCATTGTCAGTGGGCATACCGTTTCCTTCATTTGCCACCCTGACTGTATGGATGTAGCAGAGGTAAGCATGATCAAGATAACACAGTTTGTTGTTGTGATTACAATTATCTGTAAACATAGATCAATGAAAAGCATTGAAAAAGTAACATTCTATGCCGTGATATCATGGTGTGTTATCTGTCAAGTTAAGTTTTCCTACATCTCTATAACTCAGCTAGAACTATACTGCAAGTGCAATTTTAGTTGTGCAACTGTTGTGTGACTTTGGAGTTGTGCAATAGTTATGCAACAGACATATCCATGGGAATTATATAAATTGCCCTATTTTTTGTAAGTGCTTCCTAAAGAACTGGACAGTGGTTGCATCCTGTGGTAACTTTGGTGCAGTACTCATAGCACTTATTGCACTTTACAAATTTTAATGGAAAAGTCACCATGACACAACTGTTTCATAAGTTTTTATGTCTGTGTTGGCTTAATGGGTTGTCCATTTCTTTATTTTTTTAAATTTTCCTTTCCTGCTAAAAAATGGTATTTATCAACAGGAAAAAAGTTTTTGACAACATAAAGCGCTGCAGACTGAAGGCGACAGCCTTGATAGCGCTGTTAAAGGAGTTGTCTCACTACAAGGATTGCTTTTAATATTAAGATCTTGCAAATACAAGTCGATTTGCAATATGTGTCCATTAATAGTGTCCGACCTATTCCTAGATATCCCCTCTTGTATGGGTTGCATCAGCTCCTCAAGTTGCATTAGCTACAGACCTGTTCAATCTCTCCTTATAGGCTGCCAGCGCTGGTCGCTATAGTTGCAGACCTGGTGTCCTGAGCAGCTCCTCACTGCAGACCAGTAGTAGCCAGTAAACCCAGTAAACCTTCCCCTGAATTCAAAAATGAAACAGAGAAAACAGGACTGAGGTAAGATGAAACGATATAGTTGTCATGGATGGCGCCACAACCCGAGGGACGGGCTGCGGGCACATCCATCCTCCTGCCCGCTCCCCTGCGCCGGGAGCCAGTGGCGCCACGGCCCGTGCCTCAGACCGTGGGCGCACTCGCTCCCCGTACTCACCCAACCGCGCTCCTGTCTCCTCACTCCCTAGTGCCGGCCGGGGCGCACGGCCCCTAGGGCGCGCATGCCGGCTTCTTCAAATTTAAAGGGCCAGCGCGCTGGTAATTGGCCATTGCCGGATCTTTAGTGCCTTTTCAGCCTTTATAGAAAGCGTTCCTTGTGCCTTGTCCGTGTTCTCCGTGTACCGTACCGTTCTTCTTCCATCCTTAGACCACGAACCTCTGCCGCGTGTCCTGACCTACTGCCTGTCCCTGACTACGTCTACGAGTCACGATTCTGTACCACGCACTACCTTGGCTGCCGCCACAAGCAGGTCACGCCAGTGGAAGCGACCTGGTAGCTTCCCGCCGCAGCAAGTCCATCCCGCTTTGTGGCGAGCTCTGGTGAAAACTGGGTTCTACTTAGAGTCCGCTCCCTGGCGTGGCTTACACCATCGCTTGCGGTGGTCCAGCGGATCCACTACTGCCAACCATGACAGTAGAGACAACCCCTTTAATAGTCTGATTATGCTCTTAATGTAAATAGAGGAGTAAAACAAAATTCTGGACAGCAGATTATCAGATTATATGAGATGGCTTTGGTTTATTGCACTTTCAATAAGCAGAAAATCCAAGCCAGTCTTTTTTTTTTTTTTTTTTTAAATTGGTTACATATTGTCTATATCGTGCACAATTCTGTCCTTTCAATTATACTTAAATGGAACATTCAGTTATATGACATGTTAATCCGGTCAGTAAGAGGGGATTCATTACACTACTGTGTAAGATTTTTGCCTTTGAAATACTGAGACCTTGAGGTATGTCTCTTACATATTCAAGCAATACACCTGTAACCAATAAAAAAATCTTAGCTGTAAATCTTTAAAACTAAAAGTATGCAGTAAAATAGAATTATTATTAAAAAAATATATATTTTTTACTACGACAGTCTATTTTCGAAGTAAAATTTCATATTCCAAATCATTACGATTTAAGAGAACTCTTCCACCAAGGTTTGTAAATTTTTCTGAAATAGAATTGAGTCTCCATCTCTGTAGCCATGGAACTGAACAATACAAATCTGACTGCTAGCAAGCACAATCACAAAATGCTTAGTAATTTACTGTATTCTCCTTCACTACAGAGTTCAATATATAACAGTATGCAGTTAGCCCCTACATTTTCTCTAGTTGTAACTGCAGAGAGCCACAATGTTATTATTTATATATATTTTAGCAATATGGAGCTTGATGGTAAAAAGTGGAGTCCTGGTGGCTGTAAGAAATCAATCAGGAGATAAACTTTCATTCAACATTGTATTACATATGCACATGCGCAGAAAGTAGTAGGTTTCAGTAATTTTTAAAGAGAACCTGTCAGGTGATTTATACTGTCCTAGCTGAGAGCAGAGTATGATAAAGGGAGAGAAGCTGAACTCTGTCATATATTGGGTTGTAATGTGCAGACACAAGACTTGTCACACTTGTTTCTTCCTATGAACTGAAGGATTTACTGAATTTTCTTATTTCTCTTATAACAAAGGCTTATGGGAAAGAGCTGAAGAGCTCACTAGTACCACCTACTGGATGTAGTAATCCTCAATTGACATGTAACTCAGAAGAGTCTTGTAATGTGAAAAGGATTTAAGCCATGCCAGATAAGTCGTCTACAGACAGGCGAAAGGCAAAATTAAACCCTCACGCACCTCTTACCTAGCCAGCCAGTAAGTTCTACTCTGTTCTGAAGAGCCCTAGTGCGCTAGCCCCAGAGTAGGAGGAGCACCTACTGGACTTTGGGGCCTGAGTTTTTTTAGGATATTTTTTGTGTCATTATTGGTATGCGGACAACCTAAAGTAGCAACAATTAATAAACACTCTGAGAAAGATTTCATTTGGGAAACTACATCTCTTAACCCCTTAACGAACTTGGACGTATGCATATGTCCAGGTGGTTTGGGGGTTAAGGCACCTGGACGTATGCACACGTTCTGGCGAACGTGCGGGCTTGTGGGCGAGTCGTGCATGATCGCGATATGGGACCAGCGGTATATTACCGATGGCCGCATGCCGAATCACCCACAGTCGGAGTGAACTCCGGCCGTGGGTGATTAACGCTTTATTATCGCAACCCGTCTTGGTTGCGATAATGAAGCCGCAGGCAGGAGGAGTAAGCTCCTCCAGCCTGCTGCGATCTACTGTCAGATGCCCCCGGGACCTGAAAGTCACTTCCTGAGGTCATCTGTGACGTCACCATGCCTGCAATGCATTGTGGGCATGGTGACTGACAGTTGTCATGGCGACCAGTACACAGCAGCAATGCTTGTGTACTGGTCTGCCTTCTAACAGCAATCTGATAACTGCTGTTAGAAATCCCCTATGGGGAAAAGTAAAGAAAGTGTGAAAAAGTAAAAAAATTTTTAAAAAGTGAAAAAAATAAAACACAAACAAAAAACAAAATAAAACCCCATAGATTGCCCTTTTCCTCTTTACAAATGCCAATTGCCCCCAAAACGATCAAAAATAAATAAAGTACCCATATTTGGTATCGCTGCGTGCATAACGACCTGCCCTATAAATCTGTCGTGTTAATTAACCCGTATGGTGAACGCTGTAAAAAAAAAAAAAAAAAAAAAAAAAAAATCACAGAATTAAGATTTTTGTTCATCCCACAGCACACAAAATGGAATAAAAAGTGATCAAAAACTCCTATAAACGCCAAAGTTGTAACAATTAAAACGTCTGTTCATCCGCAAAAAAAAGTGTCCTTACACAGCTCTGTATACAGAAAAAATAAAAAGATTTGGCTCTCAGAAAATAGCGATGCATAAATATTCTTTTACACACTTAAAACACTTTTTTTTTTTTTTAAAGTGCTTCAACATAAAAAAAACATATAAACAGGATATCACCGTAATCGTATTGACCCAAAGAGTAGAGCTAACTTATCACAGATACTGCACGATGAGCGCTGTTAAAAATATAAAACACTACTAGGATTGCAGTATTTTCTTCACCTTGCCTTCCAAAGATGGATTTAAAAGCAATCAAAAAGCCTTGTCCCCCCAAAAATAATACTAATAAAAACGTCAACTCATCCCACAAAAAAAAGCCCCTACACAGCTCTGTAAACAGAAAAATTAAAAAGTTATGGCTCTCATTCCTGGTTAAATAAAAGTGTTTTTATTGTATAAAAGCAGTAAAACAAAAAAAATATAAAAATTGGGTACCGCTGTAATCGTATTGACCTGCTGAGTAAAGCTAGCATGTCATATATACCGTACAGTGACCACTATAAAAAAATAAAAAACACTAACAAGATTGCTGTACTTTGTTCAAAACATCTCACAAAATCCTTAATAAAAAGGTAGCGTCATAAGCACCCCATAATGGTTCCATTAAAAACATCAACTCATTGCGCGAAAAACAAGCCCATACACAGCTCTGCACACAGCAAAATAAAAAAGTTATGGCTGTCAGAATAGGACAACATAAAAACGCAATTTTTTTATAGACATTTCTATTGTGTAAAAGTAATAAAACAGAAAAAACTATATAAAATCTATATCATTCTAATTGTACCAACCACCATAGTAAATTTATCCTGTCATTTGCACTGCACGGCGAATGCTGTAAAATTGAAACCCAAAAAAACAATGACCGAACTGTGTTTTTACCTCCCATTTTCATGGCCCAATGCTAAAGACAACTATGGAACACCTGTGCACCCAAAATGCACAGTACATCCTAGATGAGATCCCTGAGGGGTGTTGAATCCAAAATGGGGCGACTTCTGGAAGGTTTCACCTGTTCTGCTACTTTGAGGGCTTTGCAAATGCAACATGGCCCCACCAAAATCTGCGTTCCAAAAGCCAAATAGCGCTCCCTCCCTTGTACGCCCTGCTATGCGCCCAAACAGCAGTTTGCATCCACATGTAGGGTATTGCTGAACTTGGAAGAAATTGCTTAACAAAGTTTTGCGGTTCTTTTTTCCAGGATTCCTTGTAAATATGAAACATTTTAAGCTAAAATTGCAAATTATTGGAAAGAATTTTTTTTTTTAATTTTCACAGCCTAATGCTAAAAAAAATTGTGAATCAACTGTGGGGTCTATATACTCACTTCACCCCTGGATATATTCCTAAGGGGTATAGTTTTCAATATGGGGTCTTTTTAGGGGTGTTTATTAAGATTTTGGCACCTTAGGGTGTCATCAAACCTGAAATGGCACCTAAATAAAATCGTATTGGAAATGAGACCCCAGAGTCCAGTAGGTGCTCCTCCTTTTCTGGGGCTTATGGTTGAGCCAAATAATGCACTAGGGCCAGATATGGGATATCTCTAAAAACAGCATACCTGGGGGAATTGATATTACATTGCATTTACCTAGTCACATTTACCATATTCCAGTGATTAATGGATAAATATTGAAAATCTGCAAAAATAGTGAAATTTTGAAATTTCACCTCCATTTTGCTTTAATTTATGTGAAATACCTAAAGGGTTATCAAACTTCCTAAACACTGTTTTAAATACTTTAATGGGTCTAGTTTCTTAGATGGAGTCATTTATGGGGGTATCTAACATGCAGGCCCCTCAAAGCCACATCAGAACTGGAGTCATCCCTAAAAAATATTTATTACAAATGTTCTTGAAAATGTGAGAAGTTGCTACTAAGTTTCTAAGCCCTCTAATGTCGTAAAAAAAAAAAAAGAAGACATTTATAAAATGATGAAAACTATTTTGTGGTGACTAATTATCTGTCTTGGAACTTTCAAAATCACAAATTTTTCCAAATTTTCATGAAATGTTTATATTTTCACAAAAAAACAAGGATTGTATGGATAAAAATTTCTTACTAACTTAAAGCACAATATGCCACGAGAAAACAATCTCTGAATCACATGGATAGCTAAAAGGGTCAAAAAGTTATTCTCACATAAAGTGACACGTCAAATTTCAAAAATAGGGCTGTGTCAGGAAGACCAAAACTGGCTGGGCCCTTAAGGGGTTAAACAATATATCCAGGCATGTAGCGAGAATATTGACCTCACAGGTGTTTCTGATACAATAGGATGAGTGCAGGCTATCTAACACCAAATACAGCAAGAAGTTACGTCAATAGAGGGAAACAGATTCACTGGACAAGATTTACTAAAACTTAGCTTTTACTTAAAGGGGTTTGCTCGCTACAAAGATCATACCTGTAATGATGGGGACAGTAAAAATAAGCACTTTTGCAATTAGTTTGTATTACCTAAATGATTTAGTATAGCAGCTATGAGCTAATCTGTGCGTGTCTAGATCTATTCCTGCAGCAAATGGTTGAGCCACGCCCCCTTTGCTGTGATTGGCTGCCGATATGTCATTCAACACTGTTGGGAAAACCCCCTGGATGGGACACGCTGCCTGTGGCTGCGGTCTGTGTTAGCATTGTCTTTCACTGCACCCTGAGCTGTGTAATAATGGCTGCTGTGCTCCTCTATGCCCCTTCTCCCAGTGATAGTTCTGTGTGAAGGATCTGGGCAATTACTGAGTTTTTTTAATGTTAGGCTGTGAATATAAAAAAAAAAAACTTTTTCCTTTAAAATGCAGTTTTAGCTAAAACTTTTCATTTTTACAAGGAATCCTGGAAAGAGAGCCCCCTAAAATTTATTACGCAATTTCTTTCAAGTTCAGCAATACCTCATGTGTGGGTGTAAACTGCTGTTTCGGCACATGGCAGAGCATACAAGGAGGGAGTGCTATTTAGTTTATAAAATGCAGATTTTGGTGGGTTTCATGTCGCATTTAAAAAGCCCCTAAAGTACCAAAACAAGTGAAATCTTCCAGAAGTCCCCTCATTTTGGATTCAAAAGCCCTTAGGGAACACATCTAGGCATGTATTGTGTATTTTGAGCCCAAATGTGTTCCACAGGTTTTTAGCTTTTGGCTGTGAAAATGGGAAAAAACACAGTGATTCCATCATTGTTTTTCAGGTTTCATTTTTACAGCGTTCGCCACGTGGTAGAAATGACATAATAACTTTACTATGTGGGTCGGTACAATTACAGCAATATCTATTTTATATAGTTTATGTTTTACCATCTGAACACTATAGAAATGCATTTGGAAAAAATGTCGTTTTTATGCCGTCCTATTCTGACAGCCGTAACTTATTTATTTTTCTGTATACGGAGCTGTATAAGGGCTTGTTATTTGTGGGGTGAGTTGATGTTTTCATTGGTACCATTATGGGGTTTAAATGACAATTTGATTGCTTTTTACCAAGGTTTTTGGGAGGCGGGATGAACAAAATACAGCAATCCTAGTTGTGTTTTTATAGCGATCAGTGTGGTATAAATGACGTTAGCTTTACTTAGCAGGTTGGTGTGATTACAGCAATACCAAATTTACATATTTTTATGTTAAAATGGTTTAAAACAACAAAAACACTTAAATAAAAAGAAACTTTTTGCATTGCCAAAGTCAATGAGCCATAACACTTTTTTTCTGTGTACAGAACTTTGTATGGGTTGAGTTGACTTTTTTTTTTTTGGTATCCTTTTTGGAAGGACATGACTTTTTGATCTCCTGTTTTTTGGGAGCCTTGATGAAGAAAATACAGCAATTCTGGTAGCTTTTTTGACAGTTCTTACCATGCAGTAGTTGTGAGATGTTTTACTATGTGAGGTAATACGTTTATTGGGCGATACCCAATTTATATAGTTTTTTATGTTGTAGCACTTTTAAAAAAAAATATTTTTATTGTGTAAATAAATTTTTATGCATTGCTATTTCTGATGTAAAAAGTACATTTTGTTGATATTAATGGTGACTGAGATAAAATGTTTTCATATTTCATCACTTAATTTCTAATGTTCCTAAGACTATAAAATTCCCTTAGATTGATAATACACCCACTCTCGTATTTAAAGGAGTTTTATCGTTTGAGCTGTTCGTGCTGTTCAGCTATTTCTCTCAGATTGAGTTTGAAATCCAGGAGGCGTGTCTCCCCTCACTGAAGAACTGTGACATCATCATTTTGTTTGATGCAGGGGATGCAGAAGGTTGTCTGGATATAACAGCTCTGTAGCTCCTGCATTCTTATGTCTGCAGCCATATATATATATATATATATATGTCTGCAGCCTTCAGGTTCCAGCAAGCACCTGTTATATCTCTTAGTTTACACACAAATTACACTGAAAGCCAGCAGCTATTATTTCTGTTCTAGTGGTGTTCACCCAAATTGTACTGAAACAGGCAGAGATCTTTACTCAACTACAAGAACAAATGTCAGCTTCAAGTAAAGATCTCTGCTTGCTGTCAGTGAATTGTGAGTTAAAACAACGGGGGGAGAAGCAATCAGCTTTGAGAGAAGATCCTTCTCAAATTATAACTAACTTGGGCTGGTAGTGTAACGGTAGAGCGTAGGCTTTGCAAGGAAGGGGTTTGGAGTTCTAGTCCCTCACAGAGTATTTTTTTTCCCCCCTAAATTCTACACATATGTAGAGACCTAAAATATATATGTCAATCTTTATAGTGATATATATACACATACATAGCTCCCCTACATCATGTCTCATCCCCCAGAGTATATGCATTGTATCACATATGTTGGAAGTGCTTGGTGTGACTGTGAGGATGGGACACTATATAGGGGAGCTTTGTGTGTGTATAAATAAAATTATAGATGTTCACACATATATTTTCATATCTTTACATATGTGTACAATATGTTATACACTACTGATGATGACGTCATATGGAAGCGGGGCTTGCATTAGATCTGAGGAACAGAACGCCCTCTTTTCAAAGTAGCAGCTTAAGGACTGGACCTGTGAGGAGGTGAATCAACTTCTTGGCAAAAGCCCTTTAAACAGGCAGTAATTGCCCAGATCATCACCTTAGAGCTGTGAGATGTGTATACAGCCAGCAGACCTTGGTTTCACTATAAATTTTAACAGCTCAGAGGGGAGTAAATAGGTAGTGTGCAGGCAGCCAATCACAGCGCAGTAGGCATGGCCGGGGCGTTTCCTGTCTAGGGGTGTATCCCAACAGGCTGAATGAAATGTCAGCCAGCCAATCACAGTGCAGGGGTGTGTGTCTAGGGTGGGCGGGAAACATCAAGGGGGCGTGTCCGACCAGCAACAGCAGAAATAGAACACTGTTTTACAGAAAAGCTCATATCTGCTAAACCAAGTGACTGAGGTAATGCAACCCAATTACAAAAGTGCTTATTTTTACTGTCCCCATAATCTGAGACATGATCTTTGTAATGATAAAAATGCCCACTCAGAAAACAGCCTGTCTTCTTAGTATTTAAAATAACAGTAAACAATTATTAAGATAAGATGTTTTCTCACACCTTTTTAAATACCTTAATAATGACTAAATTGAATACCAAGTGATATGTGGCAAATTAGTTATTAAACAATGCAACACAAAAGGTAATTTTAAAGGTCACCACCTATGTACCAAAGTAGGTTTATAAAAGTTAACCAATAAAACTGTATTATGAGTAAAAGGAGCCAATGGTTTTTCCCAATTGTAATCAAAGTGGGAAGTTATGATGATGCTGTTTACCACACCTCTAAACGCCTGTATAAAAATCCATATCTGTGAACCCCAATGAAGAGACGAAGAAATCTGAATCAACATTATGTCAGGCATGATTTTCCTTCCTCAGCGAGACCAGAGCTACCGTTGTCATCTAGCGGGTGTGTGTTGACCGCCAATCCAACGGTTGTTGAATGGTTGAGTAGGTCATACACTTCCTAGCAGATGATATCTGACAACCCCAGCCAAGAGTCGGTGGGTTCATCAGACACAACCCTTAGTTGGCATGGACCAGAAGCAGGTCAGGGGCCCTCACCTGTCCTCAACCCGCCTCTGTCCCTTTCGGTTCCCTTAGCCAGAAAACTATATGCTGTGGGCTCTGTGCCACTATACAGCGAGGACGAACTATTTGATGACAGTGAGCAGCTACTTGGCAGAAAAGAGGTGGGGCAGACATCCACTGCTTATTGCAGTAGACGGGCAAGTAGTGATGTGGAGAGTGACATGGGCGGTTATGTTGTGAGTGGTCAGGCCATGTACACCGAAACCAATGAGGAGGACAGCAGTGATGGGCAAACACTAATCGATGACGATGTAGCCGATTGCATTTGGGAGCCAGGTGAAGCAAGGGCTTCATCATAATCGACGGAAGAAGAGGGCGCCAGCCTGCACGTCAGGCAGCGGCACAGCTAGGTAGTGTGTCCAGGAGTCAGCATGGTGGGAGCAGTACGAGGCCTGGGTGAATGAAATCACACAGGGGAGAAACTGTTCCACGTCATGAAAGACGATAGCAATTTGTGGCGTTCTCCGCGACAACTGAAAATCGGAACCATGGTGACAGGCAATGGAAAGAACATGGTGTCCGTGCTGAGGAGGGCTGAGCCATGCGCCTGCATCGTGCATGTGTTTAATCTGGTTCTCAAACGGTTCCTCAAGTCTTCCACCCGTCTGCAAGAAATTCTACAAATGGCCAGGAAACTATGCATGCACTTCAGCCATTCCTACACCACCGAGCAAACCCTTCTTGAGCTGCAGCGGAAGAATGGCCTCCACCAACATAGGTTGATATGCGACATTTCCAGCCTCCATATGTTGGACCAACTCTATGAACAGAAAAAGGCCATTAATGATTTCTTGATGATCCAAGCGGACAGGAGAGACTCACCTTTTGTCAAGATGAAGCAGGCGTGGATCAGCAAGGATTTCCACACATCAATGCCTGATGCATCAAATTAGCTCTGCCATGCCGCCTCACCCAAACTTTGACAAATGAGTCTGGATTCTTCTGGCTACCAGCCTCAGCTACTGTTTTGATGCTGCCACCCGCCTGATGCCACACATCTGCTGCCAGCTGCTCGTTCTACCACCCACCATCTTTACCAGGTGACTGGTATTGCCACCCACCTCCACACTCTTCACTAGGCCATTATGTAGACTTCTGATGCTGCCACCACTTCCTCAATCTGTCAGTGTGTCACTCTGTGGCCTACTCATGTTGTTGCCAACTCCACAATCTGTCAATGTGCGACTCTGTGGCCTACTCATGTTGCTGCCACCTCCTCAACCTGTCATTGTGCCACTCTGTGGCCTACTCATGTTGTTGCCACCTCCACAATCTGTCACTGTGTCAGTATGTGGCCTACTCATGCTGTTCCCAACTGACCACTGTCTCACTTGAACACCCTGTGGTTTCCTAATGCTGTTTCCATCCTTCACCACTCTATGACGCTGCCACTATGTTTGGTTTTCCCCTTCTTTTAATCTGTCAGAAGAAATGAAAAGAACAAACACAACCGACTGTGTCTTCAGAGAAGCCGTAAGGCCAGCATGACATGGTCCTTTGTTTGCATAAGGATTGTCTGATGATTAGGTAGCCAAAAGCAGGAGTGAATACAAAACACAGTCATGCAAATATTCTATTCACTTGTCATCTCTGTTTTGAATCAACTCCTGTTTCTTTGTGGCTTTAGCAATTCTGATAGATTATTGACTGATTGAAAGCGGACACTGACGGATCAAAAGAAGGGCAAAATGATCAGTGACGTCAACGCAAAATAACAGGTGACACCCTCTCCACTCTTTCGGGGGTGGGGAGGAGGGAGCTCTACATGTATCAGCGTTTAACAGAAGCGGTTCTGTCATAATCTGTGGAATCATCTGATGGCGGTGTAAAAGGAGTGTGTGCTTTGACACTATAGTGGGATCTTCGCCCTCAGCTCGATTCTTTGGCACTGATATTATCCTGTCAGGCTGCATTCCCACTAGAGTTATTCAGTCAGTTTTGTCCCCGTAACTGGCCAGATAAGTGAAGTGTGACATCCGGGTGCCATACTAAAACACAGCATTGTTTCAATACCAAACCACGCTACCTATGCATAGTTCAGCATGGCACAATGTTCAACAACAGCACACAGGCTCTCTGCAGTCAAGAAATAGCTGTTTTTTAACGCGATTCCTCACAAATAAATTCAGGTCGAAACAAATTTGTGGGAAAAATTTGGCGAATCGGCCAAATCGAATTTTTGAGAAATTCGCTCATCTCTAATCATGGCTATAGAAAAATCACATGCCGTACACATCCCGCATAATACACCAATAACATACCGCACACACCCCACATACACCAATCAGACACCGCACACATCCTGTATACGCCAGTCACACGCCTCACATATCCCGCATACACCAATCACATACTGGACACGTAATGATAGTTCTGATATTAGTGGACTGCAATTCTTTGTTTACACAATAGATTTTACTCTATTTTGTTGTTGTGGGAGCATCACCCTATTTACCATGCACTGAATATTGGTCACTTAAGTAGATACTACATATACACATACATTATAGACACCTAAATACACATATATACATTACAATTAGCAGCTTTGTAGCGGTATAGCATTGCGATTCTGCTACAAAGCTCCTTAGCAACACTGGGATGTACTAATAAGTCCAAGGTCATTAAAGGGTTAAAAATAGCACCATGTCCTTCATACATTTGAAGGATTTGAGTGGCTTTTTTATGTATATGCATTATGTTCCAGCACTCCACAACAATCTAGCTTTGACTTCACTTGCATACCATTTGTTTAATTCTAGTGCATATACAGAGGATTTCATAGAATTTTATGTTGTCTGATATCTTTTGACACATAATTATTTTTGTTTTGATTCCAAATTTTATCTACAGATACAGGGATCTCCTATGGGAGCTAAGTTCTCCCTCTCCCTCGCCAATTTATACATGATGTGGTGGGAGAACTTTATTTTTTCTAACAATAATAATTTCTTTTATTGTTTATGTTATATTTATAATATACATAATTTATGTTATGTTTATTGTTATATAGACAATCTTTTTAATCTCAAGTTCACATCAATGCATGTTCGATAAATTTTTTGGACATCACCTTGACTGTCAAAGATGACAAAGTATTCACAGCTTTATACAGAAAGGAGACACCATATTGCATGCATCAAGTTGCCACCACAAGCACACAGTATACTTCATTCCCTTGGGGAAAATCCTCTGTGCCAGGCAGGGGCGTAACTACCGGGGTAGCAGGGGTAGCAGTTGCTCCCTGCGCTTAGGGGGGCCCCGGGGCAGCTGCTACTGCGTCCGCTACCCCGGTAATGCCGCTCCTGCGGCGGGCGGGGAGCTGCGGGGCCCAGCGCATACTCCCTCTGAACGCCCGGGCCCCCCGGCCCGAGCGTTCAGAGGCAGCGCTGCTCGGTAGTAGCAGGACGGAGCGCCGATCGCTCCGCTCTGTTACTTCCCCCTGCCGGCCCTCTGTGGTCACGTGGGCGCGCGCGGTGACGTCACATCACCGCGCCGCCCGCGCTGAGCGCAGAGGCTGCAGGGAGAGCAGCAGAGCGGAGCGAGCGGCGCATCGGGGGAGCGTGGACCGAGGTGAGTAAGTTGTTTCTTATTTTATCTACCCCATATGCCTGCCTATAGCCCCCCATATGCCTGCCTATAGCCCCCCATATGCCTGCCTATAGCCCCCATATGCCTACCTATACCCCCCCATATGCCTGCCTATAGCCCCCCATATGCCTGCCTATAGCCCCCATATGCCTACCTATACTCCCCCATATGCCTGCCTATAGCCCCCATATGCCTGCCTATAGCCCCCCATATGCCTGCCTATAGCCCCCATATGCCTACCTATAGCCCCCATATGCCTGCCTATAGCCCCCATATGCCTGCCTATAGCCCCCATATGCCTGCCTATACCCCCCATATGCCTGCCTATAGCCCCCATATGCCTGCCTATAGCCCCCATATGCCTGCCTGCCTATACAGCCCCCTATATTCCTGCCTGCCTATACAGCCCCCTATATGCCTGCCTGCCTATACAGCCCCCTATATTCCTGCCTGCCTATACAGCCCCCTATATGCCTGCCTGCCTATACAGCCCCCTATATGCCTGCCTGCCTATACAGCCCCTATATGCCTGCCTGCCTATACAGCCCCCATATGCCTGCCTGTACAGCCCCCATATGCCTGCCTCTACACCCCTATATGCCTGCTGTATACCCCCACAAGCCTGCCTGTATACCCCCACAAGCCTGCCGGTCTACTTATATGGGGCCCCTTTAGCTACCTAAACCCTACCTATATGGCCCCTATAGCCCACCTAACCCCTGTCTACCTGTATGGCTCCCTATAGCTACCTAAACCCTGCCTGCCTATATGGGCACTCTATTGGCTACCTAAACCTTGCCTATTTGGGGCCCCATATATCCTATCTAAGCCCTGCCTGCCTAAATGGACCCCATATAGCCAGGGGGGCAGGGAGTGAGGTGCTGGAAAAGTCAGGATTCTAAGATATTTGTGTCTAAATCTGCAGGGACAAGTGGTCGGGAGATGTCATCAAGATGGCGGACTGGACCGGATGCAGAACAAAAGAGAAAGTCAATGACTGGTCAGAGAAACGTCACCTGTGAGTCACAAGATGTAACTGCACTGTAATCACTTATATGTCTGCACAGGCTGTGTACACTGCTGTCTACCACTATATGGTCACTGTATGGTGGTTATATACAGTCTGCAGAGCCTGTGTACACTGCTGTCTACCACTATATGGTCACTGTATGGAGGTAATATACAGTCTGCAGAGCCTGTGTACATTGGTGTCTACCATTATATGGTCACTGTATGGGGCTAATATACAGTCTGCAGAGCCTGTGTACACTGGTGTCTACCACTATATGGTCACTGTATGGTGGTTATATACAGTCTGCAGAGCCTGTGTACACTAGTATATACCACTTTATGGTCACTATATTATTATATATTATTATTATTAGACAGTATTGGTCTTTGTGTACTGATCAGTAATAGTGTAGGGTTATTATTCAGTCACTATGTGGTGGTAATTTGTGGTCGTGTTCTGGTGGTATAATCAGGTCCTTATGTAATAGCGTTATTGGTAATGTTGGTTTTGGTATAGTGGATTTGATTGGTAGCAGTATGATGGTGATATCTATGGTGAGGTATTTGCCCCTTGTATTATCTACATTATCTAACAGCATGTCCTGGTACATGGTCGTGGTCAGGGAGGGGGGGGCCCCATCCAAAAGTTTGCTATGGGGCCCTGGCTTCTCTAGTTACGCCCCTGGTGCCAGGCGTGTGTGCTCTGACACGGAGACAGGCTTGGACTGGTCCAAAGGGGAGCAGGAGAAACACCTAATGGGCCCCTGAGCATGGTAGACCTAGAGTTGGTTTATAACTGCATATATATCCTCTGAAGAGGCAAAAAAGCATAGAAAGAGAGGTAAAAAGCAAGCAGTAGAGTATAGGAGGCAGATACAGTCATTTACAGTAGCTGTAGCCTGGGCCCCTAAAAAAAAACTCCACCGGTGGCCCAGAGACAGCTCAACAGGTGGGCCCCTAGAGTCAACTCCACCTGTGGGCTCTTAGGCACCTCAGTCCGACACTGCACGGCGACCTCAGATATCCAATAATCCAGTAATTTCAGATGTGGTGGTTCCCGATATAATGTGTGTGTACACAGACTGGGTCACTAAATTTAAATCCAATTGCAGTAACAGTTTTCAAAATTCATGATTTTATCAATTGGTGACACCCAATCAGTTGTTTACATCATAAACTGTTGTGTTTGCAACCTATTATATGTGGGATGCAGAAAATTCTATTTAAAAAGACATATGTACGAACACTTGCTTCACATTAGAAATCCCGGACATATGAATCAGTCGGGTGCTTCAAAATATTTTGGGACAATACACAATGGGGACACTAGTGTATTTCGATTTTATGGTATAGAACATGTGAAATTGGGCACCAGGGGTGGAGATTTGAAGTAACTTTTGCTTTGTTGAGAAGCCTTTTGGATTTTTAAATTAAATACATGTATCCCCTTTGGTCTTAATTCCAGGATTTATTTATTATATCACAACAGTTTGTTTTTTTTCACCATTGCAATTTTATCTTTTCCTTTTCTCTTTCCTTATTCTCCTTGCCTAAGTTTTTCCTTTTGCCTTGTTTCGATCATGTGTCATGACATGGTTCATGTGATTGGTAGTTCATATGTGTATACACCGTATATACTCGAGTATAAGCCGAGTTTTTCAGCCCAAAAAATTAGCTGAAAAACTCTACCTCGGCAGGGACACTTCTGCTACATGCGACTCCTCAGGGAGCGCATATAGCAGAATGCCGAGTACAGCTGACAGTGACGGGTACTGCCGTGGCCCGACGCTGTCGGCGATCTCTTCCCCTATATGCGACTGCTCCGGAGCGCATAGAGGGGAAGATACCACTGCGGAGCATAGAGCGAGCGCTCCCTGCGCCGCAGTGGACTCCGGACGGGCGCAAGCAGACTCGCGGCTGTCCGGAGTTTCCGGCACAGGCAGCGTGTGTCATCACGCTGCGTGCGCGGCCTGATGACATCACCCTCCTGTGCCGAGAAGATGGAGGACAGCGCGCGGGAGGCCGGACAGCGAGGAGGCGGAGCGGCGAGGGAGACGGAGCAGCGGGGAGCCAGGTAAGTGTTTGTTTGTTTGTTTATTACCTGACTATACCTAGCCTATACCTAGCCTATACCTCTATACCCAGCCTATACCTGCCTATACCCAGCCTATACCTAGCCTATACCCTACCTATACCTAGCCTATACCCAGCCTATACCAGCCTATACCCAGCCTATACCTGCCTATACCCTACCTATTAGAACATAAACCTGCCTATTACCCGCCTATAAGGACATATAATTGCCTATGAGGGACATAAACCTGCCTATAACTGCCTACGGGGGACATAAACCTGCCTATAACTGCCTGTGGGGGACATAAACCTGCCTATAACTGCCTATGGGGGACATAAACCTGCCTATAACTGCCTATGGGGGACATAAACCTGCCTATAACTGCCTATGGGGGACATATACCTGCCTATAACTGCCTATGGGGGACATAAACCTGCCTATAACTGCCTATGGGGGACATATACCTGCCTATAACTGCCTGTGGGGGACATTAAACTGCCTATACCTGCCTATGGGGGACATATATCTGCCTATGGGGGACATTAAACTGCCTATGTAATTTTATTGGTATCCATTTTTATTTTTGATATTTACCAGTAGCCGCTGCATTTTCCACCCTAGGCTTATACTCAAGTCAATAAGCTTTCCCGTTTTTTGTGGCAAAAGTAGGTGCCTCGGATTATTCTCGGGTTGTCTTATACTAGAGTATATACGGTATTTTGATTTTAGATGTGGTTTTATACAGGTCTACCTTTTATCAGAAGGATACAGTACATTGTTTTTTTTGTGTTTCTATTGTCAGTTAAAAATTTGCTAAGTGCTCTTTTGCCAGAGACACGTTGCACTTGGTGGATTGCTGACCTAAAAGATTTATCTAGGGATTAGTGAATTGGAGTTCTAGTCTGTCCATAAAGGCTTACAACATGATTGTAACTGCAGAGAATTTTCATTACGGCTTTGTTCAAAGATCACTGGAATTATATAAGAGTGACGTTACAAAAAACGTACTGATTTCTGCTATGTGTTTGAGGGGCAGCATTGCAACCAGATTTCGCTTTCATGTATGGTGCTACTATTAATGACATGATCAGATAACAGCTGGAAGAGGAAAGGTTACACCACCACTCAATGCAGGGCTGTGGTGGCAAAGGCAGCATGAGGTACAAAAAATACTTCACTATTCTAGAGGCTGCTATTGGCATCACCCCACTAAATAAAAGAGAACTTCTACCAGAAGGAAGACATGCAAACTTGTGGCAGTTTTCAGGGTAAGGTCATTGTGGCATATCTACTCCCTTGTCTTTGCACTTTGTATATTTGGCTATTGATTTTGTTTGTCTTAATGATCCCTCATATTTTCTATGCATTTATAGAACAGTTTCAGCATACCTTGCTAGTAAACATTGCCTAATTCCTGGCATCTATTCCTGCACTGTTTGAGACACAAACAGGTTGTGGAAGTTTTCTTATTGTTTGTCATTTGAAAATATTAGGTGATTTCACACAGTCCCACATATGTAAACACAGAAACATGATAGCTAATAATAATCATTTAGGAATAAAAAAAAATGACAGATTGCTTTAAAACAGAATTCACTGGAAGAAAGCTGCTCAGTTTATGTACATGTTAATTATATTTAATTTCACATAGATATTTCTAATCGTATTACATAAAGGGGAGGAGGACTGGTTAGCATGCAAACATTAAAAGGTGTTCTGACACTATAAAGCTTGTTAGTCTGTTAAGTGCATGATAAAGAAAATAACATGTAACGTAAAAAAAAAATTATTTTTTTTTGGAGGGGGTAGGAGGGAGTGCTGTTTGTACCTCTTTTTTATCATAGGCAGCTCCTGGGACATGGCATAGGAGTTACTTAGAAATGGTGCTAAGCAGCAGCAAAAGCAATGTCTGCAACCAAATAACCGCACTCTGACTGTCACTACTTAGAACACAACCACTCTATGAACAACCGGATTTCTCATACATAAGACTCTGTATACTGCTGAACATACACTTACTCAGTTGCAGAAGCATAGAAAGTACTATATGCAGCAAAATAGCATTGCCCAGGCTGCACAAAGGGGTGCTTGTGTTATAAGCAGTGGGAGCCAGTACTAGCTCAAAGGGATCTGTCGTCAATTTTTTTTATACTAATTAACCTTATTGCCGCAGCCAGTTTTTACCTCTATGAGAGAGCACCATTTATCAAACCTGATATGTGTCACTTTATGTGGGAATAGCTTTTTACCGGTTTTACCCATCCATGTAATTCATTATGTGAGCCTGTTTTCTTATGACACATTGTGCTTTAAGTAATAAACTTTGGTCCTTACAATTTACCATTTTCAAAGTTCAAACATTTCTGCATAAAAGACAGATAGTTATACCACATAAAATAGTTTATAGCTAGCATCTATTTTCTGTTGAAATATTTTTTTAGATGTCTTTTTATTTTTTACCACATTAGGGGGTTTAAAAATTTAGCAGCAATTTTTCAAGAAAATCTGCAATACATATTTTTAGGGACCAGTTCAGTTCTTTAAACAATTCTTTGAGTTACACAAGCAGTTATAAACAAGACAATCATAGATCAAGAAAATAACAGCAGCAAAACCCGAAACAGAGGGTTTCCATTGAATTCCAAGTACAAATAACAAACTAGTGTTAATTAGGCACACACCGGTAAAAACTGACCAGAAAGAGCGCAAAATGCAATATAATTGTCCATGAGGGACCAGTTCAGTTCTGACGTAGCTTTGGGGGGCCTGTATGTTAGACACTCCCATAAATTACTTCATCTAAAAAAATCTACCCTGTAAAGTATTCAAAACAGCATTAAGTAAGTTTGTTAACCTTTTAGGTGTTTCACAGGCATGAAAGCAAAGAGAAGGTAAAATTTCAACATTTTACTGTTTTTGCAGATTTTCAATTTTAATTATATTTACTGGAAGACAGTAGATTGTAGTGGGTGCCATGTCGCATTTGCTAAGCCCCAAAATACCAGAACACGTGACAGTATATACTGACCCATCGATCGTCGGTATACGGTGGATCCTCTGGGCTCCTGCGGGTGTAGATGGTGTAACTCACAGAGGTAGCCAAAGGGCAGGACAGGATTGCAGGTGTTGGTACAGTTGATAGGACATAGGAGGTGTAGCCGTATGCGGGAAGCGCAGTCCCAGGTGGATAATGGACAGGTACAACAGCAGGAACAGCAGATACTACAGCTTGCTTGGTGCAGCAGCAGGTATACAGCAGGTAGCACAGATAGCAAAAGGACAACAGCAGCCAGCGGTCAAGCTTTATGTAGTAGACAACAACAAACTTGCGCTGGAGCAAGGACAGGAAGGTTTTTTTTGCAAACAGGGTCACTGGTTAATTAGCAGATAATTGAGTAGTGTCTCTTTAAATAGCAGAAGGCTGCCACGTGTGAGCCCTGGGAGGTGCTCGTGCGTGCACAGTCAGCATAAGAGGACGAGAGCGAGCCAGATTAGGAACATGAACTGGTGAGTTATATGCCGCCAAAGCAGTGACAGGAGCTGGGACAGGTGAGTATAGCACAAGGACAATAGAGGACGCTGCCGCAGTGGACGAGACATGGCCGTGCCCATGGCTCAGTATGGGAGCCGCGGCATGGACTGTGGCACCCATTTTGGATTCAAAACCTATTTGAATTTATCTAGCATTGTGTAGTTCATTTTAGGCCGACAGGTATTTCACTTTTTTTTTTTTAGCATTGGACCATCATGAAAATAGACAAAAAAAAATGTATATAGTTTTTATGTTTGACTACTTTTACACAACAGAAATGTGTTTGTAAAAAATTGTGTTTTTGCGTTGTCATAACTTTTTAATTTTTCTGTTTATGGAGCAGATTAAGGGCTTGTTTTTCGTAGGATGAGTAGACACTTTCATTGATACCATATTGGGGCAGCAATTCTCGTAATGTTTTCTATTTATTTATTTATTTTACAGTGCTCACCAACGTACAGTATATGTGACTTGTTATTTTTACTCCGTGGGTTGATATGATTATAATGATACCCAACTTATATACTTTTTCATGTTGCAGCACTTTTTTTTTTTTAAGTTTTTTTATTGTGTAAATCAATGTTTATCGATCTGTGTATCTTGATAGCCATAACTTTAATTTTTCGATATACAGAGCTTTTGCAAGACAAACTAATGGTTTCATTGGTACCACTTTGTGGTTCATATAATTTTCTGATCGCTTTTTACTCCATTGTATGTGCAGCGGGATGCGGTAACAAAAATTGCAATTCTGTCATTATTTTTTGGAACTTTTTTTATGCCATTCATCTTGATGGTTAAATAATGTGACAGATTTAAAGGTTAGGTCGTGATGCATGTGGTGATACCAAATACCATAATACCATGTGTACTTTTTTATTTTTGAGGCAATTGGTGCTTGTAATGGAGAAAACGCAGTGTACAGTACATGTGTTATTTTATTTGTGTGTTTTTTTATTTTTTTTACTTGTCTTCATAGGGGACTTGACTCGGCGATATAGTAGATCACTGCTACAATACACAGCAGTACAGTAATGTACTGCTACTTATTGTACTTGCTAATCATGATGCACGGCTTTGCCCTCCGGGCATTACCGGGTCTGATGGCGACCTGCAGACAACCTGAAAGCCTTTGTGTGGCTTTAAGGACATCATGGTAGCCATCGACACACCAAAATCACATTTGACCACGGTATCTAAGGGACCGATCCTGAAGAATACTTCTATTTTTGAGCCTGTCAAAAATGTATGGCAATTTGCAGGAACCCCTCAAATATCAAGAAGCAGTTTAAACAACATCCTGATACTTAATCTTTTCTTCTTAGCCATTTTTATTTCCTTCCCTCATGTCCCAGTACCAGCTGAAAACCCTTGTCACTCATTTAAAGGATACATGGTGGTCAATGTCTCTTAATTTTAGCATTAAAACTGCTATATAACCTAAAAGTTGCGTGGCTCTTGGCTGCTACATGTTCCTGTATTTGGTTAAATGGGCAGCACAGCTACTGTATTCATTCCATCAGTGCCTAGACTCTAGGCCCTAGAGCAACATGGACTGTAAATTGGGTCCTACTTACATGGCCATATTTTTTATTTCTATAGAAAAAAAAATTGTCTATAGAATTAATAATCTATTTAATTTCTGGTCATGCTAGCACTATGGCTACAGGAAGGGTTTGATATTTACTTTAAAGGGGTTGTTTCATCTCAAAGTTTCATAGGATGCATGAATGAAATAATGCTGCTTTGCTCTGTAACTTCCTGGTCAGGCTATATGTAATTAGCATATGAGCTCCATGTATTCAGACCTCTGCTAATTAGATAACTCTCATGCTGTCAGGACCAGGGAAGCTTCTGAGTTTATGTAAACAGCAGTCATTACTGGCTTTTGGCCGAAAGATCCGATCACTGTAACGGCAGTGGTTGGGGATCCGCTGGGCCACCGCAAGCGAGGGAGTAAGTCCACGCCAGGGACGGAATCTAAGTAGAACCCGGTTTTCACCAGAGCCGCCGCAAAGCGGGATGGACTTCCCTGCGGCGGAGAACTACCAGGTCGTTTCCATGGCGGGACTTGCTTGCGGTGGTAGCCAAGGATAAGCGTGGTACAGAATCGTGAGGCTGAGGCGTGGTCAGGGACGGGCAATAGGTCAGGACAGGCGGCAGAGGTTCGTGGTCAGGAAACAGGAGCGAGACGGTCTGGTACACGGTAGAGGCAAACAAGGACAAGACGCTTTCTCTAAAGGCACAGGAGGCACTAAAGATCCGGCAGAGGGCTGCCGGAGGTGGAGCCAATATATAGGGTCGTGAACCGGCAACCAGCCAATTCCCGGCGCACTGGCCCTTTAAGAGAGAGGAGACTGGCGCGCGCGCGCCCTTAGGGGACGGGAGCGCGCCCGAACGGCCGTTGACGAGCGCGCCTGGAGGTCAGGAGCGGGGTCAGGTAAGCTGTTATGTGCCGCGGGACGAGCGCGGCCACGGACCGGACCACGGACCGCACCGCCACTCGCCCGCGGCACACGAGACGGGGCTGGGGAGCGAGCGGAGCCGCAGCCCGGGGAACGGTCTGCGGCGCCGCTCGTTACAGTACCCCCCCCCTTAGGCCTCCCCCTCCTCCCAGCCCGGAGGAACCTCAGAACAAGTTGACGGTCCAGAATGTTGTCCTCCGGTTCCCATGACCTCTCCTCGGGCCCGAACCCCTTCCACTCGATGAGAAAGTATCGCTTCCCCCTGGACACCCTCATATCCAAGATCTCTTTCACGCGGAATACATTAGTAGCATCCGCCACCGGGGAAGGAGGAGCAGCCTTACGAGAAAAACGGTTAAGGACCAGGGGTTTGAGAAGCGACACATGAAAGGAGTTCGGGATGCGCATGGAGGGCGGGAGCCGGAGTTTATAGGCCACGGGTTTAGACGTCAAAGCACCTCAAAGGACCTACGTAGGCGGGGACCCCAATTTATAGCTAGGGATCTTAAGGCTGACATATTTGGCAGACAGCCAAACTTTATCGCCAGGAGAAAAAATTGGGGGAGGACTCCTTCTTTTATCCGCCTGAGCTTTCATGCGTGCCGAAGCACGGAGCAAAGACTGGCGGGTCAGGGCCCAAATAGTCTTCATGTCGCGGACCAGTGTATCTGCAGCAGGGACTTCGGACTGAGAGGGCAGTGGGAGAGGAGGGCGGGGGGTGCAGGCCATACACAATATAGAAAGGGGAGGCCCCGTGACTGGGGAATCGAGGGAATTGTAGGAAAATGCTGCCCATGGGAGTAGGTCAGCCCATTTCATTCTGGCGCCCGAGACAAAATGGCGAAAGTAGGTCCCCAAGACCTGTTTAACCCTTTCTATTTGGGCCCAATTAGTCTGGGGGTGATAGGCCGAGGAAAAATCTAGCTTAATCTGAAGCAGGGAACAGAGGGCCCGCCAGAATTTGGAGACGAACTGGACTCCGCGGTCAGAGACAATCTGCAGAGGCATCCCGTGAAGGCGAAAAATGTGGTGAAAAAATAGGTTAGCCAGGCGCGGGGCCGAGGGCAGGCCCGACAGTGGGACAAAGTGAGACATCTTAGAAAAACGATCTGTAACTACCCAGATCACGGTGTTACCAGCGGATGGGGGAAGATCGGTTATAAAATCCATCGCCACATGTGACCAGGGGCTAGTAGGGATGGGCAGGGGAAGCAGGAGCCCGACAGGCCTGTGACGAGGTGTTTTGTTACGGGCACAGGTGGTACAGGCCTCAACAAATTCCTTAACGTCCTTAGCAAGGTCTGGCCACCAATAGAACCGTGAGATAAGGAGATGGGTTTTACGGGCGCCGGGGTGTCCAGCCACCAATGAGCAGTGCCCCCACTTCAGGATCTGTCTGCGGAGTGCGGGGCCCACATATGTCTTCCCAGGCGGAACCTGCCGAAGGTCAACGGGGGCTGAGAGGACAAGGCGCTCCGGAGGTATTATGTGCTCCGGAGACATCTCCTCTCCGACCACATCAGAAGCGCGAGACAACGCATCCGCCTTCACATTCTTCTCCGCCGGACGGAAGTGGATTAGGAAATCAAATCGGGAGAAAAAGAGGGACCATCTAGCTTGGCGTGGGTTGAGTCGCTGGGCCGTCTGGAGGTACTGGAGATTCTTGTGGTCGGAGTAGATACTGATGGGATGCCGAGCACCCTCCAGTAGATAACGCCATTCCTCCAGGGCTAGCTTGATGGCTAACAACTCCCGATCTCCGATCGTATAGTTCCTCTCCGCCGGTGAGAAGGTTTTGGAGAAGAAGCCGCAGGTGACCGTTCTCCCTCTTGGCCCCTTTTGCGTGAGAACCGCACCGACCCCGACCGACGAGGCGTCCACTTCAAGTGCAAACGGCTTAGTGGGGTCCGGCCGTGACAGGATGGAAGCGGAGGCGAAGGCCGACTTCAAACTCGAGAATGCCTCCTCGGCTTCGGGTGGCCAGCTTCGCGGGTTAGCGTGCTTTCTCGTGAGCGCCACAATGGGTGCAACCCGGGTGGAGAAGTGTGGGATGAATTGCCGGTAATAATTACAGAATCCCAGGAAGCGTTGTATAGCCCGAAGACCAACTGGGCGAGGCCATTGCAGGACAGCGGACAGCTTGGCTGGGTCCATCAGCAACCCTTGGTCCGAGATAATATATCCCAAGAAAGGCAGGCTGGACTGATGAAAAATGCACTTTCCCAACTTGGCGTATAGGCGGTTGGCCCGAAGGCGCCTCAGAACCTGGCGGACATGAACACGGTGGGTCTCCAAGTCAGAAGAGTATACTAAGATGTCATCCAGGTACACTACGACACACGTATACAAGAGATCCCTGAAGATGTCGTTCACGAATTCCTGGAAGACGGCTGGGGCGTTGCAGAGGCCGAATGGCATGACCAAGTATTCGAAGTGCCCGTCTCTGGTGTTAAAGGCCGTCTTCCACTCATCGCCCTCCCGGATGCGGATGAGATTATAGGCTCCCCTTAAGTCCAATTTAGAGAAGATCTTCGCACCACGTAGGCGATCAAAGAGCTCAGGAATCAAAGGCAGAGGATACCGATTCTTCACCGTGATCTTATTAAGACCCCGATAATCTATGCAGGGTCGCAGGGTGCCGTCCTTCTTTCCCACGAAGAAGAATCCCGCCCCCGCGGGAGAGGAGGATCTCCGTATGAACCCCCTTTTGAGGTTTTCCGTATATATTCGGACATAGCTTGAGTCTCGGGAACGGACAAGGGATAGACTCGGCCCCGGGGGGGGCTGGTACCAGGCAGTAGCTCGATCGGGCAGTCATAAGGTCGATGAGGAGGAAGGATCTCCGCTTCTTTCTCTGAAAAGACATCGGTGAACCCCTGGTATTCGGCGGGCAGGCCGGCCAACGGTTCGCGGGGGGCCGTGCGAGAGACGGTAGACACCGGGCGAGGTGCCACCAGGCAACGGCTCAGGCAGTTGGGACCCCAGCGAGTGAGTTCACCCGTCGTCCAGTCTAGCGTGGGAGAGTGGAGTTGCAACCACGGAAGTCCGAGAAGAAGCGCCGAGGAAGAGCGTGGCAGAACATAGAAGGCGATCTTCTCCTTATGCAGAACTCCCACGTGAAGAGACAGTGGCTTGGTGATGTACTGTATAGTGTCGCTTAGCAGCTCGCCGCTGACCGAGGAGATGACCAGGGGTTTTTCCAACTGGACCACCGGAAGACGGTACTGCGACAAACCCAAAGGGGCGATGAAAAAGTTCCCGGCCGAGCCAGAGTCCAAGAAAGGCGGGGTCTGGAAGGTGAGACCAGCATCAGTTCCTGAGTTGAACCGGCAGCATCATGCGTGGGAGGAGGATTTTGCACCTGGGGACGCCTCTCGCACGACCCTAGGTGCGAGAGTTTTCCCCACGTTTTGGGCGTTGGGGACAATTCCTCCGGAAGTGCTCAGGACTGCCGCAGTAGAGGCACAGGTTGCCAGACCGACGTAGGGCCAGTTCTTGATCCGAGAGATGTACCTTGTCGACCTGCATGGGCTCCTCAAAAGGGAGTGGAGCGGGTTGCGTAGGTTGTCTCTGAAAAACGGGAGCCAGGCGAGGATACCGGCGGGAACGTGCTCCATCTCGTTCTTGCCGGAGCTCCTCACGCCTCTCGGCGAAACGCACGTCGATGCGGGTAGCCAACTGAATTAACCCGCTAAGAGAGGACGGGATGTCTCTTGCGGCCAGCACATCCTTAATCCTACTCGAGAGACCCCTTTTAAAGGTAGCGCACAGGCAGCCTCGTTCCAGGGTAAAATCAGAGGCTAGTGTGCGGAACTGCACTGCGTAGTCTCCCACCGACGAGTCTCCCTGGCACAGAGTGAGGAGGGCAGTCTCGGCGGAGGATGCCCGGGCCGGTTCCTCAAAAACACTGCGGAACTCCTGGAGGAAGGACTGCAGATCCGTTGTCACAGGGTCGTTCCGATCCCACAGAGGTGTGGCCCATGCTAAGGCCTTCCCGGAAAGCAGGCTGACCACGAAAGCCACTTTAGAACGCTCCGTAGGGAACTGGTCCGCCAGCAAGTCAATGTGCATTGTGCACTGAGTGATGAAGCCTCGGCACTGCTTGGAGTTCCCTTCAAACTTGGACGGTTAGCGGTAAACGAAGCTTAGGACCCACCCTTGTGGCCGGGGCGGCGGGAGGCGGTGTAGACACAGATGGGTTGGCTGGTTCGCCAGGAGTTGCTGTAACATGGCGGTCAACTGGTCCAACTGCAGAGCCTGTTTTCGCAAATTTTACGTGACTGTTGCGCGACGACTGCGGCAAGGTCCGCATCACCAGGCAGAGGCACCTTGGCGGGATCCATGGCCGGATCTTACTGTAACGGCAGTGGTAGTGGATCCGCTGGGCCACCGCAAGCGATGGTGTAAGTCCACGCCAGGGAACGGAATCTAAGTAGAACCCGGTTTTCACCAGAGCCCGCCGCAAAGCGGGATGGACTTGCTGCGGCGGAGAACTACCAGGTCGTTTCCACTGGCGGGACTTGCTTGCGGTGGTAGCCAAGGATAAGCGTGGTACAGAATCGTGAGGCTGAGGCGTGGTCAGGGACGGGCAATAGGTCAGGACAGGCGGCAGAGGTTCGTGGTCAGGAAACAGGAGCGAGACGGTCTGGTACACGGTAGAGGCAAACAAGGACAAGACGCTTTCTCTAAAGGCACAGGAGGCACTAAAGATCCGGCAGAGGGCTGCCGGAGGTGGAGCCAATATATAGGGTCAGTGACCGGCAACCAGCCAATTACCGGCGCACTGGCCCTTTAAGAGAGAGGAGACTGGCGCGCGCGCGCCTTAGGGGACGGGAGCGCGCCCGACGGCCGTGACGAGCGCGCCTGGAGTCAGGAGCGGGGTCAGGTAAGCTGTTATGTGCCGCGGGACGAGCGCGGCCACGGACCGGACCACGGACCGCACCGCCACTCGCCCGCGGCACACGAGACGGGGCTGGGGAGCGAGCGGAGCCGCAGCCCGGGGAACGGTCTGCGGCGCCGCTCGTTACAGTAACAAACAAGCTCTCACTGTTTGAAGTTGTGAGCTGCTATCAGATAGCACAAACAGCAGGGGGGGGGGAGAAGTACACAGGTCGGTCAAAAAAAATGAACGCAATATATTTGGAAAACGTCTTCATTTAGTGATCCCAACATGTTGAAAGCTAATCATTGTAGTGAGACAACCCCTTTAATGTGGTCCACAGGGGTTCCACCAGACTATCAGTACACTACAGACTGTGCTTTTCTTCCCATCAACAATATCAAAGAGCTTTGTGTAGACCCCCAAACACAGGTGTGAACAGAGGCATAGTAAAACTAGAATAATCAATGATGCAATAAAAAAAGGAGTTCTGGTTTAATGTTAGTGAAACATAATTACTGTATAAAGGAAAAGGTCTAAAACTTTCTAATATTCTTTACTCACCATTTTTAAGATATTTGTGTTGTAGATGGAACCGCAAAAGGGCTCTACTTTCCAGTGGGGGATCAAATCAGTATATTAGTTGGCACGTGCCAGAGAGAGAAATCACAGCCTGATACTTTCTCAGACAAAAGTTCTCCAAACTTTATTGCACAGACTCAAGTTTTTAACAGGATGGCCGTGTACACATTCCTTAAGCAACATGTGACATTACATCCACCCTCTTAATTGGCTCTTCTTATCTACATTTTAAATGACCCTCCCCTCTTTTTGTTACAGAGAAGAAAAATAACTAAGGCCAATAGCCAAATTGTCTTATCAGGGTGTGTCTGAACACAGATGCCATCTTGTGGGTGAAATAGACTTTACACATAATACATTCTATAACAGTTATCTTTACAAACAGATTATATATGCTGCCATTATGTAACAGCACAGGCAGAGGTAGGGCGCCCGAGGCCGCTTACCTTCGCCTAGGCATCGTCCCGGCCCTGCGTTCAGCCTTGGTCGGCACTTAGCTATCAGACTGACTCTACCCAGTCTATAGTCTAGACTGATACAATGTAGCACTACTACATTTTTAGACAGTATTTCTTCTGCTGATCTATTTTACCTACAGAGCATTGTGTAGACTGGATAGAATGCACTTCTCAGATGTTGGCATGACTGGGTGTGTTCAAGTTTGCTATCTGTGAATGAAAATAAGGGTGTCCTTTTTCACTTGCATGATTGATCAGGTCTCTGAATATGAATTCACTTTTTAACAAGCATGAAATAATTTGAAGTTTTATTGCTTTTTATCAAGCATGAAATAATTTGAAGTTTGATGGGCATCAGATTTTATACGTGTGTTCTTATTTACCGACAGTAAACTATTACTAATATAATGAGGGACTAAAACACAAAGTATATTAAAAAGTTGTAGAAAAGTAGTAGTTTATTTTTGCAATAATTAAATTTTAATCCACCATGATATATTACTATGCCATGTCAGTGTTAAAGGGGATGTATCGCTTCATCAGTGCGGTTGTTATCATGTAGCTTGATTGTCTCAGTTCCTGAAATCCAGGGGCGTTTCTTCCCCTCCCAGCTGGGTGTTTCTTAACTGAAGGGGGTTGACATCATCCCCCCCCTTCACTGTTCATGCTCGCTCCCAAGTCAGTGTGTTCTTCCCCCCTCTCTGAGTCCACATGTCACTGTGTCGTTCCTCTCCCTATGCAGTCTTATTTTTTGCAGGCCTTGCATTCAGTCTAGACAGTCTTCTATGAACTCAGAGCACTAATCTCTTCTTCTCTCACAGCTGGAGGTTTGTTACAGTTGAATCCAGTCTTCTGTGAACTCATCCAGAGTAGCACAGAATGTTTATCCACAGGAGCATTAGGCACCGAGGCACAATTCTGCTGTTTTCTGATTGTAGAATCAGCTGCAGTGTCACTGTACTTCTGCTGGCTGTGCAGAGTGAAATAGTTGCCGGCCCCTTATTCTGAGTGAGAGAGGCAGGAATGCACGCTCCAGTGAATAAGACTGGGGGCCAGACAGAATGTAAATTAGTAGAGCCGTCAGCCAATGAAATGAAAGGAGAAAGAATCCGTCCGGCACTGGGGAACAGTGTTTACACAAAACGAAGATAAGGGAGACTGTGAAAACAAGACAGCTTTGCAAATGACATCCAATTGCAAAGTTGATTGTTTTCACTGTCCCCTTATTCTGAAGACCATTTAATGAAATGATACAACCCCTTTAAGGGAGTATGGAATGGGCTCATTCACTGAGCCTGCTTTATATGCGGTGGGTGCCAGCTGTTAGATACAGCTGGCAATCGCCACTAAGAGCAGAGATCAAAGCCTATTCGGATCTCTGCTGTTTAACCCCTTAGACGACGCGCTGATTGCGGCCACAGTGCCTAAGTGAATTAGAGACAATGCCGTGCACAGTTTCTCACTCCGATCGGGACCTCCACCACCATGTTTCTTGTTTAACTACTTCCTGCCCCTTTCCTATTTTACTACTTCTTTGTACACCCTATTACATTGTTTACACATTGTAATAGGCTGTATTAACTAACAATCGCATCCCCTAGGGGTGAAGCACCCTAGGGGGAGTCCATGTTAAAGTAAAAAAAAAATAATAATAATGTTTTAAAGTATAAAGAAAATAAAAAGTATTAAGTCATCCCCCCTTTTGCCATTTTACAAATAAAAAAAAAGTTATACATAATTGGTATCGCCGCAACCGTAAAAGTACGATCTATTAACATTATTTATTCCATATGCTAAACACTGTGAAAGAAAAAAATTTTTTTAAAATGTCAAAATTACAGGTTTGTCACTTCCCATCCCTTAAAAATTGTAATAAAAGTGATCAAAAAGGCGCATCTATCCCAAAATGGTACCAATAAAAAGTACACTCCAGTCCTCAAAAATGCACTGTCATTCAATCCCATAGGTAGAAGTACAAAAAAGTTATTGGTTTCTGAAAATGGCGCTGTGGCGCAAATTTAAAAGAGAGGATGTTTGTTTGTTTTTTTAAGGTACTATAACATAACGAAAACCCTACATATCTGCTATTGCCAGATTTGTATCAACCTGAAAAATACAGATAACACATCATTTATACCAAAGTGTGAACACAATAAAAACAAAAACCCCGCAAACATGGTGCAAGTACTTTTTCCTTTCTCATTTCGCTCCACTTAGAATGTTTTTGCGGTTTCCCAGTATATGGAACAATGAATGACGCCAAAAATGAAAAAGGTATAGCTCTTGGAAGGCGGTTAGGAAAAAAAGAGAACACAGTTCTGGCTAACTGGCAAGCATCGATCAGTTGCACTTTTAGTACTCCTTTATACTTTTTTCATTTTTTTTTTTGTGCTGAAAATTTTTTTTTCCTCACATGTTTTTTTTTTTTTTTTTTTATGCGGATTTGCTTCTGTAAATATCTCTGTATATTTATAAAAGCAGCAAATAAATACTGTTTGCATTTATCCTTAATAGAATAGCTAGAATACAAAGATGAAATGTTAAATTCGAGTGATCTTTATGAAACAACAGTGTGGAATAACTATAAAGCAGCACTACACATGCTTAAAATTTTAATAATTTTATTATGCCCTAAGTAATGCATTTTTTAGAGGGGGCACACTTTATCCACTTCCACATCATTAAAGACAATAATAAATTGAGTGAAAAATGGTGGAACAATGTATGAAATTTGTGCACCAGCCTCCTTATGCATTGTCAATTGACCTTAATGTCACTGATCCGTCAGTATTATATTTCCCTACCGGTCCATAAAAGCAAGGAATGTGCATTGTGGCATCAGTTTTAGATCCAGAAATAAATCTAATGGAATGTTGGATTCACTATAGTGAGAAAGGTTATATTTTACAGAAAAAATGAGTTAATCTTACAGCGCTTTTTTACTTTTATAAATAGACATTTCTTTCTTTGCAGGGAAAAAAGCACTGTACTGCCTAGTGCATGTGAGTGGTACTCTAACTCCCACTGGAATCCTCCACCAAAGAAGGTCACTGGAGCAAAGCACAAGATACTACGAAGTAAATTACTTCCCCAGGTATGCCACAAACTGTGGTGATTGTTATAGAATAATGTAAAGATATCATTACACACGGCAAATTCTATAATCATTCATCTGGAATCAGAAAATAAGAGAAAAGAACAGTAGCATTGAAAATTATATTTTACAAGTCAAACATTTATTAGATAAGCCCCACGAATGCTGTTGACTGAGATCTAAAGAAAAAAAGTTTAATGTGGATTTAACTTTACGTAATAAATATAATCTCTAGGAGACTGGCAGGATATGTTACAAATACCTTAAAAGGGTTGTCTCATTAAACTGTTTCACAGAGCCACAGCCAGCTTTAGAAACACACTTCCTGGTCAGGTCGTGGGTGTGTCTATAGCAGTGATTGGCATATCAGCTTTGCTCTTCCTAGCTATTCCTGTTACACTGACATAACTGCTGTAGGTTTATAAAATGTAGTACATAAGGCTGCAGAGCTCTAAAAAGTGAAAGTCTGTCATTTAGTTAAGTAAAAAAACTCTGTTGCTAGAGATAAGACTGCAGAGAGTGACTCACCATAGTCGGCACTTACTGACTAATGGCAGTTAAAATCAATCAGATAAGAGCCAGAGGAGAGAGAGAGGTGGGGAGTGATGGTCGGTAACAAGAGAAATCTTTTTTTTATCAACTGACCAAAGCAAAATCAAAACAGCAATGTATTTGGTGATAGTCTTCAATTACCTTTAACTATATGTTAAAAGTTAATCATTGGGGTGAGAAATCAACTTTAGCACTCTGGATAGACCAGTGTCCACAACTTCACACTATAGATATATATATATTTGTATTAATGGCATGGGCATCCTAAAGAGATTCTGGATTTATGGCATGGAAGGGGAAATGGATTTGTCAAATTTCTACATAGTGACACCCATTTACAGCAGTATTTATACAAGGCATCCTTTAGACCTATGTATATTACACATGGCAAACTGAAATACAATGAAAATAGACACGCTTCTTATGTCAGTAATTAGTGTCTATACTGACAGAACTAAGTGCTGGAATCATTATGATTAATATATTTTGATGACCCTGACTTGCCAAGTTCATGGCATGTATTTAACTACTGTTGTTAATGATGTTTACTTCTGTGCAAATCCAACAAGAGTTAGTAGTTTTGGATCATATATAGGCATAAGTGGACACATACTAACAGATGTATGAACAGACAAGTACTAGTCACACATAGTTTGTGCCCAATAACAAATGTGCTAGCTACAGTGCCATATATCAGTCACAGCATCCCCATAACAGTGGCCCTATTTTACTATTGTTGTTGTACCAGAAAAGTATCTTAAAATGGACCAATAAGTAGCACATTTTTGGCGCAGCAAGTTGCAACATGTCACAGACATATTTATGGCAATGATGGGCCTAAAGAGTACCTATCACCTCCACACAAACACACAAAATATAATAGTAGATGAAATTATAAGACTTTTTTCCAATACATCTCATTAGCAAATTAGAGGGTTTACCTCAGTATTACAGGGGGACAGATTTTACTTTCACTTTCTTAGACAGATCTCTTTATGTAGCAGAAGATACCAACTGTGTAGGGGGTGCTGAGGGCATAGCTGCTTGTACAGGGGAATCTGAGTCTCTCACTACATACAGTACAGCAGGCACAGCACACTGAGGATATACACTCACCGGCCACTTTATTAGGTACACCATGCTAGTAACGGGTTGGACCCCCTTTTGCCTTCAGAACTGCCTCACTTCTTCGTGCATAGATTCCACAAGGTGTTGCAACGATGCTCAATTGGTACCAAGGGGCCCAAAGAGTGCCAAGAAAATATTTCCCACACCATGACACCACCACCACCAGCCTGAACCGTTGATACAAGGCAGGATGGATCCATGCTTTCATGTTGTTGACGCCAAATTCTGACCCTACCATCCGAATGTCGCAGCAGAAATCGAGACTCATCAGACCAGGCAACGTTTTTCCAATCTTCTACTGTCCAATTTCGATGAGCTTGGGCAAATTGGAGCCTCAGTTTCCTGTTCTTAGCTGAAAGGAGTGGCACCCGGTGTGGTCTTCTGCTGCTGTAGCCCATCTGCCTCAAAGTTCGCCGTACTGTGCGTTCAGAGATGCTCTTCTGCCTACCTTGGTTGTAACGGGTGGCTATGTGAGTCACTGTTGCCTTTCTATCAGCTCAAACCAGTCTGCCCATTCTCCTTTGACCTCTGGCATCAACAAGGCATTTCCGCCCACAGGACTGCGCTCACTGGATGTTTTTTTCTTTTCGGACCATTCTCTGTAAACCCTAGAGATGGTTGTGCGTGAAAATCCCAGGAGATCAGCAGTTTCTGAAATACTCAGACCAGCCCTTCTGGCACCAACAACCATGCCACGTTCAAAGGCACTCAAATACACCTTTCTTCCCCATACTGATGCTCGGTTTGAACTGCAGGAGATTGTCTTGACCATGTCTACATGCCTAAATGCACTGAGTTGCCGCCATGTGATTGGCTGATTAGAAATTAGGTGTTAACGAGCAGTTGGACAGGTGTACCTAATAAAGTGGCCGGTGAGTGTAGTGTGACAGGCTTTACCTTTAAGGGTATGTTCACACAGCCAGGCCAGCGCGTAATTCTAAAACACTAACTGCTAGCTCCCATTGACTTTCATTCTCCCTGGCGCATAAACACTGGGAAGAAGCGACATGTCAGTTCTTTTCCCTGCCGCGTATTATACACCAGGGCATGCTCGGACTGGGCCGCCGGGGGATCGGTGAATCCCCCGGTGGGCTCCGGAGGCAGTGCCGTCACTTTCCGGGGCCTGTCCGGCGCATCCGGTTCCTGAACGCCCAAATGCTGCGTCCCGAGCGCTCGGAGACAGGGCCCGGGAGTCGGGGACTAATGTCCCTGACTCCTGGGGCTGCACAGTGCCAGCAGAGCCGAGCACCGCTAGTGCTCGGTTCCGCTAATCGCCCCTGCAGGCATAAGACGTTAGGCCTTAAGCCTGCCAGGCGCGGCCTCCAGCGGTGACGTAGGCGGCGCTGTGACGTCATATCACAGCGCCGCCTATGCCGGACGCAAGCAGAAGCCTGCGGGGAGTGCCCGGGAGCGGCAGGAGTGGGAATCAGGTGAGTAGTTGTGTGTGTGTGTGGTGTTTTTTGTTTTTTTTTAATATAAGAAGAGGGCCCTGGCTACCTAATGGAAACGAGGGGCCCTGGCTACTTAATAGAAACAGGGGGGCCCTGGCTACCTTAGATAAACAGGGGGGCCCTGGCTACCTAATGGAAATGGGGGGCCCTGGCTACCTAATATATACAGGGGGGCCCTGGCTACCTAATGGAAACGGGGGGCCCTGGCTACCTAATGGAAACGCGGGGCCCTTGGCTACCTAATGGAAACAGGGGGGCCCTGGCTACCTAATGGAAACAGGGGGGTCCTGGCTACCTAATAGAAACAGGGGGGCCCTGGCTAAATAATAGAAACAGGGGGGCCCTGGACTAACTAATAGAAACTAGGGGCGGCCCTGGCTACCTAATAGAAACAAGGGGGGCCCTGGCTACTTAATTTATACCGGGGGGCCCTGGCTACCTAATAGAAACAGGGGGCCCTGGCTAACTAATAGAAACAGCGGGGCCCTGGCTAACTAATAGAAATGGGGGGCCCTGGCTACCTAATGGAAAAGGGGGGCCCTGGCTACCTAATGGAAACGGGGGCCTTGGCTACCTAATATATACAGGGGGGCCCTGGCTACCTAATAGAAACAGGGGGGCCCTGGCTACCTAATAGAAACAGGGGGCCCTAGCTAACTAATAGAAACAGGGGGGCCTTGGCTAACTAATAGAAACAAGGGGGGCCCTGGCTACCTAATAGAAACAAGGGGGGCCCTGGCTACCTAATATATACAGGGGGATCCTGGCAACCTAATAGAAACGGGGAGCCCTGGCTACCTAATACAGATGGGGGGACCCTGGCTACCTAATACAAACAGGGGGGCCCTGGCTACCTAATACAAATGGGGGGCCCTGGCTCCTAGCAACTAAAGGGGGGCCTTGGCTTCCTAAAACTAAAGGGGGCCCTCGCTTACCTAATAAGATAGAGGGGTCCCTGGCTTCCTAAAAAACAGGGGGGCCCTGGCTTCCTAAGAACTAAAGGGGTCCTGGGCTTCCTAAGAACTAAAGGGGGCCTTGGCTTCCTAAGAACTAAAGGGGGCCCTGGCTTCCTAAGAACTAAAGGGGGCCCTGGCTACCTAAGAACTAAAGGGGGCCCTGGCTACCTAAGAACTAAAGGGGGCCCTGGCTACCTAAGAACTAAAGGGGGCCCTGGCTACCTAAGAACTAAAGGGGGCCCTGGCTACCTAAGAACTAAAGGGGGCCCTGGCTACCTAAGAACTAAAGGGGGCCCTGGCTACCTAAGAACTAAAGGGGGCCCTGTCTTCCTAAGAACTAAAGGGGGCCCTGGCTACCTAAGAACTAAAGGGGGCCCTGGCTACCTAATACAAATGGGGGGGCCCTGGCTACCTGCATACTATCTAAAGGGGGCCCTGACTACCTCCAGCCTACGTAACTGAGACTCACCAACACCTACCTACAGCCTACCTAACTGGGACCTACTTATCTACTTGGGGTCTATTTACCTACCCACCCGTGGTCTACTTATTTACCTTACTTGGGCCTACCAACTTATCCAGTGGGGGTCTGCCTACCTAAATAGGGCTTATCTAGCTACCAGGGGCCCTGCCCATTTGCCTACCTACCTAGAGTCTTGACTACCTACCTGGTAATATAATTGTGAGGGGAGCAGCCCATAGTTGTAGCATAATCTCCAGGGGGTTAGTCCTCTCCCCACCCTCCAACTCCTTAGGAGATTGTGCCTCTAAGTTATGGCTTGTACCCGTTCTTCCACCCCTGGGAAGTTTGTACAGAGGTGGGAATAGGTAAAAGAGGGCTGGAAAATTGAGGATTCTAAGATATTTGTGTGTAATTTCTGCAGGGATGAGTGGTGGCCGGGACAAGTCATCATGGCGGTATGGAACGGATGCAGAAGAAAAGGGAATAAGAACAACTCATGAGAGAAGAGAACGACTCACTGTAAAGTAATGTGACCTGAGCTGGTGTCTGACCTCTATGTGGTCTCTATATGGCAGTGTTGTAGGTTATACCTGAGTTGGTGTCTACCCTCTATGTGGTCTCTATATGGTGGTGTTGTAGGTTATACCTGAGCTGGTGTCTGACCTCTATGTGGTCTCTATATGTGGTGTTGTACGAGTTTACCCTGATGGTGGTGTCTGCTTACCTACTATGTGGTCTCTATATGGGTCTTGTAGGTTATACCTGAGTGGTGTGTATGGGTTTATCCTGGAGGCTGGTGTCGGACCACTATGTGATCACTATATTTACTATTTTTCCATAGGCAAACTTAAACACTATCAGATCTCTATCTGTAAAACACTAAAACATAACTTTTATTATGTATAACTCCTAACATATATACACACTATTTAAAAACCTGACTTCTAACCTCATCATTTAAACCATTTTTCTTCTGAAAGAAGGAATAGCTCCTTTTCTATTATCAAATCTGGTGGAGCACCACCTATTATCAGGAAAGCCTTATATGTACAACAAATTACTAGCTCCAGTAAGGGATCCCAAGCCTACTACTTAGGCCGGTAATATTTTTACGTACAGTAGGGTGGGCCCCCCAAGATCAATTCCCCTGTGGGCCCCAGACCCCCCAGTCCGACACTGCACCAGGGAAAACATCAGATATTCTAAACTCTCAAAGCATGATCTTAGCCTGTTATTTTTTTTACCACTAATCGACTACAGGCAGTAGTGATAGTAATAGATAAGATATATAGGAATTTATCAATCCAATCCTTTCCTCTTTTTTTATTGTAGTTCAAATAACATTATAAAGCAAAGTCTAGTGTTTGAAAAAAAAAAAAGAAAAAACTAATCCAAAAGTGCTTTATCCAGTGTAAAGTATAGCTTTGCATATGGGGAAACCTCCGGATTTGAAATGGCATCATCTAGAGATCTCTGAAGATTAATACTGAAGTAGGCCATGTAGAGTGGGTTCATTTAATATGTCACTTTCTGCACTGATTAAATCAATAGACCTTCAGAAACAGTTTCTAGCTGCCTGTTAAGAAAAGAACTATAAAATACCTTTCAGCTTTATCTTTCCGTGGGATAGCTTGGGCTTCATTACATCTGTCATGTTTGTTTCCTTATGGTTGTATGTTAAAGGAGAACCCTGGTGAATATAAGAATGAATTAACACTGGAGTTTCTTCTGCTGATCTTAAAAGGAATCTATTGCCATTTTGTTTTTTTTACAAATTAAAACGGGATAGTGATACATTTTTTTATGTTATGGGGCAGCCATCTTGATTGAGCTGCTTTTTAACAGCATTTAAATAGATGCTTTATAGCAGCTTCATAGACACATGAGCTGACCCTTTGAGTTCTAAAGGAGAGTTTTCTTGACATGCTCTGTGACTAGGGGACAGGGAGCTGTGACTATCTCCTATTGTTAATGGTTGATCCTGTTTCATGTACAGTTAGGTCCATATATATTTGGACACTGACACAAATATTGTTTTTTGTACCTGTTTACCTAAGCATATTTAAGTTATAGTGATATAATGGACATGGATCTAAAATCCAGACTTTCCTTTTCCATTTGATTGTATCCACATTCAAATTGGATCAATGTTTTAGAAATTTCAGCTTCTTAACATGTACCACATGGTTTTTAAAGGGACAAAAAGTAATTGGATAAATGAAATAATTGTAAATAAATGTTAATTTCTAATATTTGGTTGAAAACCCTTTGTTAGCAATAACTGCCTGAAGTTTTGAACTCATGGACATCACCAGAGGCTGTGTTTCCTCTTTTTTTAATGCTCTGCCAGGCATTTACTACTTTGCTTAATAAGACAGCCTCTATAGTGGATTTTGCTTTATGGCAAAACCCCTTTAAGAATTTGAATACAGTGGTCCCTCAAGTGACAATGGCCTAAGTATACTGTACATTATTTTCCTGGGATATTGTATGCTGAGTGTGGCTTCAAGATACAATATCACAGACACTGATTCAGCAAGTTAGCATGAATATTTTACTTAAAGGGGTTGTATCATTTCATTAAATGGTCTTCAGAATAAGAGGACAGTGAAAACTAGTAACTTTTCAATTAGATGTCATGAGCAAAGCTGTCTTGTATTCACAGTTTTCCTTAACTTCTGTTTCTGTTAACACTGATATACAGTGCTGGTCGGATCCCTCCTCCTTGCATTTAACTAGCTGAGAGCTCATTTACATTCTGTTCAGCCCCCAGTCGGCCGTATTCACGGAGCTTGCATTCCTGCCTTTCACTCAAAGTAAGGGACCGGCACAATTTCACTCTGCACAGCCAGGAGAAACAGAATAACACTGCAGGGCTTGTACAATCAGGAAACAGCACAATTGTGTGTCGATCCCTGCCTCTCCTGCATAGAAGGGAGATCTGTGCCGTTCATAGAAAGCTGGATTCTACTGTAACAAATCTCCAGCTGTGAGAGGAGAAGAGATCAGTGCTCAGTATAGATTGAATGCAGCCTGTGGTATGTATACAGCTCTTACAATGTGGACTCAGAGATGGGGGTGACGTGGAGTCTCGGATGCCAGCATGAACAGTGAAGGGTGGATGATGTCACCCAGCTGGGAGGGGAAGAAACGCCGCTGCATTTCTAGAGTTGAGAAGCTGAGAGCAGTATGAATCAGCCGAACTAAAGAAGCAATACATCCCCTTTAAAAGTGCATGCAGTGATGGCGGTCTAGTAGCACCTCTTTACAGTACAGTGCAATACTACGTGTCCTGTATGCTCTTTACATGTGCCAGGATGAGTGGCTCCTTTTGGCACCAGGTGTAAGTGTCCTATTTCTTTTTTTCTGGTACATTGTGTATAAAGTACAGGACCCAAAGAAGCTCCTGTTCTCAAAGTAGAAAGTCATTTCCAGCTTTTTAGCAGTTCTTTCTGACTTTTAGATGTAAGGATTTGAGTTATCTGTATAACTGGATGTGATAGAGGTGGAGAAGTGATGTATGAATGTGTCGAATTTGGAGCAGGATTTCTGAAAAACAAAATCAGAGAAAATACTGATAGGACTCCTTAAATGGGTTTCCTCACCATGCTGTTTCACTGAGTTTTAACAATTTTGCACATATTCTGTCTACTCAGGCTGTGGGTGGTTCTCCAGCAGTGATTAGCATCACTAGGAAGCTGTTACTCTGACAGTGCAGGAGATTGCAGCTCATGTATCTTTTATAAGTGAAGCTAATCTTGTTAGATATAATTACTTTGCTTTGATCTCAGTCCATCAGTGGGGTGACATTACTCCCTACTGTCTGCTTTCAGTTCATCAGATAACATACGTCACTGCTCTTTGCTAATCAGATAAGACGTCCATCTGGTATGGAGGTAACCATAGAAACCTCAGCTTTGCTAAAAAAAATTTCAAGTGGGACAAAATGTGAAAAAAAGTACTTGTGCCATGTTTGCAGGGTTTTTAGGGCGTTGAGGGGCGATTTACACGGCACAGGACAAATACCGGTCGAAAGAATGAACATGTTTTTCAGACGGACGGCGGACTGAAAAACCGCCAGGCGGAACATCCGTGCAGTGAGGACTGCTGCACGGATTTTCCGTTAAGATCCATGTAAAAGTTTGTCAGCCAGTTTTCAAAACCGAAAAATGTCTGAAAAACAGTGTCGTGGGGACAAGGCCTAACTCTCCAGTAAAAATGATGTGTTATCTGTATTCTACCGATTGATCCACATCCAGCAATACAAAACGTGTAAGCTTTTTGTTATATTTTGGCACCGTAAAAAAATCCCAAACATTCTTGATTTTTAAAATTTGCGTGGCGGCGCCATTTTCTGTGATCAATAACTTTTTTGTACTAACACCTACGGGCTTGAGTGAGGATGCATTTTTTGCAGGCTGAAGTGTATTTCTTTATTGGTACCAGTTTGGAATACATATGACTTATTTTTATCAATTTTATTCCAATTTTTAGAGGATGTAACATGACCAAAAAAACGCAATTTTGCCATTTTGGAATTTTTTTCTTCTAAGGTGTTCAGCGTACCGGATAAAAGATTTTATGTTTTAATAGATCGTACTCTCTCGGACGTGGCGATACCAAATGTGTGTAACTTTTTTATTTTATTTTTTTTATTTGTAAAATGGCAAAAGAGGGGTTATTTGAACTTTTAATTTTTTTTTTTTTTACACATTAAAACTTTTTGTTTTTACTGTAAGTTTGAGTCCCCCTAGGGTGCTTCAGCACTAGGGGGTGCAGTCATTTCTACAACCTATTGCATTGTGTAGACAATGCATTAGGGTGAACCACTATGGTGGTTTTAAACTTTCCTGCCTAGGGCAGGAAGTAGTAATACCGAAAACATGGCAGCGGTGGAAGCCTTCACAAGGCTTACAGCTACCATGTTCACCAATTGGAACCCCGCGATTTTGGCACTCCTTCTCATTCATTTAGATGTCACAGCCATGGTTGCTGCGGCATCTAAAGGGTTAAACAGCGCAGGATGGCGGTGGCTCTATCCCATGCAATTAGCAGCCGACACCCGGTGACTATGTAGCGGGATCACACCGACCCCCCCTAAAAAACCCCTTACTCCTGGGGTACTCAGATATTAAAAGACAGTGGGAACCTGCTGCCCCCTCCCAAAATTAGTGATTGACAGTTTCCCTGTATCAGGTTATGATATATACAGTCTATGAAAAATTTTTGGGGCACCGCTTTAATTTTAAAACTTTTTTATTCAAAAATTTTGGGTGTTTGCAACACCCCATTTCAATTTGAATATTAATAACTTGGACCATTTAATTTTTCGGTTTGAAAATGAGGTTTATTGTACTAACAAAAAAATGTGCAATATGCATTAAAAAAAATTTTGACTGGGCAAATATTTGGGCCCCCTTATCATTTTTTTATTTGAATATCCTAACTATTTTTTTTTTTATGACTTTCTAAGCAAAACATTGTTTTGTAACCTCCTGGCTTTAAAAATTTAATGCCAAAATTACCCCATGAGGGGGAAAAAGGTTTTAAAGGTGGCCAATTGCAAGTTGTTTCCTTTTGAATTTCCTTAAAGGTGGATCAGGGCCCAAAACAATATAAAATGATCTGAAAACAAAGATTGTTCAACTTAGTTGTTCGGGGAAGAAACAAAAAAAATTCTCGGGAAAATTTAAACCTGTCATTTCCATTGAGAAAACAGAAGAAATGAAAGCCCAGGGCAGTTCTTGTTAAAAAGGGAAAGTGGCGACCAAAAAAAAATATCAAAAAAGGGAAGGGAAAAAGAATGGTGAGAACAGTCAAGGAAATCCACAACCACCTCCAAGGGGGCTGAGCATCATCTTGCTGCAGTGGTTCATTCATGGTCAACAATAACACATTTTGCACAAGGAGAAGCTGAGGGGAGAGTGGGGCGAAAGAACCCGTTTCTGAAGCCCCACAAACAGAGTGGCTGAGGTATAAAAAAGCAAATTTGGACAACCCCAGCTTCATTTTGGAAGAAGGTCCCTGTGGACTGATGAAAAAAAAGATTGTTGTTTGGTCATCCCCAAAAAAGGATTATGCATGGCGTCCCAAAACACAGCTTTCCCCAAGAAAAACACTTGCTACCCATTTGTAAATTTTGGTGGGGTTTCCCCATCATGTTTTGGGGCGTGGGGCCCAAATGCCGGCACGGGAATCTTGTTAAAGTTAGGGTGCTGGATTAAACTCAAATCACAGATTCTTCAGAAAAAATGTCAAAAATCAGTGTGAATTTGAATTTCCCGGGGGGGATGGATTTCGAAAGGGACAATGATCCCAAAACAGCCCCCAAATCTATCAGGCTTCATGCAGAGGAACAATTACAATGTTTGGAAAGGGCCATCCCAGTCCCCAGACCTAATATCATTGAACACTTGGGATACTTTGGCGGCTGTCATGCTCGGCGACCATCAAATTAACTGAAATTTGAATTGTTTTGTAAAGGGGAATGGTTAAAAAATACCTTCATCCAGGATCCAGGAACTGATTTAAAACTACGGGAAAGCAACTGAGGCTTTTATTTTGCAAAAGGAGGATCTAAAAATATTAATTCATTTTTGGGGGGTTGCCATATTTTGCCCCCGGGTAAAATTTTTGGTTTTTAAATCATATTGCACATTTTTGTTGTACAATAAACCTCATTTCAATCGGAAAATATTACTTTTTCCATCAGTATTATTATATCAAATTGAAATGGTGTTGAAAACCCCCCAAATATTTAGAACAAAAAATGATTAAGATTAATAAGGGTGCCCAAACTTTTTCATATGACTGTACCTCTGATGAAGCGTGGGTGTGCCACGCGAAAACTCTCGGCCTTAATCATTTTTTTTTTAGAAGTAGTTTAAATGTCTTTTTTTTAATAAATTTTTTAATAATTATAGATTTTACCTTGGCACCCGTTTTTATACTTTGGGGCCACGGTCCGTTTTTTTTTTTCATGAGTCTACAGAGCAAATTGTCAATAACTGTAAGCGGGCGGAGTCAACAGTAGTTTTAGGTTCACTTTCACCAATTTTTTTTTCCTGCTTTCTACTCATTCAGCATCAAAACTAAAACCTATAATACAGAGCCATTCTTTTCCCTCTTTATAACCCTAATATCACTGACTCACTTCTCTCCTTTTTTATTAACCCTATATACAAAGAGCCAGTTCTCTCCCCCTTTTACTATAACCCTATATATCACAGAGCTCATTTCTCCTCTATACATCCTGCTCTCAATGGGGATAAACCACCCAATTCAATTTAAGAAGCTTGACTTACTTAACCATTCTTTTTTTTTTCTTGAGTAAAATTCCTTTGAAAAACTGTAAATTTGTTTGTAATGGGGTTAAACCCCTTGCCCCCAACAAGAATTTTTGTTTCCGTTTTCAGGAGAGAAAGGGGAATTGAATTTTTAACAAAATGGAAACTTTAGGGAATTTTGGAAAACTTTTTTTTCTGAAACCCAAAAACGAAATTTGGGGTGAAAAAGAAACGTTTTTTTTGTTGATAAAATGGCTGCGGCACATGGCGTTACGGGGGGAAAAAAAATTGGGGGGGAAAAGGGGCGTAGCCTACATACATCTGAGAGTGAAGCCCAATAGAGACCCCCGGGATTCTTTGCATCCCCCCGCCTTATTAAAATGGGCCCATGCTCGCTCTCCCCACTCCTCCACTTGTGTGTAGGGAAGGTGCTGCCGCCGCTGCTGCTTGTGATATTCTACTAAAAAATCCCCTTTTTTACAGCGATTTTTGGGGGGGGGTCACAGCTTGTCTCAGAGACTGCTTCTTTCGTTCTAATTCTGATTTTTTGGGGGTTTGGAACTGAAGTCCAGTTGGGGGTCCAATTCAGCTGCATAAAATTTTAATGCTATCTGTAGTTCTTGACACATTTAATATCCAAGGGTTATCTAAAACCGTTGCTGTTGTATTCAGTTAAAGAAAAAAGCGTTTTTACAATCAAATACCATTAATTTTTGGGGTTTTCTTTATTTTTCGCAATTTAGTCCCGGGGTAAATTAACGTTGTTTGCTGTGTGGTCACTAAAAGAAACGTTCTTTTTCACCCGCCAAGAAAAAATTTTGCCCGTAGCATAATTCATAACTAAGGTTAAATTCAAGTTTTCTGTTGTGTTCCCTAAAAAAAACGCCGTTTTAACGGCTAAAAGCTGGGAAAAATTTTTGGCGGACATTTCTTTTGGCAATTTACATAAAAGGGTTTAAATAAGTATTTTTCTGCAGTTGTACTTGTAAAAAAAAACTTTTTTTTCACCGCCAAAGAAGAAATTTGCCTGTAGCATAATTCATAACAAGGGTTTATTTCAAGTTTTTTGTTGTTGGTTCCGTAAAAATAACGCCATTTTAACACGCTGCAAAGCTGGTAATTTTTGGCAGCACATTTCTTTTGCCAATTTACATCCAAAAGGTTTAAAAAGTATTTTTCTGCAGTTGTATTAGTAAAAAAAAAAGTTTTTTTTCACCCCAAAGAAAAAATTTTTCCTGTAGCAAATTCATATCCGAAATTAATTAAATTTTTCTGTTGTTGGTTCGTAAAATAACGCCGTTTTTTAAAAACCCCTGCAAAGTGGTAATTGTTGGGAGCACATTTCTTTTGCGCAATTTACATCCAAGGGTTAAAAGCATTTTTTGCGTTGTACTTAGTAAAAGAAAAGTTCTTTTTCACCGCCAAGAAGAAATTTTTCCTGTAGATAATTCATATCCCAAGGTTTAAATTTAACCTGTTTGTGCTTTTATATTCAGTTAAATACACATGTTTTTAAAAGGGCCAAAAAGTAAATTTTTCCGCCCATTTGTGGAGCGAAAATTTTATCCAAGTGTTTCCCCAAGCTTGTTAGTGGGTTTATTTTTGGGCAAATACAGGTGTGTATTTATCATATACGATATCTTCATCAAAAAGTGTTGTCATTTTGAACAAACATTATGTCAGACAGAGAGTGGCAGGTTTCACCTGCGAGTGGCAGTGGCACAAACATTCTGGACAGGCCAGGGGCGCAGCACAGCAAAGGGAGTCACGCAGGGTCCTTGGTGAGGGCCCGAAAGCGGGGTCATTAAGCGGGGCCCTTGGGTTTTGCCAACCCCGGTTTTGATTTTGGGTTACTAGGTATCCACTTTCCCCCAATGACATTGACAACCCCCGCCCAAAAGTCGGTGGGGAAAGTCAGACACAACCCCTAGTTGGCATTCCCAGGGTGGGTCAGCGGCCTCACCCGCCTCAACCGCCTCTGCCCATCCGGTTCTCTCAGCAGGGTCTACTATTGGTCTGTACATAAATCATGGGACACTAAAGACTAAGTAAAAACCCCAAATTAAAATAGGAATATAGGAAAGCTTTCAGCTAAGGAAAAAATGAAAAACCCGGGCTCTTGTTTACGTATTTGATCAAGATTTTTTTAAGCTCACCTCCAACACGCAAGGGGTTCCTTGACTTTGGGAGGTAGCTTAATACAATCTTTGATCAAATGCTGTAAACTAAGGGCCCCAGGTTTTTCATATTTTCCTTAGCTGTAAAGCATTTCCTATATTCCTATATAACTTGAGGTTTTACTTAGTCTTTAGTGTCCCACTGATTTATGTATTAGATGTATGTCATTGCCTTTCAGTGTGCACCTATGCTTACGTTTTCAAAGTATATATTAGATGTGCACAGCCTTTTACATTTTGTAGTCTACTATGTGATCTGGGCTCAGCGCCACTATATAGCGAGGATGAACAATGTGGGGAGTGCAGTCAGCAGCTACTTGGCAGCGAAGAAATGGGGCCAATATCCCCTGCTTCTTGCAGTATGCGGCAAAGTATAGATGTCATCTGGACCACCGCAAGCGATTATAGTTAAGCCACGCCAGGGAGCGGAGTCTAAGTAGCCCTCGGTTTTCACCAGAGCCCGCCGCAAAGCGGGATGGACTTGCTGCGGCGTGAGGCTACCAGGTCGCTATCCCTGACGTGACTTGCTTGCAGTGGCAGCCGAGGTGCAGCGTAGTACAGAATTGTAATCCAGGAATCGTAGTCGTGGGCAGGCAGTAAGGTCAGTGCTGGCGGCAGTGGTTCGTGGTCGTGGACAGGCAGGAAGGTCAGGACAAGCGGCAGAGGTTCGGAGTCGAGGAACGTAGCAAAGGGTCTGGTACACGGTAAGGCGAGAATACACTTGAGGAACGCTTTCTAAGGCTCGGGGCAACATAGATCCAGCAAGGAGTGATTGCCAAGCGAAACCTTAAATAGGGGAAGCGCCCGGCAATTATCCAATTACCGGGACACTGGCCCTTTAAATTTACGAGAACGCGCGCGTGGTAAGGGGCGGGCACGCGCGCCTTTGCCGGCAGAGGACACGGACGGGACAGGAATGAGGCCAGGTGAGTCCCCGGCAGGAGCGGACCCCCGGCTCGCCTCGGGGCCTGCGGGGGCACCCGACCCCGGCAGGCGCCCGGGGGGGGGCGGCCACGGTTGCGCCCGCGGCCCGCGTGCCGAGAAGCTGGGGCACCCGCTACAGTACCCTCCCCCTTAGGTCTCCCCCTCTTTTTAGGCTGAAGGAACTTACGGAGTGGATCTTGATTCAGGATATTGGACTCCGGTTCCCAGGATCTCTCTTCAGGGCCGAAGCCTCTCCAATCTACAAGAAAGAAATGCTTAACCCTGTTGGTCTCATGGGCTAAGATGTCCCTTTACTTCAAAAAAAAAACAGGGGACTCTAGGGCCGGAGACGGGGCAGCGCCCTTCTGGGAGAAACCGGTTCAGACCAGAGGCTTTAGGAGGGAGACGTGAAAGGCGTTAGGAATCCGGAGAGATGGAGGTTTGGCAGAGCTTATAGGAACCGGATTCAGTTGCCGGAAAATACTCTGAAAGGTCCCAGAAACCGCGGACCCATTTATAGCTGGGGATCTTGAGGCGTAAGTATTTAGAAGAGGGGCACACTTTATTTCCCCTGGGGGGACTTTGGGGGCGGTCTTCTCCTCTTGTCAGCTTGGGACTTCATGCGGGCTGAAAACCCGGGTAAGGCTTGTGGGTCTCTCGCAAATGACCCCGATATCCTGAACCTGGTTGTCCACGGCAGGAACCTCGGAGGCTGAAGCCAAGAGGAGGGGAGGGCGTGGGTGACGACCATAGGGCCACAAGGAATGGGGAACGGCCAGTCGAGTCGGAGTCCCGATGGTTATATGGGGAACTCGGCCCATGGAAGCAGTTCAGACCAGTTGTCCTGGCGTTCGGACACAAAGTGCCGTAGATACTCCCCCAAGATTGGTTTTCTCTCTCCACCTCCCCATTATTTGGGGGGGGAATACACGGGATGAGAAATCTAGTTTGGGATTTGAAAAAGGGGAAAAAACATAGGGCTCCCAAAAAACTTAGAGCAAATTGGCCCGCCTCGATCGGAGAAACGTTTTGGGGGGATGGAAAAACCATGCAGGCAAAAAATGGGGAGGGAAAAAAATGGCCCGGGGGACCGGGAAAGCGACACAAAGTGAAAAACATCTTTAAAAATCGGTCAGTGACCACCCAATGCCCGAGTTCCCAAGGAAGGAGGAAAAACCGTGTTAAAGTCCATGCCTATGTGTGTCCATGGAGACCCCGGGAAAAACAGGCCACAAAAGGATAAAACCTAAGAGCCCCTGGGGCCTGTGGCGGGGACCTTGTTTTTGGGCGCACATGGTGCAGGAGAGAAGAAGCCCTTGACATTTTGGGAAAGCAGATTTGGCCCAAACCAGTAGTGTCTTTGAATGAGGATTTTGGGATTTCCTTTTTCCCCCAGGGTGGCCGGCCAAAGAGAACTATCCCCCCAACCCGGGAACTCTCCTTCTAAAGGGTGCGGGAGGCATGTGGGTTCTCCCCCGGGGGGAAAACGTTTTACGGGGAGGTCAAACAGGACCCCAGGACCCCCCTTTCCCGCCCAAATGATGTGCTGAGACACAGGTTTTTTCCCCGGTAATTTTAATCCCCCCGGGAAGGGCATCCGTTTTTGACATTTTTCTAAAAGCCGGGGAAAGTGGATTTTAAAAAATCAAAGCGAGAGAAAAAACAAAAGACCCCCAAAGGCCTGGGGGGGGTTTTAAGGCGCTAAACCCCCGTTAAAGGGTTTATTGGGATTCTTAGGGTTTGGTAAAGGGACGTAAAAGGGGGATGTCGACCCTCCCTCCAACAGTTTGTCGCCCCTTCCAGGGCCAATTTTTTTAAACCCCAAACCCCCCATCCCCCGGGGTTTCCCCAAAGGGCCCATAATTACGTTCTGCCAAAGAGAAGGTTTTTAAAAAAAAAAACCCCCATGTGACGGCCCCTTTCCCTTTGGGGCCCTTCTGAGTCAGGAACTGCCCCTGCTCCCAAGAGGGGCACCCAAACCTCTAGGTGAAGGGCCCCTCTCGGGAAACTGGAAAAAAAAGGTGCTGAGGGGGGAAACGCTGTCTTCAGTAAAGGAGAATCTTCCTCGGCAGACGGGGGCCAACTTTGGATTAGCATTCTTGGGGTGAGAGCCACGATGGGACCCAAACCACCCGTAAGAAGGGGGGAACCCAAAACTCCCGGTGTAGTTGGCAAATTTCCAGGAAGCGGGGAAATCCCCCGGAGCCCGACAGGTCCGGGGCCCACTGGGGGATCGCAGAGGGGGTTTAGCGGGTTTCCCAAATTCTGTAAAATTTGACGGACTTTTAAACCAAAGGGAAAAGGAAAAAGACTGGCCTGGGGGAACCGCCCCACTTCTCCAGCTTGGCATACAGTCGATTGTCCCCAGGCGTCGTAGGCCCTTTGGCGTACTTGTACCCGGGGCCCTGTATTTTCAGGAAAAAAAAATTCAGGTTTTAATTTCCGGTATAAATTGACGCAGGTGTAAAAGCAATTTCCCCAAAAAATACGTTCTGAGGGAACTCCTGAAATAGGGCTGGGGGTTGCAATAGCCCGAAGGGCATCACGGGGAACTCAAATCCCCCGCCCCGTGTGTTGAAAGCCTTTTTCCCCCAATCATCCCCCTTTTAGAATTCTAAATGAGGTTATAAGCTCCCTCGTTTCTAATTTTGGGGGAACACCTTGGGGTCCAAAGGAGGGCCCGGTCAAAAAGCTCAGATATCAGGGGAAGGGGTTTTCAATTCCTTTTACCGTGATCTTGTTTAGCCCTCTGTTTAACAAAGGCCCAAAGGACCAAAATGAACCGTCTTTTTTTGGACGAAAAAGAATCCAGCACCGGGGGGCCAGGAGGACTTGCGTAAGAAGCCCTTTTAAAAAATTCTCCTGTATATAGGGCCCAAATGGCCCCGGGGGGCTCCGGGGACAGAGAGGGGTAGACCTACCCTGTGGGGCCGGTTCCGGGGGGGAGGGGCTAAAAGGGCAGTCATACCCGGGCCCAAGGGGGGGGTAGCTTCTTTAGCCTGTTTCTCCGGGAAAAACATCTCCAAAATCCCGGTACTAACCCCTGGCAGACCTTGTAGAGGTTGACGGGCACCCGGGGAGGAGGATGGCACCCGGGGGGGGTGCCCCCCAAAAAAGAGCTCCTGGGACTCCGATCCCCCAAAGAAAGGGCTTCGCCCGTCCCCTTCCCAAACAAGCGTAGGGGCGTGGGCGTTTGCAGCCAGGGTAAACCCCCCAAAAGGATCACCCAAAAAAGCGGCGGGGAGGAAAAGTGGAAGAAAGGGTCTTCCCCCATGTGTAAGGGCCACTACAAGGAGGGGCAAAAGGCCGGGTGATTTAACTTAATTTGGGGTCGCTGGAAGCTCCCCCCCTGACGGAGGAGTTAAGCAACGGCTTTTTCCCGGCGGATCATGGCAAGCGAAACGAGACACCAGTGGGGGTAAAGAATTTAAATTCCCCCGGGGGAGCCGGAGTCCAAAGGGAAAGGGAGAGACCCAAAGAGATGGCCCGCATCCGTCATTACCTCCACAGGCAAAAACAGTCGTGGGGGAAGGGGCTTTAGCACCCAGGGAAGCCTCTCCTACGGCTCTAGGTTTCGGGCGTTTCCCCAAACCCCTGGGGGACCTGCGGACACTTCTACGGAAATGGTCCGGACTGGGCCAAGTAAAAGACAAAGGTTCTCCATCCGGGGCTGGGCAGCATTTCCCCCCGAAAAAGTGGGCCCCTCCCCCCTGCATGGGTTCCTCGGCAAAAAAACTGTGGAGGGGGCAGCGGAACCTTTGGAAAAAACCCAGGGGCAGCCGAGGTAGATGGCGCGGTTGTTTCGCGTCACGCTCCTTGGGGGAGCTTCCCCGCTGTCTCTCCGTGGAAAAGCCCGTCTATGCGCGTGGCCCGATGGATAAAATTCGCACAAAAAAGTTTGGGGGGTTCCCCCCTTGCTGCAAGTGCGTCTTTTACTCTGCTCGACAGGGCCCCTTTTGAAAGTGGCCCCCAGAGAGCGTGGTGTTTTTCCCCGACAGTCGGAGGCAAAGGGGGCGGAACTGGGGCCGCATTTTTTCCTACGGAGGAGGGTTCAAAAGCCCGTCTCCACAGAAGATGCTCGGCCCCGGCCCCCTCGAAAAAGTTGCGGGGAAATTCAGAGAGGAAGGCCTTTTAGGTCTGCGGTCAAAGGGGCATTTTTGGTCCCCAAAAGGGGGGTCGCCCAGGGAAGGGCCTTTCCCCGGGTAGCAGGAAATCACCCCCAACGCCACCCTTTGGGCCCCTTTTAGTGGGAAACTGATCACCATCAGCTCCCGTGCAGGAGCCCCTGCTAATGAACCTCCCGCAAGGGTTCGGTCCCCGTCCCGGAAAATTTTGGGAAAGGGGGAGGGGGAAAGGGGAAAACTTCGGACCCATGGGTTTCCAGCGGGGATGAAAGGAGGGGATGGAACCCCGGCGAAGAGGCAGGTTGCTTTCTGGGTGGGAGACCGGAATTGGTTTCATATGGCAGAAAAGCTGCCCCAATTTCTGTGCTTCTTGCCCCTTTTTGCTGGATGCTTTTGGGGGGACCAAAAGTTCGTGGATCCGCCCAGGGCTTGGCAGGGGGACCAAAGGGGGCGATCCATGGGTGGTCCCAACTGTTTTTGGCTGGGTTTGGGGTTCCTCTGGGGCCACCGGAAAACGATGATAGTTTTAAACCCGCCAGGGGGGATCTAAGTAGCCCCGGTTTTCACCAGAGGGCCCCCCGGGAAGCGGGGTGGACTTGCTTTCGGCGGGGAGGCTTTCCAGGTCCCCTACTTTTTCCCCAAAAATTCAAAACAATGCCGTATATTAGCAGTGCAAAACCTTTTTAGTCCCAGCCGTTAGGAGTACCTTTTTCTTAGACTCCCCCAAAATAAACCCAAAAACGGGACACATAAGGGTGTATGGACAAAACATTGAACTTTTCCCTTTATTTTTATAAATTTTTCCCGACAAAAAAATTTCGGACTTAAAAATAAAGGGACACATCCCTTTTCTTTTATGCAACAACTGTTTCCCCCTATTAATTTTAAAAGGGTTTAACCAAATTTAAAAATCCGCATCAGGGGTATGAATATACCATTAAAAGGATACTTTAGTTGCACTAGCAACAACGTAATCTACATGTTAAAATGTAAATTTTGCAAATGGTATATAGGACAGACCAGTCGCCCAGTGAGAATCAGGATAGGGGAACATATAAAGTGCTATTAGAAATTTTAAAAACAAAAAAGATAGCTCAGACTTTCCACAAATTTGGTGAAACAACATGTAGCGAAACATTTCAATGAATTTCCCAAAATAATATCTGTGTATTTACGTTGGTGTTTTACTTGAACAAGTGAACATCTCAAAATATATGCCAAAATTTAAAAAAAGGTTACTACAGAGGGAGGGCGTATTGGATTGCAACAATGGTTTCAATTGCCCCAAAGGGGTTAAATGAGTCTTTGAGTTACGTTCCCTATTTGAAAACTTATGCACTTTTTAAAAAATATGCTCCAAAACCCTTTTTATGTCCTCTAAGCTTGAGACATTTTTATTTTTTTTAACGTGATTTTTAGATATTGTTTTTAGTATAGAAAAACAGGGAATGCAAAACCTTGTAATCATGGTCGGGTGAAAAAAAGAGGATGAGTGCCTTTACAACGCATGCTTGAAAAAGGAAGGCGGGGGCCTTCCAAAATTTGCTTTTTTTGGGTTTGGCCCGGGAAAGGGCTCCCAAACTCGCTTGACCCGGCTCATATTGTTTACTAGGGAAACTATCATTTCACCTCCTAAAAGGAAAAGGGCTTTTCCCCGGAAAAATTACTCCCAAACTTTTTTTCATTTTTTTTTCATTCCTAAGGTGTTCGTCTTTGAACTTTGCTTTTTTTGCCCCAATTTTTTAAAATGAAGAAAAGTTCAATTTTTTTGCCCTTTACAGCCTATTTACTTTTTTTCCCAAGGTCGCTCCCCCTGAGTGCCTTGCTTGCGGTGGCAACAAAAGTGAAGCGTAGTACAAAAATCGCAACCCAGGTTTCTTTTAGTGTTGGGCAGGCAGTAAGGCCCAGGGTTGCGGCTTTGATTTGTGGTCGGGGAAACCAGGCGGGAAGGTCGGACAGGGGAAAGGGGTTTTCGGAGCGGGGAAAAGGAACTTTAGAAAAGGGGGTCTGGTACCCCGGGTAAGGCGGGAATACACTTGGGGGGGGCTTTTCAAAAGGTCGGGGAAATAGACCCCAGCAAGGAGTGATGCCAAGCAAAACCTTAAATGGGGGAAGGGCCCCCGGCAATTTACGGAGAACACGCGCGCCTTGGGGCAGAGGACCGGACGGGACAGGACGAGGCCAGGTGAGCCCCCCTCCAGGAGCGGCCCCCCGGCTTGTCTCGGGCCAGCGGCGGCACCCGCCCCCGGCGGGCCCCCCGGGGGGGCCCCGGGTTTGGCCGGGGCCCCGGGGCCAAAAAAACGAGAGAAACCGCTAAAATGGGCAAAAATTTCAGTTCTTGAGTGCAAAAATGGGGAATAAGCCAATTGACTTCGTGTAATTGCAGAAAAAGTGGTGCAAAAAAAGTTTTAAATTTAAAGGGAGCCAAAAAATTTTGCACGCCCTTTTTCAGTTTTTTTTTTTTTTTACAAAAGTTTAATATTCCAATAATTTTCTTTTCCTTAAAATTGGTCCCACTTGTTGTTGTGTTTCAAAAAAAAATTTAAAAATTTTTATCTTTATGTTTTGAAGCCTGAAATGTGGCAAAAGGTTGAAAACCTTAAGGGGGCCGAACACTTTCGCAAGGCACTGTAAATGTATAATGGCTTGTTTGTTGCAGGATAAGATGTTCTTTTTTCTATTTCATTTTCTGTATGCGAACCTGAATAAGAGCTTGCTTTTTGTAGGCTTAAGTGTAGTTTTAACCCCTTATCGACATATGAAGTATGTGCGCATAGGTGGGAAAAGGGGTTTGTGCGGAATTGTGCAGTATCCGAAATAGCCTGGCAGTAAAAGCACGGGATGGAGCCGACTTCATTATGTGCTGTTTAACCTTTTAGACGACACGGCAAACACCGTCGCAGCATCTGATTGAATGAGAAACGGTGCCCTGCACTCTTCCTCACTCTAGTTGGGTCCTCCGTGGCGAGATCGTGTTGTCCTGATCTGTTAACATGGCAGCTGGAAGCCTTGTGAAGGTTTAAATTGCCGCCATGTTTTTCGTAAAAAAACCGTCATATTTGTGCACCCTAATGCATTGTCTATAAAATACAATTGTCTTTACAAATGATTCCGTCCCCTAGTGGTAACGCACCCAAGAGATCTCAACATTAAAGTAAAAAAAAAGGTTTTAAATTGTTAAAAAATATCAAAAGCTCAAATCACCCCCATTTTGTCATTTTATAAATAAAAAAAACTAAAATAAAAAATTACAAAAATTTATCACCGATCCGTAAAAGTTGTCTATTAAATGGTCCAATTTTATCCGATGTGAACAACGTAAAAAAGAAAAAACTTCCAAACGCAAAATGCGTTTTTTTGGTATTTCGGGTTTCCCCCAAAAAATTTTGGGATAAAAATTATCAAATCTGGTAACAAAAAAAAAGTACACTTAGCCAAAAAAAATGCCCCCTCACTCAGCCGTGGGGTAAAAGTAAAAAAACGTTTTTGGGGTCGAAAAAAAAGGGTCACGGCAAAATGTGAAAAATACAAAATATCTGGAATTTTTTTATGGTACCAAAACCCTACATGTTTGTTATTGTCAACCTGCAGAATAAAGATAACATAATTATTACCGGAGATTGAACGTCGTAAAAGCAAAACTTCCGAAAACATGGCACAAGTATGGTTTTTTTTTCACATTTTGCGTCCACTTTGAATTTTTTGGCGGTTTCCCAGTAAAATAAAAAAAAAAAATGAACTCATTGAATTTGTTTTTATTTGTTTATTTTGTTTTAACACCACGAAAAAAAAATAAAAATTAACTCATTGAATTATTTTTATTTGTTATTTTTGTTACACCCTTTTTTTGACATTTTTAAAACAGTGGACAACTTTTGAGTTTTATATTTTTTTCTGCCATGTAAGTTTTTTTTTATAGATTGCATTAGAAGCCCTAAAAGGTTGCTCGCTCCCCTTGGCCCCAAAAAATCGCACCTTTTTAACTTAGCCAATTGAAAAAAGAGCTCTCTCTGCATTTTGTTTCCCCATAGAACTCTATGAGATAAATAGCTCACCCGCTGATTGGGTAAGCAGGCGAGCCCCCCTTTTCCCCCCCCCCATCACAGTACTAGAATATTTCCCCTGACAGAATAACTTTTAGGGGGGGCCCCTTCTATCGCGCCCTTCTTGCTACACTCAAAACGACGCATAAAATTTTTTTTGGGGGATTTTATCTGGGGCCCCTGGTCTCAACAATCAGTTAACCCCAATCCCCCTTTTTGAGAAAAATTATTATACATTATACTTTCATTTCCCCGATCTTTCCCTAGATACAAAGGGCAAAGTAGCTTGCATTGATTGGCCGGGATAGCCCAAACCCCCCTAGTTCAACCCAATCAGCTTTTTCTGCATTTTTTTTTGTATTTGAACGTCCCGTTTTTTTTATTTTTATTGGTCAATACTACTCCTAGGTTACAATGGTTCACTGTCGCTCCCATTTGATTGGTTGGTTTTTGAGCCAAAGAGAAGGCTTAAGAAATTTTAATTAGTCTTTCCCGGCAATTTTCAAGATCCCAATTCCCGATGTTGCGTCGGTCCGGCGTTTAAATGCTTTGTTGTGTTTGTGAGGTATGTTTTTTAAAAGGTTTTAGCTCTTTTTCAGATAATGTTTTACCCCCTAATAAAAACGATTTTTTTGAATCTACCCCCATGACTCACGGCCTAGAACTGAGATTTATTTCTTTTTCAATCTTATATATTTATCCTCTTTTTTTAAAAATGATAAATTTTTTAATACTTTAATGTTTTTAAAAACTTGTATTTATTTTTTTAATTAAATAATTTTATAGAAAACTCATTTTTTTTTTTGTACTTTTAAACAGTGACCTAGAGCACATTTTGCCCTTCCATTCGTTCTGCTTCATTTCGCCTCCTAGGTTCGGTAGACCACATTCAACGAGGTCTGCCTGTCGAGCTGCATGCTCTGTTCCGAAAGATAATTTCTAAAAATAAAAATATATCAAATTTTATAAAACCAAAAATGGTATAAAACCACTAAAGAATGATCCTACAGTTACAAATAACACGCTAAAAAAAACCGAATCCCGGGCTAAAATGATCAATAATTTACTAAACAAATCTAACCTCATGACACATTAAACCACCATACAGGACAAATAATACCCCACACCATAAACAATATCACCACGTAGTGACTGTTTAAATCCCCACAAAACCTGACCAAAATATCACCACCACATAGTGAAAATAATCCACCATTATGCCAAATAGCACCCCCACAGTGTTTGAATAATACCACCTCACCTGCCAATTGTGATTTAAATAATACCACATCACCATGACCCCAATAGTGGGCTGAATTATTCCTCCCCAAAACTGACCCCATTCCCCCTATATGAGATGAATAAAACGCACACTAATTGAAATAAAAACCATTACACTTTGCCAAATATAAAGGGTTACAGTTTGGGACTTTTGTGACTCAAAAGTGCTTTCTCGAATGAGTCATTTTTGTCCCTTTTTTTCTTCGTCTGGTCAACCTTCATGTGCTTCCCCGCCCAAAACTCGTCCTGCAGATTTTGGGCACAAATATCTTAGAATCCTCACTTTTCACCAACTATTACTTATAGGTATATAAAATCCCTCAGTAAGGTAGGTGTATGGTCTCCTTAGTTTGGTAGTCTATGTCCCCCAATACATTTTACCGACTAAACATAGGTACTGTATGCCCCCGGTTCCTTATCGGGTTTTCCCCTTCCCCGTTTTTCTTATGCTTCATATAAAATAGAAAAGGAACCCAATTTTTTGCTCAATGGCTTAGTCCAATTTTTTTGTAATTTTTCAAAACAACGTAACAACGTATATGTATCAAATGGGAAAAGGAAATCTTCGGAATGCTGTAAATGGTAACAATTTACCCGAACTGTAGCGCTGCAAAACACAGAGGGAAAGGGTGTCGGACACCGGATGTGCACCTTAGATGTCATCTCAGTTAGGCGGGTAAACTGTATATATGGGCCCCTCAGTTAGGCAGGTACATATGGGCCCCTCAAGCAGGTATATACAGTATATATGTCCACTCAGGCAGGTATATATATGGGCCCCTCAAGCAGGTATATATATAGGCCCCCGGCAAGTATTTTATGTATTTGGACAGTGACAGGGGAATAGTTGAGGGGGGGTTCTAAGCTGCAAAATTTTAAGTTTACGGGAACACAAAGGGGTAAATTTTAAGGCAATGTGTGCTCTTCCGAATGCTTGTATGGTGGCCAAGTTTGTCCGACCCAACGGTTCGAAAAGGGGGGGGGGGTATGTGAGACGTGACGGAGGGAAAAGTTAAGGGTGTATATTTCCCCCGGTACTCTCCCATGCTGCCTTAGGGGTACTGGGCAGATGGTGTCACCGACAGTCTTGTGGTCAGTAGCACTTGTATGAATGTTTAGTATAAGGGGTTATTCCGCTCTTTTTGGGTCGGCTTTTCGGGAAGTGGTCAAAGACCCCGGGTGGGTGGCCACCCCCCACCCCCCCAGGTGAGGCGGTTTTTCGGGGGCCAAAAACCCCCGGGAAACCTTAAGGCCCTGGTGTGTGCGGGTTTGTCACACTGTCGAAAAAAAATCCTTTGCTGTGGTAACGACGCTGTCTGCAACTAAGCTAGTGAGGGTTATTATGTGTTAAGCTAGTGCTCAGCCCGAGCAGGCTTTTATTTCTGTTCAGCCAAATTTTTAAAAGGGTTTTTGTTTTGTTTTCGTTAAGTTTTCCCCGGGAAAAAACCCCCGGGCGGGCCAGGAACTTGAACTGTTTTCCCGTGTAAATTCTCTGTTGGGGAAAGGGCCCCTGTTTTGCCTACCGGGATGCCTTTTCCCCACATTTTTGAGGTTTCGGATGCGGGAAAATTCAGACTTTTTAAAAAGAGACATACACTTTGTTTTGCTGCACCCCTTTTGGGGTTAGGGTCAACGGACTCTTTGGGGAAAACCCTGGCTGAATGGGGGTTTGGGAAAATCCTTTTGGCCGGGAAAAAAAAGGTTTCCCATTTACACAGCCCCCAACACGGCCAGAGGGGCCCAAACTTGTAAAGCAATCATCCAGGCCAACAGCGTCCCCAGCTGTTTGACAGCGAAGCAAAAAGGAAAGTGATGAGGAGGCCATGGGGGGGGCCCCGGCGGGAAAAACCAACGCGCTGCTAATAGACCCAAAAAATTCGTCTCCCTTCCCAAGGAACGCAGCACATTAACCGGAAAGCTGCGGAAAGCGGTACAAGCCCGTGGCGCAAAGTTTGCAAAAGGTTTTAAAGTGCACCCCCCACCCCCCTTTGCTGCCTACGGGACGTTCGCTACAAAAATATGACGTTTGGAAGACGTTAAAGGTCCCTCGCTCTTTTTAAAAAGGGTGGCAGAGTGAGAACAATTTCCCGGTTTGGGTTGGGGGCCTGAAATTTGGGGCCCCCCCCTTTTTAAAAACCGGGGAACCCCAAAAGGCATATTTTGACCTCAGCGAGCTGGATGCCCGGGGCCCTATGCAAGTTAAAGGGTGAGATTTGGTCACTTAGGAGTGAACTTTCCCTGTGCGGGCCCCCCCGGGTGCATAACTGGACCTTTTCTGAGAAACCTTTTCCCCGGGCTGCTAAAAATTTATGACCGGGCCCCCCTTTCGGGGAAAAAAAAGTGGTACCCCGGGAAAGGAATCGCCCCCCCTGCGCAGATGGTCGAAAAGGGTTGGCCCTGGTTTAAGTTTATCCACTTTTTTCCCCCCGGAGACCCAGGCGGGGTTTGGATAAGGGGCCCCCAAAAGGATCCCTGAGCCCCTCTTTAACCTCGTCGAGAGGGAAAAAAGGACTTACGGGCAACCCGTCCCTCATGGCCCGGGGTAAACCCCCTTGTAACAGAAAGGGTTGGGCCGGAAATTTAATGTTAAGACTTTTCCCTTTATAAAGGGGGGGGGTAAAGATTTTGCCCCAAAAGGGAGAGGGCCCCCGGGAGGGGGTTTTATGGTGGAGGGGAAAAAAGGAAGGTCCCAAATGGACAGGCCGGCACAGGCCAGAGTATCAAGGTGACCAGGCCCAGGTCTATGTTGGCGGTGTTTTGGGCCTGGCCATATGGCCGAAAAAACTGCCCCTTTTTACTGTAGAGCCAAATGGAAGTGACCCCAGTTTGGTGGATTTCGTTTTTTTGCAGGGGCCCGTATGCTCCAGAGACTGTCCCAAAAATGATCAGCAGCTTTGTCAAAATTAAGGTGAACGACCTCCCGGGTTTTAACTCCCCCAATGGACTGGGGGGATTTTGGTCAATTAGTGCACGCCACCCTGGTTGCCTTATCTCATTCAGGGGACAGGTTATAGGGGTCCTGTGTATTATGGGGGACCCCAAAAAGGGTACCCAAACCGCCCTGGGTAAAACTGGGGGGATTCTGAGGGGTGTTCCTCAGATGGGGGTGGCCAGTGATGAGGCCCTCTTTTTGCACACCGTATTCTGGGGGGGAGACTTCCCCCAAATTTTGGGGATTTTGTGGGGGAAAAAATTTATGTCATTACTGCAGTGTCAATGTATTGTTGTTTCTTGTCCTTTTAAAACCCTAAACCGTTTGACCCCAGAGGCTCCCATTAGCCAGTAGGGGGGGGGGGGGGGGGACCACGGGAAGTGAAAACCCTTTCCCCCTACCCTGTACTTGAGGTGAGACTGGGGAAAAACGGGCAGGGTGGCAGGTAGGGCCCCGCCCGGGGAGGTTTCCCCTGTTTAATTTCGGGGACTGCTCAGCTCCGGGCCCCCCCCATTTGGTGAAAGCCGGGGAAAAAAAGGGTAAAGGGTTTTTGGGGGTGAATGGGGAAACCCTTTTAATATCCGGGGGCCCGAAAGGGTTCCCCACCTAGCAGTCGTTTCAAAAAGCTGCTTTGTCCCAGGTTGACGGTCAGGGGGGGGGGTTATAGAACACCCTTGAGGGGTGCCTCAGCCATACAGGAGAATGGTTTTTTTGGCCCTCGAAAACAAGCATGTGCTCGGGGTCCTTCTGGGTAGCAAGAAGACCACAGAGCGTATTCCCAAACCCGGTTTTTTTGGGCCCAAAGGGGTACATGAGGATTTTTAAAAACGGTAGGGAAAAAGTTCCCAGTTTTAAAATTTACAGTTTTCCTATGCCCCTTTAAAGGAGTCCTTTGGTGCCACTCCCTTTAATCGGGGGTCCCCTTTTAAAGGATCGCAATGGTTTCTTGTACCCCCTTTAGTCAAGTCTGCCAGGGGCCTTCAATTTATTTTGGTGGTAGTGGGACTATGCCCCGTTCCCCAAAATTGCGGGTTCCCTTTCCCAAAATTACCTCCTCAAAGGTTACCCAAAAAAGGGGGAAAATGTTTTATATTTTCTCCCTTTCCCCGGCATACCAAAGGAGACCTTTAAACAGATCAAGGGCCCCCCTTTATTTTTCCAAAAGGTCAATAGGGGGGTTATGAAATCCCTGCTAAAAATTAAGAACTTGCGTTCTTGTTTAAACCCCCAAAAACAGCCCGGTCTTGGGGAAAAAGGTTTCAAAAAAGACTTTTAAAAAAAAGCATGTTAAGGAGGGGGGGTTAGAAAGGGGGGGGAAAAAGCGGGGAAATGCCCTTTTTCCCCCTTTTTAAATTGTTTTTCAGCCCGGGGAAAATTTCCCACAATCTTTTCCCCATTGGTTTCTCTCCTTTGAGTTGGTTTATGTTGGGACTTTCCCATTTTGGCCTCCTGGAAATCGCAAAGGAAACCTGGGGCAGGAGCCCAAATCCCCTACCGGAGTGTGATTGAAAAAAACATCCCCCAAAATTTGCAAGGGGACAGGATCGCTGCCATCATGCCAATAGTTCCCGGGGGAAAACCCCACAAACAGGAAAAGGAGGCTCAAAGCCTGTATAAATAAGTCGGGCCCAAAGGGATGGAGCTTTTTTCCCAGGGGATGGGTTTTAATATTGGTCCCCCACTGTAGGGGGCAAAGGTTTTTAGCAAAATGGCAAGGGCCCTGTGAAGTGATTGAAAAGGTGGGGGGACGTGAAAAAATAAGGGTATATTTAGCCGGGGAAGCGGAAGCCCCAAAACAATTGTACCCCCGGCAAAACCCAATTAAAAAAGTTGGGGAAAAACAGGAGGGACCTGTTGCTGTGAGTGCCCCTTGTAGTGTCCCTCCAGAAGGGTTTTTGTGTCCGCTCCCCTGTCGGAAAAACCCAAAAAAAAAAGAAACCAGGGAGGTTTATTTAAAGGGGAAAAAAGGATGTTTTTTTCGAGTACCGGGGTACGATGTCATAAGGGCTGGGTATTGTAAAAGATCCGGGGGGGGTAAAGGTTTTCCCTTTAAAAAACCCCTTTTCCGAAATTTCCCCGTGAAGGGTAGACGAGCCTTTTCCTTTAGAAAGGGCAGGGAAAATTTTTTGCCCCCGGGGTAATTGAGGGTTCCCCCCAAATGAATGGGCAAGCCCCATTGTGTTTAAAACCCAAAAACCGGGTGGTATTACGATTCTGTAATGACTTCCGGAAAATAAATTTAGGTATTTAAAAAATTTTTCGGTTTCCCCCTGGAGGGTAGGGTGGGAAATTAATTGAGAGACTTGGTCATTTCAAAAAACTTCTTTACCCTAGGGTCTAACTAAAGGTTTTTCTGGCAGGTTCCCCTCACGAAAAGGGGCCAAAAAGAAGACCGGGTTTTTTTTCCCCGCCAGAGGATTTCCAGTACCGGGCGCTTTCCTTTTTGGGTTGCCTGGGGGTCCCCCCCTTTCAGAGACTAAAGGATGTCATCCTTTTTAAACCCCCTCGTCAGAAAGCTTGGATACCCTTTGGGTGATTTATTTTTCTTTAGTGAAAATTGGGACAGCCCACTTCCCAAAATACAGGCAGTGCTTATTTCAAATTCGGAAAAGGGGGGGGGACCCTTTCCCCAAATCCAAAAAAAAAGTTTCCCTTTGGGCTTGAGGAAGCCCGGGGGGGACCTGGGGTCATAAAGTTGGGGTGTCATTAAAAACCCCCAAATTAAAAAAATTTAAGAATACAAGACTGGCCTTTCAACCCACAACAAAAAGGCAGGGTGAAGCTTTTTTAGGTATTGTGGGGTAATTATCGGCACTTTTTTAAAAAAGTTGCCCAGTTTTCAGCGGCTAACAAATTTACCAAAGGACAGCAAGGTTTGGGGTTTTTGGTCAAAAGGGGGGAAAAACCCCAGGCGGAAAAAAAGGGGTTCCAAGAGTTGAAAAAAGGGCCCCTTGCGAGTTTCCCTGTTGGTCAAATCAAAATTTTAAAAGGGCTTTATTGTAAGACGGATGGTCTGATGTTGGGGCTGGGAGCAGTTCTTTTCCCCAAAAAAGTAGGGGGGGGGGAGGAGCATCCCCTCATATATCTGAGCAGGAAGTCCACCAGCAGGGGAAAAAATTTTAGTATAGTTGAGCGGGGGGTGTTTTGGGAATCAATTGGGCCCTTGAAAACCCTGAGGTAAATTTTTTTCTGGTGCCGCTTTAAGTTAATTACCGATCATTCTTTCCCCTTAAAATAGATTTTCTCAGGCAAAAGGGGGAGAATCTTTAGGGTAAAAAGGTGGTTTCCCAACGCTGCAAAAAAATTTTTAAATTTTACAGTGGAAAAACAAAGCGGGGTAAAATTCAAGGGAATGCTGATGCTCTGTCCAAAAATGCATTGTATGGTGGCCAAGTTTGTCTGGGCCCACAGGTTTTGAACAGAGGGGGAGGGTTTTTGTTGGGACAGTGCAGGAGGGGGAAAAGTTAAGGGTAGTTTTTATTTCCCCCAAAAAGTCCTTCTCCTTAAGGGGGGGGAAAACTTTTGGGCCCAGGGGGGGTTAACCAAGGGGCCCCCCCCCCCCGGTTAAAAAAAATCCCCCCCCCCCAAACCCCTAATTCCTTTCCCCGGCCGGGTTTTTATAAAAACGGGCCCTTCCACTTTTTTTTTTTGGCCCCCTTTTTTTAAGGGGGTCAAAAAACCCATGGAAAATCACCCTCCCCTTGGGGGGATTTTTTAAAAAGCTCCCCCCCTTTTGGCCGGCTTACCCCTTAAAAAAAAACCTTAAAATTAACGGGTTTGGGCAAAAATTTCCCGGTTGGGGTAACCCACCCTCCCCCGGCCCCATTTTAAATTTTCAATTAATTTTTCCCAACCCGGGCCCCGAACCCCCCGGGTTAAGAAAATTCCCCCCCCCTCGGGGAAAAGGGAATACCCCCTTTTATGAGGCTTTGGTTTCAGGAAAAAATTAAGGATTCGCGTTTTTTATTTACCCCTCCCTCCCTGAAAAAGCCCTCGTTAAACCCCCTTTTTTTTTTCCGGTTTCAAACCCTTTAAACCCAAATTGCTTGGGAAAAAACCGTCCCTAAAAGGGTTTTTTAACAATTCTTGATTCCCTTTTCCAAATTTTAATTTTTATGGGACAAGTTTTGAATTTTTAGAAATTTCCTTTTAGGAAAACCCGGAAGATTTTACCCTTAACTGGAAAAAAAACCCCAATTTTTAAAAAAAATTAAAGCTAAATTAAAAGGGGTTTTTTTGGGGGGCAACGTACTCAAAGGAATAAAAAAGGGCCCCAAAAAGTCGGATGGGGAACCAAAGGGAGGGGATCCAAAAGGGGAACTTTAGGCAAAAATTTTGGGGGGCAGGAAACCCTAGGGGGTTTGGCAAAAGGGGATTTGGGGGGACCAAAAGGGGGCCCTTGGGGCAAAAATTTTAAAAAATAGGAAAGGGGTTTGGGGAAATTTTTTTTCAGGGGCCAAAACTAAGGGAAAACCCCACAGGGTATTGCCGGGGCTTTCCCGTTTAAAAAGGTCCTTTTTTTTTACCGGGGAAAGGCAGGGGTTAAAGGGGGCCCCCCAAACAGGCGTAAAAATTTTTCACAATTTGGCACCGGAATTTTTTTGGGCCCCAGGGGGGAAATTTAAGAAGGGTAAACCTTTAGGCATTTGTCCCGCAAAATAAAAGCCCTCATGTGTCTATATAGGTGGAAAAATAAAAAAGTTATGGCTTTCAGAAGGCGAGGAGGGAAAAACGAATGTGTTACCAAAAAAAAAAACGCCGGGTCCTTAAGGGGTTAAGTGAGACAAAAAAAATCCAAAGTAAAAAAAAATCCAATGTTTCATCTCTTTTCCCCCCGTTTGTGAAAAATTGTTTTGTTTAAAAATTAAAGAAACTGTTACATATTCAGTATCCTGCATCTGTAAGGCCCCAAACTATGAAATGATTATATAATGCTGTTTAAAAAATAAAAACTGGCCAAAATAGAAAGCCATCAACATAGCTGGGTTCATTGGTATCTCTCGGGGTACTGTGATTAAAGTTCACACAGTGTTCCCCTGGTGTTTAGTGACATGTACTGTTCACCCTGCTATACGCTGGGTGTTTTAGAAGTATGCGATGAGCAACTTCTGAAGCACTGCAGGGCCGGCCTCCATCCACTTTCATTTTCCCCCGCAGTACATGTTGGGGGAAACGGCAGGTAATCATAGCTCTCAATGAGAACGATGAATTACCATAAATGCGGCTGTATTTTCGGCGTATTGCTGCAAATTATTCCCTGAAATATGGCCTGCAAAAACGCTGTATGAACATACCTAAAGGTAGACGGACAAATACTGTGATCGAGCCGCGGCCGGACAATAAGCATATATAGAACAAATAAAACGAAATCTGGACTACATTTGCTCTATTTGCCAATGGTATAAATGTGATAAACTATGTCCCACACAGAAAATGTGTGTTTGACAAATAGAGCAAACATATACTAAATAGGACTTCACTTGTTCTATTGAGCTTTATCGGTAGGCCATGGTTCCATTACAGTATTCGCCATAGTTGTCAACTTTTGAAAATGAAAAAGCAGGAGATACTAGTGGGCGGCGCGCGTAGCGCGCTGTGAGAAAAATTTGCATGGCCACGCCCATCTTGACGGTATGCCACGCCCCTTCAAAAAGCCACACCTACTCCACCCAACTGCATAACGGCTTTGGAAGAAAGCCAGGTAGATGCCCTTATAGCCAGGTAGTAGCCCCCCATAACCAGGTAGTGCCCCTTACAGGCAGGTAGATGCCCTCTCTGTAGCCAGGTAGAGCCAAATTTGTAGCCAGGTAGATGCCCCCATTGTTTGCCAGGTAGTGCCCCCTCTGTTGGCCAGGTAGATGCCCCCATTGCTTTCCAGGTAGTGCCCCCTCTGTTGCCAGGTAGATGCCCCCATTGTTTGCCAGGTAGTGCCCCCGCTGTAGCCAGGTAGTGCCCCCATCTGTTAGCCAGGTAGTGCCCCCATTGTTAGCCAGGTAGTGCCCCCATCGTTAGCCAGGTAGTGCCCCCATGCCCCCATTGTTAGCCAGGTAGTGCCCCCATGCCCCCATTGTTAGCCAGGTAGTGCCTCCATTGTTGCCAGGTAGACCCCCCATTGTAGCCAGGTAGTGCCCCCATTGTAGCCAGGTAGTACCCCCTTTAGTAGCTAGGTAGTGCCCCCTTAGTAGCCAGGTAGTGCCCCCATTGTAGCCAGGTAGTGCCCCCATTGTAGCCAGGTAGTGCCCCCATTGTTAGCCAGGTAGTGCCCCCATTGTTAGCCAGGTAGTGCCCCCTCTGTTGCCAGGTATTGCCCCCCATTGTAGCCAGGTAGTGCCCCCCATTGTAGCCAGGTAGTGCCCCCCATTGTAGCCAGGTAGTGCCCCCCATTGTTGCCAGGTAGTGCCCCCCATTGTAGCCAGGTAGTGCCCCCCATTGTAGCCAGGTAGTGCCCACATTGTAGCCAGGTAGTGCTCCCCATTGTAGCCAGGTAGTGCCCCCATTGTTAGCCAGGTAGTGCCCCCTCTGTTGCCAGGTATTGCCCCCATTGTAGCCAGGTAGACCCCCATTGTAGCCAGGTAGTGCCCCCCATTGTAGCCAGGTAGTGCCCCCTCTGTTGCCAGGTATTGCCCCCATTGTAGCCAGGTAGACCCCCCATTGTAGCCAGACAGTGCCCCCCATGTAGTTAATAAAAATAAAATAATAAAATCCACTTACCTGACCAGGCTCCTGCAGAGCGGCCCGCTCCTGGACATCTCCTCAGCTTCACAGGGAAGTGAGAGCAGCCGCGCGTCACTTCCTCTGTGACGCTGACATGTGTGTACGGCCACAGCGGCGCCGGACATACAGGGGGAGGAGGCAGGAGGGATCGCTCCCTCCGGCCTCCTCCCCGCTCAGCGAGACTCCGGCGGGTGAGCGGACCCTGCGCCCACTTCACCCGCCCGTGGGAAGGACCAGGGGCGCCGGAGTAGCGCACCACGCTACTCGGCGCCGCGGCCATTTCAAGCACCCCCGCCGCCTGCTGGCGGCGGGACAAATGCCAACTCCCCCGGGGGAGCGGGGGGGGGGACCCAAATAGCGGGACCCCCCCGCCAAAAACGGGAGAGTTGGCATGTATGGTATTCGCCGGGGTACATACGTGATGTTAAGGGTATGTTCACACAACGTAATTTAACGCTTTCTTTGGGGCGTATTTTGTGCTGAATTACGTCCCAAAATAAGCATCAAATAATGTACTATGCAGCTCTCATTGTTTCCTATCTAAAAAACCTGCCGTCATTCACACAACGCGTATTTTACAAGCGTATCCGCACCTACGTGAGAAACAGCTTCTGATCTGGACTCAGTGGTGGTGGGGTGGGGGGGGGGGGGGCAAGCTACTCTAGGCCCCATAAGCCTTTAGCTATGCCCCTGCCCACTGTAGGTGGGACTTTAACCCCTTCCCGACATAGGACGTATGCATACGCCCTAGCGGGAAGTGACTTCCCACAAATGGACGTATGCATACGTCCTGGCGATCGCGCGGACTTGCGGGCGAGCCGCGCACGATCGCGACATGGGACCAGCTCCGGCCGCGGGTGATTAAAGCTTCATTACCGGAACCTGTCATGTTTGTGATAATGAAGCCGCAGGCAGGAGGAGTGAGCTCCTCCTGCCTGCTCCCGGCGGATGCCGCACTACAGTGCGGCACCGATCTCCTGACTGATGGTCCCGGGACGTGCATGGCACGTTACGGGGGCATCTATGAGGTCACCATGCCCGCAATGCATTGTGGGCATGGTGACAGGCAGTTGTCATGGTGATCAGTACACAGTACTAGTACTGTGTACTGGCCTGCCTTCTAACAGCAATCTGATGATTGCTGTTAGAAGAAAAAGTAAAAAAAAGTGTAAAAAAGTAAAAAAAAATGTTAAAAGTGAAAAAAGTAAAACACAAACACAAAAAATAAAATAAAAACACGTACATCGCCCTTTTCCACTTTACAAACGCCAATTGCCCAAAAAAAATAAAAAAATAAATAAAGTACCCATATTTGGTATCGACGCGTGCCCTATAAATCTGTTGCATTAATTAACCAGCACGGTGAACACCGTAAAAAAAAATAATAAAAAACAGTCACAGATTTGCGTTTTTTGTTCATCCCGCAGCACATAAAATGGAATAAAAAGCGATCAAAAACTCTTATAAACTCCAATGTTGTATAATTTAAAACGTCCATTCATCCCGCAAAAAAAATGTCCTTACACAGCTCTGTATACGAAAAAATAAAAAATTTATGGCTCTCAGAAGATGCATAAATATTGTTTTACACAATAAAACACTTTTTTTTTTTTTTTTACACGTGCTACAAAATAAAAAAAAATATATAAATTGGGTATTGCCGTAATCGTATTGACCCAGAAAGTAAATCTAACTTGTCATGGATACTGCACGATGAGCGCTCTTAAAAATAAAAATAAAAAACATTACTAGGATTGCAGTATTTTCTTCACCCTTCCTTCCAAAAAATGGATTTAAAACTGATAAAAAAGTTTTGTCCCCCAAAAAATGATACCAATAAAAACATCAACTCATCCCGCAAAAAACAAGACCCAACACAGCTCCGTATAACGAAAAATAAAAAAGTTATGGATCTCAGACTATGGTGATGCAAAAACGTGCTTTCCTTTTTGAATAAAAGTGTTTTTATTATGTAAAAGCAGTAAAACCTATAAAAAAAATACAAATTGGGTATCGTTGTAATCATATCGACCTGATGAGTAAAACTAGCATGTCATTTATACCGAACGGTGACCGCTGTAAAAAATAAAAATAAAAAACACTACCGGGAATGCTGTATTTTGTTCAAAATGTCTCACAAAAACTTTAATAAAAAGTGATCATAGCGTCTTTTGCACCCTGGTACTAATAAACATTTCAACTCATACCGCAAAAAACAAGCCCATAATCAGCTCTGTGCACACAAATATAAAAAAGTTATGGCTGTCGGAATAGGATAACATAAAAATGCAATTTCTTATAGACCTAATTCTATTGTGTAAAATTAATAAAACATAAAAACTATATAAAATTTATATCATTGCAATTGTACCGACTCCCACAGTAAAGTGGGAATGAAAATGAAGAAAATGAGACCCCAGAGTCCAGTAGGTGCTCCTCCTATTCTGGGGCTTGTGGTTGAGCCAAATAGCGCACTAGGGCCGCATACGGGATATCTCTGAAAACAGCAGAATCTGGGGAATCAATATTAAGTTGCATTTCCCTGATCACATCTAATGAGTTCTTGTGAATAATGGCTGAAAATTGAAAATCTGCAAAAAAAAGTGAAATTTTAAATTTCACCTCCACTTTGCTTTAATTCCTTTGAAACACCTAAAGGGCTTAAGAAAAAACTTCCTAAATGCTGTTTTGAATACTTTAAGAGGTGTAGTTTCTTAGATGAGGTCATTTATGGGGGTATCTAACATACAGGCCAATCAAAATCACGTTAGAACTGGACTAGTCCCTAAAAAAAATGTATATTGCAAATTTTATTGAAAATGTGAAAATTACTACTAAATTTCTAAGCCCCCTAGTATCATAAATAAAAAAAAAAGAAATTTAAAAAAAAGATGCCAACCTACAGTAGACATATGGTAGATGCTAGTTTTAAGCTATTTCGAGTGGAATAACTATCTCTTTTACATGCAGAAATTTTTGAAGTTTGAAAATGGTAAATTTTTCCAATTTTTCACGATACTTTGATATTTTTCACAAATAAAAAATTACTTTTTGGACCAAAATTTATTACTATCTTAAAGCACAATGTGTCACAAGAAAACAGTCTCTGAATCAAATGGATAGGTTAAAGTGTGAAAAAGTTATTCTCACATAAAGTGATACATGGCAGATTTAAAAAAAATGGGGCTCTGTCAGAGAGGCCAAAACTGGCTCTGACGGAAAGGGGTTAATCTCCTGGGTGGGTTTTCACTGAAAAAACTCGCCAAAAAACGTACGGCGCTTTACCTAGACTCCAATAGTAAATTTTCTTTCCTGCTTTGCCGTTTTTTGCAGCATGTTTCAAAAGACGACCAGTAAATCAAACGAGCAGAAAAAAGACGTTCTGTGGAGACAGCAGGACGTTTTTATATAGAAGTCTATGGGACATCTTTTCAGTAATTTTTTCAGCGTTTTTAAAAAACGAAAAACGCTGAAAGAACTGACTTTTTCTGTGCAGTGGAGACATAGCCTTAGAGTTCTGGTATTTCCTGTAGTCTCCTCATGTACATGATTTTCTAGGGCGTATGTGAGGCAATGTCACTGATGACAGCACAGGTGATGTGCAACAAATTTATACTCTCATGTTTTCTTAGGTTATATTCACACGACATTTTGGAATACGTTTTCGGATCCATGTTGGATCCGAAAATCGCATACCAAAACGCTGTGTCGATCAGATCCTAAACGGATCCGACACCACATATCACCATCACATAGTGACTGAATAATACCTCCACACAAGGGGCGTAACTGTGGTTCAAAAAGTGGGGGGGACCAATTTTCCCTCTCAGCCCCTATCTTCCTATCCCTACTGCCCTCGCCTTCTCTTTCACTTCCCCTCCCTTCCCTTCTCTCCCTTCTCTCCCTGCAGTGAAGCGGCCCACTCTAAGGCCTCGTTCACATGGCTTATTGCCGGCGTAATTGCGGGGACGGATTTCGCCCCGCAATTACGCCGGCAGCCGTGCAGCGGGGCGGGGCAGGTGGCCGGCAGCTCGCCGGCCCCATAGACTGTCATTATCTACGGCGCGTACACGCCGTAAATAAGTCACATGTCACTTCCTCCCCCCCACGGCGGATTCGCAGAGCGGGGAGGAGAGACGGAATCCACAGTTCTCTATGAGAACTGTGGATTACCGTAGTTACTGGGACGGATTGGAGCCGTACTGCAGCGCAAATACGGCACGCAGTACGGCTCCAATCAGCGCCCAAATAAGCCGTGTAAACGAGGCCTAACCCAGCTAGGAGGTCTGAGGGAGTGGTGTGAGCTCCCCAATCAGGTCCGGGCGGCGTTTACACACCGTACCCCAGATATTTCTGTATTATTCACCACACCCCAGAGATTACATTACACACTGTACAACAGAGATTATATTACAACATACCCCAGAGATTATCACATTACACATAGTACCCCAGAGACTACATTAGACAAGGTACCCCGGAAATTGTGTGTGTATATATACATATATTGAACACAGACACACTACATACTTAGGGTGGGTTCACATGACGGTTTCTTGGCACTGACAGTGTCATTTGCCTGTTGGAAATTCGGTGCTTGCAAACGCAGAATTCTGATGAGAAACGACCCAGACTGCCCAAGGCAGATTTCTGCCTCCTATCCCTTAGTGCTGTTAGTGCATAAAACACCTCGAAGAATACTTTGTAGGCGCTAACAGAACGCGCGGAAAATACTGAGTAAAATCAGTGTCATCTAAACAACGACACTTATTTCACATAGGGTATAATGTAAATAAGTTTCCTGCCGGATTGGACGCCGGTTCTGAGCACTGAATCCGCTCCAGAATCGGCATTCATATCTTCCACGTGAACGTACCCTTAAGGTATGTTCACAAGGCATATAGCGCGGTGTACTGTGCGCTCTGCTATATGCTTGGTGTTTTAGAAGTATGCACTGGCCAGTCCGCACTTCTAAAATGCTGTGGGACCGGCCCCATTCACTTTCATTTTCCCAGGCACATAAGTGCAGGGAAGACATGACATGGCTGTACAGTACATTGCCTTGAGAAAGTATTCGGCCCCCTTGAACTTTTCAATCTTTTGCCACATTTCAGGCTTCAAACATAAAAATTTAAAATTTTATTTTTTTGTGAAGAATCAACAACAAGTGGGACACAATTGTGAAGTGGAACGAAATTTATTGGATATTTTAAACTTTTGTAAAAAAAAAAACAAATCTTGTCCTAAATGACTGATGATGACATAATCCACCTGTGTGTAATCAAGTCTCCGTATAAATGCACCTGCTCTGGGATAGTCTCAGGGTTCTGTTTAAAGCGCAGAGAGCATCATGAAGACCAAGGAACACACCAGGCAGGTCCGTGATACTGTTGTGGAGAAGTTTAAAGCTGGTTTTGGATACAAAAAGATTTCCCAAACTTTAAACATCCCAAGGAGCACTGTGCAAGCCATCATATTGAAATGGAAGGAGTATCAGACCACTGCAAATCTACCAAGACCCGGCTGTCCCTCTAAACTTTCCTCTCAAATAAGGAGAAGACTGATCAGAGAAGCAGCCAAGAGGCCCATGATCACTCTGACAGGGACAGGGAAGATGGTTAAAATTGATGGGAAGATGATTGGAGCCAAATACAGGATCATTCTGGAAGAAAACCTGTTGGAGTCTGCAAAAGACCTGAGACTGGGACGGAGATTTATCTTCCAACAAGACAATGATCCCAAACATAAAGCAAAATCTACAATGTTATGGTTCACAAATAAACGTATCTAGGTGTTAGAATGGCCAAGTCAAAGTCCAGACCTGAATCCAATCGAGAATCTGTGGAAAGAGCTAAAAACTGCTGTTCACAAACGCTCTCCATCCAACCTCACTGAGCTCGAGCTGTTTTCCAAGGAAGAATGGGCAAGAATTTCAGTCTCTCGATATGCAGAACTGATAGAGACACACCCCAAGCGACTTGTAGCTGTAATCGCAGCAAAAGTTGGCACTACAAAGTATTAACTTAAGGGGGCCAAATAACTTTGCACGCCCCACTTTTCATTATTTTATTTTTTTTTTTACAAAAGTATAAAATATCCAATAAATTTAATTCCACTTCAAAATAGTGACTCATTGTTATATCTTTATGTTTGAAGCCTGAAATGTGGCAAAAGGTTGAAAAGTTCAACTGGGCCGAATACTTTTGCAAGGCACTCTCACATCTCACATATACAGTGCATACCCTACTCACATGCACACACAATGCCTGGCATCCTTCTCCCCTCCTTACCTGTCTGTAGTCTGGTGCGGTTGGCATGCAACAAGAGCTTCTCTTCTTCTCTGATGAGGGCTGAGCATAGGGGAAGTGGTATACAATGGGAGGGAAAGATACAGCCCCAGATACAAAGTGTGCTGGACTGTGAGCAGCGTTCTAGTTAGTGAAGCAGCCCTTGCTGACTCCTGCTCTACCAATCAGTGCCGCTCTCTCTCTGCACTGACACTTGAGGCGCTACCTACTCTGTCCCCCCAAGATGCACAAAAATATAGGAGGCGAAGGGTTAACTTCTTCCTCCTCTGTGCTCTGCTCTCGCCACTTACCATATTCTAGTGCTTTCATATGGATTATTTTTTATTGAAGTGGCCAATAAGTGGGGGGACCGTCCCCCACCCAGAAAAAAGTGGGGGGGACCAGTCCCCTCCATACCCCCCTAAAGTTACACGTATACTCCACACCATGACCACATATCACCACCACGGGATCGCAGCAGACCCTCAGCAACACGGGGCCACGGCGGGCCCCGCTGTGTCGGACCCGGGGCCTACAGGAGGATCCACCGACCCTCCGGTGGGCCAGTCTGACACTGGAGTGATAGATACGAGACGTGATTGGGGTTTCTTTTGTCTTTCTATTTATTTAAACTGTTTAACTAATTACTAAGGAGTACAGAGGACAGGAGTAGAATAACAGCACCTGGTGTTAAAAACAACTGAATGAGTGGTGTTTACTAGGCACAAAAGGAGACTGGCAAAAGCTTTCCTGAGAGGAGAGGTGTGCTGACTGTGCACCCCAGGATGGGGGGCCCCCACCCCTGGCACCCCCCTGGGAGATGAGTGTATGTAGGGTCACAAAGGACGTTTTAAAAACAAAATGCTACAGAATTATTAATAATGATGATTGGTGAAAATGTTTGCAAGCTTCCCACGTAAATTTTACTTAAAACCTCTTTAAGAATAGTCTTTCTTCAAGGTAAAGGCAGGTGTTGTTCCAGGCCATAAGATGGCGCAAGTAACCCTAAAAGAACTGTGCAATCTAATCCATCTACATATACTAATTATATTATTATATATATATAATATATAGTAGTGCCAAAAATTATCTATTCTATCAAAACCTTATGTGACATCTTCTTATCTTGTGAACATGAATATATGTCTTATGACTATTATCTAAGTATTATTTATGGTATACACATTTTCCTCATTTTAAAGTAGACTTCCGTTTCTACCCCATTTTCCAGGGGGTTCGGATGGCCCACCGGAGGGTCGGTGGATCCTCCTGTAGGCCCCGGGTCCGACACAGCGGGGCCCGCCGTGGCCCCGTAGTGCTGAGTGTCCGCCGCGATCCCGTGGTGGGGATATGTGTTCATGGTGTGGAGTTATTATTCAGTCACTATATGGTGGGGATATGTGTTCATGGTGTGGAGGTATTATTCAGTCACTATAAGGTGGTGATATGTGGTCGTGGTGTGGAGGTATTATTCAGTCACTATGTGGTGGTGATATGTGTTCATGGTGTGGAGGTATTATTCAGTCACTATGTGGTGGTGATTTGAGGTCATAGTGTTGTGGTATTATTCAGTCACTATGTGGTGGGGATATGTGTTCATGGTGTGGAGTTATTATTCATCATATGTGGTGGGGATAGTGTTTGGTGGGGAGGTTTTTATTCGTCACATGTGGTGGTAAATTTGAGGTCATGGTAGGGCGGTTTTATTCGTCCTATGTGGTGGGATTGTGTTCAGGGGGGATTTATTTTCAGTCACTATATGGTGGGGATATGTGTTCAGGGTGGGGAGGCTTTTTCATCATTTAAAAGGGGGGGTATATGGGGCGTGGTGGGGGGGGTATTATTCAGTCACTATGTGGGGTGATTAGGTATATGTGGTGGATTATTCAGTCACTATGTGGGGGGGAAATGGTTCATGGTGTGGAGTTATTTTTCATCATTAGGGGGGGATATGTGTTCAGGTGTGGGGGAAATATTCATTATAAGGTGGTGGTATGTGGTCGTGTGTGGGGGTATTATTCAGTCACTATGTGGGGTGATATGAGGTCATGTGGGTGGTATTATTCAGTTACTTGTGGTGGGAATTTGTGGTCATGAGTTGCAGTTTTTGGGTTTCTTAATTAGGTAATTTTACCTTTGGGGGATTCTGGTTTTTATGTAGAATGTTTTTTGGTAACTGTATGCCCTTTATTTAGTGGTCTTATACTCAGAGCTTGTGGTAGCTTTGATATTTTTTTTATTTATATGAAAGTTCATTCGGGTCTGGGGGGACTATATCTTTAGACCTTTTATGTTCACCAGGGTCCTGCTACAATTGTGTGAGAGAGACTCAGAAACCCCAGTGCTCCATCTTGATTACAGGTTAGTTGATGATGTTTTCACTTGGTCGTTTGGGACTTGTTCTGGTGTGGAGGTATTTTCAGTCACTATGTGGGGGTTAAGAGGTCATGGTGTGGAGGTATTATTAGTCACTATGTGAGGTGATATGAGGTCATGGTATGGCGGATTATTTCCCCACTATGTGGGGGGGATATGGGTTTGGTGTGGAGGTTTTTTCAGAAAAATTTTGTGGGTGGGATATGTGGTCATGGTGTGGAGGTATTATTTAGTTACTATGTGGTGGTGATATGTGGTTATGGTGTTGAGGTATTTTAACACTATGGGGTGGGGTATGAGGTTGGGTGGTGGTATTTTTCAGTCACTATGTGGTGGGAATATTGTTCATGGTGTGGAGGTATTATTCAGTCACTATGTGGTGGGGATATGTGTTGATGGTGTGGAGGTATTATTCAGCCTATTGGTGGTGATATGAGGTCTGGTTGGCGGTATTATTTGTCACTATTGGTGGGGATATTTGTTCATGGGTGGAGGTTTTTCAGTCCTATAAGGTGGGGAAAGTGGTCGTGGTGTGGAGGTATTATTAGTCACTATTGGTGGTGATATGTGGTCATGGTGTGAAAGGGATTATTCAGTCACTATGTGGTGGTGATATGGGGATAGTGTGGGGGTATTATTCACACTATGTGGGGGGATAGTGTTCATGGTTATTGGATTATTCAGTTACATTGCTGGGGTTGTGGTCCCTGATGTTTTCAGTTTTGGGCTTAATTTTTGGTAATTTTTGCCCCGGGGTTCGGTTTTTTGTGAATGTTATTTGGGACTGTACGACACTGATCCCTAAGGTTTTTGAGTCAGATGTTGTGCTGGGATCTTGAAAGTTACCCTAGACTGTTTTCCCTGGGATTGTTAAAGCACATACTGAAACTCCCAAATCTAAGGTGAAGTGTTAAGGAGTTCTGTGCAGAACGTGCTGACTCAGCGGCAGTCTGCAGTCAGGTGTGGCACTAGGGTTAGGCCTTGTGACCCCTGTCCGGACCCTCGCCCTGGACACTGCAGAATCTCCCCTCCCTCTTTTTTTTGTTTGAAAAATTCCAGCTTTTAAATTGCAGACTTTTGAATAAAACCCTTTCTCCGCACCGGTGACCGATTTTTTCCAATCCCGGGAAATTCCCCTCGTCCACTCCGATCACATAAACTCCACACATTACTCCGTCCTGAGCATAAGTTCTTGTGTGACCGTACGAGCTGAGCCCTACATGTCACGCTGCAGTGTGAGCTGTGTGCGGTGGCGACCCTTTCTCCCCCGCGTAGGTAATGGTAGCGGCCCATTGAAGCTTGTCCCCGGGGAGTTCACACACTTGACTGAGAGGGGATTTCTAGTATGGTGCAGTTTGTGCACTGAAGACTGCGGAGTTATCGGGTATGCAGGCAGCCGGGGGGCCCCCGACAAATGCCTATGAGAGGGAAAAGGTTCCATCGCCCAAAAAACGCCCTAAAAACCCGTCCCCATGGCCGGCTAAGTATCCGACTGATGGGATGACGCAGCACCTGCGGGGATCAGGCGGGCGAGCGCTGTCTATGGTGAGGCTGAAACTTCGCTGAACTTTCCGGTGCACACGAGGGATCTACTGGAAGGTGCAGTGTGCGGCTGCGGTGCCCGGCCCCCGCGGGGGTTGTGTGAACGGGCTGCGGGCCCGGCCCCCGGGGGCTTGCGTGACACGGGGCCGCGGAGCCGGCCCCGCGGGGCTTGTGTGACACGGGGCTGCGGAGCCGGCCCCGCGGGGCTTGCGTGACCGGGGCCGCGGAGCCGGCCCCGCGGGGCTTGCGTGACACGGGGGGCCCCGGGCCCCGGCCCCGCGGGGCTTGCGTGACAGGCCCGGGGGCAGGCTGTGGCCCGTCCCGCTATTTTTCCTTACTGCAAATCACCTGAGCTACACGTCTTGTAAGTCATTAGCTGTAGAATTGTGTAGAGAAAGCTCAGAACGGAGACCGCGCTGCAGACCTTGGTAATTTATTAAGAATAGGCGTCCGATCATCCAATATCAGATTAAGAGCACCTCTGTCTATGGATGTATCTGGTCTGGAGAGACAGCCATTTATGACAATATAAAATCTGCCTGTCTTCATGAAAAGTGCACGGGCATAAAACACGTTAAGGCTATGTCTACACCGCACAGGTTCTTCATCTATATAGTCATATCGGATTGTAAAGCTATGTTCAAACGGCTTAAAGTGGGACGTATCTCGCCCCGTATTTCGCGCCGTACTGCGCTAAATACGGGGCGAGATACGTCCCAGACATTACGGTACTCCACAGTTCACATAGAGAACTATGGATTACGTCTCCTCTCCCCGCTCGCACAATACACCGAGCGGGGAGAGAAGTGACATGTCAATTATTCATGGCGTATACGCGCTGTGAATAATGAATGCCTATGGAGCCAGCGGGCTGACGGCCCCGCTCCCGAGCAAGCAGCGTAATTGCGGGTGAAATACGTCCCCACAATTACACCATGTGAACATAGCCTAAGCCTTCGCGGGCAGGGTCCTGTTGTTAGTCACAGATTGTCACTATTGTAATTGTTTGACTTATGTTATGTATGTAACCCCCTGAATGTACAGCGCTCTGGAATCAATGGTGGTATATAATAATAATCGGGGCTTGATATGATTTCATTGACCATACAAGGTACTGGGAGGCCCCCAAAGATTCTGAGTGGGGTGGAATGTGAACATGTTTTAATTCTGCCATCTTTGCAGGGATTTGTTTCTATGAAGTTCACTGTGTGGTATAAATGACATTATCTGTATTCTGCAGGTTGGTACGGTTCCAGTGATACCAAATGTGTCGAGTTTCCATTATGGTTTAGTGGTTGTAAAAAATAAAAACCTTCATTACTTTGTTTTGTTCGGCAGAGCCCTATTCTCCGACCAATAATTTTTTGTGTTTTTCATCTATGGATCTGAGTTAGGACTTGTTTTTTGCAGGCAAAAGTGTAATTTTGAATGATGGTTTGTAAAATTGCTAAAGGGGAGTCTATTGAACTTTTAAAAAATGTAGACATTTTTTTTTTTTAAACCTTTTATTTATGCATGTAGAGTATTTGACCACTAAGGGGCACAATTGCTTGTACAGTAATATGGCGGCCATTCATTAGGCTTCTACTTCCAATGCAGCAATAGGTCAAACACTTATCATCATCCTTTTACTCTTTGCGTGTATATTTCATTGCACTTGTGAACATATTAGGAAACAACAAATAGTGGTATACTCAAGCCTCTGGCTGCGAACATGGTCAGCATGTAATCCTCATCGGGTTAGCAGGGAGATGCCAGACACCAGGTGGGAAGGTACCTGTGCGATACCACACCTGTGCGACATTTTGGGAGCCGCTCTGCCCCCTTTCTCAAGCTCGTCACTAATGGCCCGCAGGAGCCACTAAACGCACCCCTAAACTCAAAAATGAAACGGAGACTGAGATAAGATGAATCGATGTAGTGAGACAACCCCTTTAAGTTTCCAGTAAGTCAGATATATAGGCCAACTTTGTCTTCTGATAACGAACATGTTTGTCAGTGCAGGGAGCCGATGGTTCCCTTCTCCACCATAGTTTTCAGCTGTATGTGCTTCCTGAGGACAACAGTTCGACATGTTGTTTGTCAATGTATAAGTCTTATCTTTACATTAGTAGCTCATATGTGTTACGTGGACATGCTTTGTTCTAGTATACCAGTTATTTTATTTATGAACTACATTTTATTATCCCTACTTGTTACTATTCAACATGTAGTAACTTTATTAATAGAGCTATCTATTCCACTTGGAATTCAGGACGTATGTTGTGATTGTTAGCTACATTAGAATTTAATATGAAATGTATTCATACAAAACATTGATTTCACCCATATTTTTTAGATATATTATAGAAACTGTCTTATTTTCAAACTGCCCAGTTTGTTTATGTAGGTAGAGAATAAAGAAATTTATTAGAAAATTAATTCTTTAATTTATAGCCAATTCTATCATGAAACTGTACGTTATAACCAGGGCTGTGGAGTCGGTGCCCATAAAATGGACCGACTCAGACTCCCAAAATATATAACAAGTTGATCCAGTTAGTTGGATGCAGTGCAAAGAGCAAGAGGAATTGGGTTCAGCTATTCAGCCTTATCACATGAGGAGTGTAATTAGTGACATGGCGCAGGCAAAGCTCTGCCCCAGGGGAAAGGATTCCACTCCCATGGCAAACAGATTTCAGCATAATTTTTCACCTCCTTTCAAAGAAGTAGAACCGTTCAACCATTCATCAGACCTGACTATGGCTGTGGCAATTCCTTTATACCCTGACATTGTTAGAGATGTTGCCCCTGTGGTCACCGCTTTGCCCCCAACCCAAGTTAGTGTAGAGAGGCCGTTCTCTAGCCTGGACATTGAGATCAGATGTGAGGTCAGGAGAGTATGCAGGATCTGATGGAGGCAATACTATTTCTCAGAACAAATTCATCCTGCAGTGTTTTACGTATTTACAATTTTTTTTGTGTTCTAAAGTCATATCCAATAAATATACTTTACACTGACAAGCAAAATGGTAACAATGTTCTGAACTTGTGACTTTCAGGCTCCATATCTCACCATCCACTACATCTTTGTACATGAGGCTGCTGTAATTTTATATACAGTCATTTTACCTATCTTATACATAAATTTGACTTGCAAGTATTTAGCATCTGCTTAGTTCTGCAGATTCTTTCCTGTAACTGCATTGTTACTGTTTTGCTCCTAAAAATCAAATAGTTAATTTTTATTATTTTGTTAGTATTTGGGAAATCCACCTTTGGTTTTCAATATTGACTGAATTCTTCTGGGCTCTGGATCAGATTCAAGCACATCTTGACCAAAATCTAATCCCAGGTCTCTTCTACACATTTCCAATGTTGGTGCAGACTGGACTTGGATACAAATACAGCTTTTTCTTCAACTCTACCCACAAGTGTTCAAAAGATCAAAACATTGTTACCCTTTTGCTTGTTAGTGTCTGTTCTACCTAAATAGCTTGATTATTGTATCATAAGGTGATAAACAGCCTGATGTTACCATTTTACTAAAGTAAAGTTATCACTTAAACATGTGCCACGTATGTCGGAGTCAGGAGGTTTGGGAAATTGAGGAGTCGGGGCTTTGGCTTGCCGACTCCACAGGCCTAGTTATAACTGCCTGGTTTATTGTCGGGGGCACATGCATGTAAATAGCATTTTTCACAATACAACTGCAGTCTTGGCATATGGAAGGCATTTGCGGTTACTTGAAAATAGTAGTGGAGCATGTGCAGCTAGTTGCTATTCTCAGTAATGTGGTTATAGCCAGGGCTCTGTAGTCAGTCGGTGCCCATCTTGGTGTCGTTATAAAATGAACGAACGCCGACTACCAAAATATATAGTAAATTGGTACAGTTAGTTTAATTCAATGGCAAGAACAATTGCCAGAGCTACTGCTTCGATATCTTCAGCCTCATCAGATGAGGCGTTTAATTGATGACATGGAGCAGGCAAAGCGTTGCTGCAGTGAAAAAATTTCCGCTTCCATAGAAAAAAACAGATTGACCATATTTCAGCAAAATTTTTCAGTACCTCATCAAAAGTGACTGGGCGTGAAACAATTGCTTTAAACACTGACATTGTTAAGAGATGTTGCCCATGTGGTCAGCGCTTTGCCCCCAACCTAAGTTAATGTAGAGAGGCTGTTCTCTAGCCTGGAAATAATGAGATCCAGGCAAAATATCAAAGTCAACAAAGATCACAGATGTCCATGCAAGCACCGGGCAACACAGGTCTGGACTGATGACCCCCAAAAAAAGTGAAGAAGCCTCGACATCAATCTCATCATTAGTGTCGTCTCGAGTTTGCAAAAAAGTATGAAAAGTAGACCCTAGAAGATTGGAGCGATGAAAGTCAATAGACCGGGTTCTGGCGGGTGAAAAGGGGGCTAATGGATTGAGGGAACTAAGTTCGGTGGAAGAAACCTGATTATATGGGGATGTTTCACAGCCAAGGGTGTTGGATACTTGACCAGGATTGATGGTGATCTGCATGCTGTGAGCTATATGCGAGTGTCCTATAAGATGAGTTACTTTTTACACTCGAGTACTATGGGTCTGAAAAGGACGACGTAGTGTTCCAGAAGAATGACCCGAAGCATATGTCGAAATTGGCAAAGAAATGATGCAATGACAATGAAGTAGAGTTGCTCTATTGGCCTCCACAGTCCCAAAACTGCAACCCAATTGAACACTTGTGGGTAGAGTTGAAGAAAAACTTGTATTCATACCCAAGTGAGTCGACCAGTCTGCACCAACAGTGGGAATGTGTAGTAGTGCCCTGGTATCAGATTTTTTCGAGACATACTGAAATCTAATAAAGAGCTCAGAAGATTTCAGGCAGTGTGGAAAGCTAAGGTGGATTTCAAGAATACTAATAAAATAATAAAAATTCACATTTAGATTTTTAGGCACAAAACCGTAACAATGCAGTTACATGACAAGAATCTGCAAAACTAAGCAGATGCTAAATACTTGCAAGTCAAATTTATGTAGAAGATAGGTAAGATGACTGTATATAAAGTGATAGTAGTCTCACTTTCAAAGCTGTAGTGAATGGTAAGATATGGAGCCTGAAAGTCACAAGTTCAGAACATTACCATTTTGCTTGTCACTATGTTCTACTTAAATAGCTTGATAATTGTATCATAAGGGTGATAAAAAGGCAGAGTTATGGGAAATTGAGGAGTCAGAGCTTTGGCTTACCGACTCCACAGCCCTGGCTATAGCCAATCCATTCATGCTATTACTTTGATGTTGGTGGTTGCTTTAACAAGTGGCTTCATAAACCTGCCCTGCAGTGCAGTACTGTTATTAGTGCTTAGTAGCTGATCCGATACGAAAGTACCTGCTGATGTCATGTGTACTTTACACATAACAGATTAAAGAGACATCTACTAACTTGTATGTTTTAGGAAATACTATTGTTCCCCATGGAATAAAAATTTCCTTAGATCCTATATGTTGAATGGTTCTTCAGTGTGTCAAATCGTTGTTACCTAGTAGGTATGTGCTCTGCATAGTCTGACATTGTCCAATCAGTGCTGACAGTGTGTGCAGGGACACCCCCCCCTTGAAAACTGAAATAACAGCATCCAGCTGACAGATTAAATTATAGATTTCTAGGAGCAATAACCGAGGAACAGCCCAGCACAGAGTTATAACAGAAGATGCTCCAGAATTATTTCTCAGGGAACACAAGAATTTACTAAAACAGATATATTGTGAATGGCTTGCGATCCTTCTCAAGTCTCATGTAGTTTATTTCTGTCTTTTATTGTCTCGCTGAGGTATTAAGTATTTTGTGTTTTATACTGTACTTTGCGTCTTCTTGTTCATCACCTGTACCTCTCATTTACTTTTCATAACTTTTTTTTAAGCAGCAATGTTTTGTGTCGCAGCAATATTGTGTTTTACCTTTTATCCGATATACTGTACAAAGATTACACACAATACATTGCAACCTGAATCTGTGCTGGCTTCATCACTCTATAAAACTGTGGATGAGCTCTGCAAAAAATATATACTGGCTTTAGTCGGGCAGCAGTGTGATGCCCCAGAAGTGGCTAATGCTGTTGAGAGGCAGTACAATGATTGACTGCATGATTGGGTTTTTTACTGACCTATTTCAAACATGCCTGTCGCTCTCCTGAACTGCGGCTGTTTGTAGGTTGTAAAACTTGATTTGGACCTTATAATGTAAGGTGCTATGTTTCTGATTTGTATATATAACCTGGGCCAAAACATTTGGGTAGCAAGCGTCAGAAATTTGACTGTCCTTTTTTTTTTTTTTTTTTTTTTTTTTTTATTTATTTTTTTTTGAAATGTGGATTCTATGGAATGTTTTTGGAATATTGTGGAAATATCAGGGCTGTGGAGACGGTAAGCCAAAACTCCAACTCCTCAATTTCCCTGACTCCCTCGTACATGGCACATGTTTAAGTGATAACACCTTACAATTGATCAACTGTACCTCACCATTGCAAGGCATCTAGCAGGATGCTCTTAGACAGAAGTGGCCACGGAGCTTAGAGTGTCAGTGTCATCAGAAGGTTGCAACAGAGATACAGAAAGGCAAAGAAGTGGACGTCCTTTTGGCTACAACCAGGGCTCTGGAGTCAGTAAGTAAGGGAACATCAGGCTTTTTATCACCTTATGATACAGTGATAAAGCTCTTTAGGTAGAACTTAGACTGACAAGTAAAGTGGTAACCATGTTTTTAGGCAGGGCTGTGAAGTCCGTAAGCCACAGCTCTGACTCCAACTCCTCAATTTCCCATAACTCTGCCTTTTTATCACCCTTAGGCCGTGTTCACACGGCTTATTCCGACGGATTTGTGCGCCGTATTGAGCGCACAAATCCGCCGTGAATAAGGGGCGGGGCCGGAGCGCGGCGGGGGCGCCGCTCCCGGCCCATAGACAATGCATTGTTTACGGCGCGTCCGCGCCGTAAATAATGTGCATGTCACTTTCTCCCCCGCGGCGGATTTGCCGAGCGGGGAGGAGCGACCGAATCCACTGTTCTCTATGAGAGCAGTGGATTACCGTAATGACTCCGATGGATTGGCGCCGTATTGAAGCGCAAATCCGGCGCGGAATACGGTGCCAATCCGTCGGCAAATAATCCGTGTGAACGGGGCCTTATGATACAATTAATCAAGCTATTTAGGTAGAACATAAAGTGACAAGCAAAATGGTAACAATGTTTTGAACTTCTGACTTTCAGGCTCCATATCTTACCATCCACTACAGCTTTGAAAGTGAGATTACCATCATTTTATAGACTATCATCTTACCTATCTTATACATAGATTTGACTGGCAAGTACTTAGCATCTGCTAGTTCTGCAGATGCTTGTCATGTAATTGCATGGTAACTGTTTTGCTCCTAAAAATCAAAATGGTGATTTTTGTTATGTTAGTATTTTAGTAAATCCACCTTTAAGCTTTCACTACTGCCTGAATCCTTTTGGGATCATCTTGCAGGATACTCACCTATAGCTAAGCATTGAGATCAACATCAATCCTGGTCAAGTATGCAACAAATTTGGCTGTGAAACAAACCCACATCTTCAGGCTTCTTCCACCAAACCTGACCGTTTCTACAATTTCTTGATCCATTAGTAACTTTTTCCCTTGATTCTTCCAAATCCATTTGCCCCCATTAGAGCACGGTCTATTGAATTTCATGTCATAGCTCCAAATCACCTGTTTCCAATCTTCCATTTTTCATACTTTTTTGCAACCTCGAGCCAATGCTTCTTAGAATGAGATTGAAATTGCAGCTTCTTCCCCTTTTTATTTTTTTTTTTTCAGGCCATCATTCCAGGCTTGTGTAATGTGTGGTGCATGTCTGTGATCTCACTCTTATGAAGCATACGAGCCACCTCCACTGCCGTGTCTATTGCGTTAGGACTGATAGACCTTGTGATGAGCCGACTTGTTGACTGCTATTTTTCCTAGACGTCCGCCTTTTGGCTTTTGAAAGGTTGGATGGATGGACTTCATTTCATATTCTTACAGCTGTCATGACCTCACATGATGCACTTTGGCAATTTTCTAGGCCAAGAGACCACTATCGATGAGTGGGATGATGCTGTTTCTCTTTTCATGGGAATTCTTCTTCATGGCTGCTCGAACCAGTGACCTTTCGCTTGGTAATCGGCCTAATAACACATTGCGCTATTAGGGAATGTGAGAACAGGTTGTAATTTGTAGTAACAAGAAGAAAAAGCATGTCCCACCACCAGGAGCAAAACCGTAATGCAGAATTAAGCAAATGCTAAATAGTTTCAGATCAAAGCTATGTATGAGATGAGCCAAGATGATTGTCTATAAAATGATGAAAGTGTAGTAGATGGTGAGATATGGACCCTGAAAGCCAAAAGTACAAAACAACCCTTTTGTGTATCGGAGTAAAATATATTTATTGGCTACGACTTTAGAATACAAAACAAATTGTGAATATGCAAAATGCTGCAGTAAGTGTGGGGAATAAAAAAAAAAAAAAAAAAGTTTTTCAACAAATGTCCTGAATAACATTTTTGTCTGTGAATTTGTTCTGAGAAATAGTATCACTTCCATCAGTCTCCTTCATAGATGACCTCAAATCTGATCTCATTATTTCCAGGCTAGAGAACAGCCTCTATTCACTAACTTTGGTTGGTGGCAAAGTGGTGACCACATGGGCAACATCTCTTAACAAGTTCAGGGTATAAAGGAATTGCCTCAGGCACATTCAGTTATGATGAACAGTTGAACTCTTCTACTACTTTAAAAGCAAGTGAAAAATGTTGCTGGAATCTGGTTAATCAAAAGTTTGCTATGCGACCGGAATCTTTTCCCCTATGGTAATGCTTTGCCTGCTCCATGTCATCCAAATACTTTTCAAAATTAAACTCCTCATCTGATGAGGCTGAAGATCTGGTAGCAATGGCAAGACCCTATTACTCTTCCTCTTGGCACCGCATTGAACTAACTGGACCAATTTATTATATTTTTGGTAGCTGGAGTCGGCCGTTTTATAACAACTCCGACTCCACAACTCCGGGAAATACAAACCCGGTTAACATCTACATCGGGGGTTCCATTCGGACCCTCTGTTGCAGAGGTGAAAAACTTGCGCTGTTTTTGCTGTCTCCACTACAGACACCTCAGTGGAAAACCAACAGACCCACTGTAATTAATAGGGTCCTTTGGGCACTGCAGATGTCCGTTGTGAACGGATCCCATAGCTTCAGTTTTTCACCTCTGCGAAGAAGGTTCTGAACCTCTGGAGCACATGTGAACTTAACCTTACTTTTGTGTTCTACAATCCAGCAACTTAAATTGAAACCACTGTTGGATATTCCATTGTGAACGAAATAGGAGAAAGAGGGGGGAAATAAAAAACCGGACCCGTTAACTGATAGCTATCCATTTGTATCCGTTCACCATTGACTTCAATGTAAAAAAACCTGAAGGGTCATGTCCATCGGGTACCCTCTTTTCTGAACAGAAAAAAAAGAGTGCAGCAGACTTATTTCTTCAGCCAAAAAAACTGATACAGAGACAAACTGATGCAAAATGAGAGCTTAAGAACTCCATGGAATGACTTGGCATTGGTTTCTTTCCATTTTTCTGTCTACCAAATGGAGCAGAGCAACGGAAGCACAACACTTGTGTGAACCCGGCCGTAGTGCAGAATGGTGTTTTTAAAGTTGAGAGAAAAAGATTAATCTTGATGTGTATACTTCCTCACAGACTAAACATGGTAATATAAAACGTATGTCTGTGTTTACCTTTGCTGCACAGCAATACAGTTGTGACTGAATTTAATGCGGATTCGGTGCCAAAACCCGCTCAAAATCCTTTTGTTAACCCCTTCCCGACACCCGATCTGAATAATATGGCTTTAAAATGTTTTCCCCCTCGCCCTCCATGAATGATAACTTTATTTTTTCATCTACGTTGATATAGGAGGCCTTTTTTTTTTTTTTTATTTTTTTTTTTTGCGAGACAAGGTGTACTTTTAATGGTGTCCTTGACTGTACCAAAGAATATAGTAGGGAGACTTGCGCCATTTTTGTGGAGGTTTTTATGGCTCTTCGGTGTAATTGATATCTTCTGCTGGTTTATACTCTTTCAGCGATGCCAAATATGTAGGGTTTTCTTTTGTTTTAGTACCGCAAAAAAACCCTGAACATTTTCTATTTTTTAAACACCTGCACCTGTAACTTTTTTGCTCTTCCATCTATGGACCTGAAGTGTACTTTTTATTGGTACCATTTTGAGTTAGCTGCGACTTTAGTTACTTTTTTGTTTCTCTTTTAGGGGACACGAAATGGCAAAGAAACCCCCCAAAAAATGCAATTTAGGAGTTTAGATATATATATTTTTTCTTCTACAGTGTTCAGTATAATTGTTATATTTGAACAAATATAACATTTACGTACGTGGCCAATACCAGTAGTGTCTAACTTCTTTTATTTGTAAAATGGCAAAAGGGGCGGATTTTGAGATATATATATATATATAATATATATATATATATATATATATAATTTCAAAATCCTCCCCTTTTCCCATTTTACAAATAAAAATACACAATTGCTATTGCCATGTACGTAAATGTCCTATTTACATATGTGTATATTATATATATTACTTTTACATAGAGTCCCCATATGGTACTTACATAAAGATATGGTGTTGATGGAAGCCTTCACAAGGCTTCCAGCTGCCATATTAACCAATCGGCACCCCTCAATTTCGCCCTCGGGATGCCGATTGGAGTGAGAAACGTTTCTCATTTATTTAGATGCCGCAGCCGATTGGGTTTAGGGTTTTCTACGTTTTTTATAAAAACCCCCGGTATTTTATGAGAAGAGGGCTCTGTTTCCTACTGTTACTGGCTGGTTTCTGATTAGCAGCTGACTCCAACCTTCTGAGTAATCCCTCTACATAGAATTTTACTGGCACCAGAACATACCCATGTGTCCTATGTCAGTAAGGGTATGTTCACACGGCTTATTTTGAGTCGTAATTAGGGGCATATTTCGCTTCATATTTGTGCTTTATATGTGGTGTGATAGGCGCTGCAATTCCGGTAATCCATAGCTCTCCCAGAGAACTATGGATTATGCCTCGTCTCCCTGCCCGTACAATACAATCGTATTGTACGCGCGGGGAGATAAGTGGCATGTCATTTATTCGCGGCGCTTAAGGACAGTGAGTAATGCATGTCTATAGGGCTGGCGGACTGCTGCCCCCCATGCCTCTGGAGTACACGCTGAGGCTTAATGCACACCGCTTTATTTTGAACGGATGATGGATCTATTCTGATGCTGGGGAAAAAATTGATTCGTTAACTTGTTCATTGACTCATATGGGTGGATGGATGTGCAACATGCATTCACGTAGTGTCCATTTTTACACTTTGTCAAATATGCGCTGAATTTTAACAATTGGAAGATGCAGTTTTTCAAGTTGGAAAAAGTGTACGGTACAGGATCCATTTTTTAGTGTCAATGGAAATCGTATACTAGTGTTTCTGCCCACGTTTTAAACGTATAGGTTTTTATCCATAATAAAAAATATACAACATATGTATTCAAATTGCACAGAAAAACGGGTGACAGCCAATTCAAAATCCTAGTTAAAAAACAAGAAAAAAACCTGGATGTCAAACCTCTGCCCCAAACAGTGCATGTTTGGCATACGTCTAGTGCACACGTTATAATGTACACACTTTGACGTGTTAAGTTAAATGGAAAAGTCCATGCAGTACTTCACACTGTAAAACGCGGCACAGATGCTAGATATGAAGCTCAGTAAAAAAAGAAAGTGACAGATCCATTGTTTGACTCGGAGTTCGACTGGGTTCTACATTGGGCATCTGAAATGCGGACTGGTCCAAATGAAATGGTTCTTTTCTGTGGCGACAATCACTGCTGCTAAGTTTAGTAAGGGGGCATTCACTCTCGGTATAGGTGAGAGTAAAACCTATAGGACCTGCACTCCTCAAACATTTATGGCTAATCCTGTCAAATACTGGTATTGCTTGTCAGTATTAACGAGAATCAGACGAAGGACGTTTGCTCTTCAATTCCCTTGCTTTGGGAAATAATGTGTTTTTGTTAGAGGTTCACGTGGCAAAGCTTGTGGATGTTTTTACTGAGGATCCACACCTCTATTAGCAGCATTTGGTGGACTAATCCACGTCTTGCTTACAAACAGTAACCAAGCACAATAAGTGCCCTTTCATTTACTCTACATGAAATAAAACCTGCACTGTAGAAGCTGTGGCGCATAGTTCCATTAAATGTTAAGCTTTCACTATGGGTTTCGGTACAGAATTCATATGCTTTCTAGACCAAATTCCACAGTGTGAATAGGTCTTATCAAGCACTTGTATTCTGTTTCTCCCCATTGTTATAACATGTTAGTTCTTGGCTTTCCATAGAGTATACACTAAGCCTTTCTACATAAATTATGCAGAGTCCTTGTGACTGCAGCAGGGGATTCCTTTCACAGCAGTGCAGTATCAGTAATCGCCCTGTTGTCAGCCATTGCTTGGTATGTTTGAAGAGGTTGCCTTTAACTCTTTATTGTGTTCTTACAAGCTATTTGAGCGTTTCATGGTTATAAAGCTTGCATAGAAGGAGAGAAGTCTGAGGCTCATGTATAAATGGTAAGCTGGGAGCTCGGTTCACACAACAAGGATTACATTGCATTTGTAACACAACACACGACCTGTTGATCAGTGGCTTGAATTAAATATGACAAACACTATAAGGTGTCTGTTCCTAAGCAAAATGTAGAATTCTGGTACAAATTGCACCAAAAAAAATAGGCGTTCAAACAATGCTTTAAATTGGTGTTTCTAACCTTCTTTGAACATTTTGCAAGATGTGTTGTGTGTTTTTTTTTTTTTTTCTTTTTAAATAGAAAATGCTGGTATAAAAAATGCTAACCAATAGATGACACAGGAGAGCGGAAAATATCTAATGTGTCAAGCTTATCAGCAGTTGGCACTAATCAACTTGGCTCAGTTTTAGCAAGTCTTAGGTAATGTTCACACAGCTTAACTGCGGGACGTAATTACACCGTGGAGGGGGGGGGGGGGGGTGTCAGCACCTCGCCGGCCCATTGACTTGCATTACCAGCGGAGTGTATACGCCGCTGGTAATTCACATGTCAATTAACTCCCCCCTCGGCGTATTCGCCGAGCAGGGAGAGGAGACGTAATCCATTGTTCTCTATGAGAACTGTGCATTACCGTAGTTACTAAGACGTATTCAGCCCATAATTTGCGCACTCCGGCACGTAATTACGGACTGAAATACGTCCAGGATATTGCCGTGTGAACATGGCCTAAGGCTAGGTCTACACAGCACAGGTTTTTCGGCAGATTGAGTATTTAGAATCCACCGAACATCCGAAGGTGCCCAGTGCGGCATAGACGGCAATAAAAAAAAAAAATGTGCTGTAGTCTATACAGCATGGATTTTTTACCGTCTGTTTTAAAATCCAGAGGAAAATGCAACATGTTGTAAATTCCACCGGATTGATGTCTGATTCCCGTATAGTCAATATACAGGGCCGACGGCGAATCTGAAAACCAACTGCGGCTTTTGTGCAAATTTGTGCCAAAAACCGCCATCCTGCAATATCAAAATGCCATCAGATTTTGGGTGGCATTTTGACATTTACTGTGTAGACCTAGCCTTAAAAGGTCATTCCCATCACCTTACTACATGGTTATGGCCGATGTATTGCCAGCTGCTTTGAATGGAGAGGTTGCCTTGCTCGTACAGCTCTTTTCTCTTTTTGCTTCTGTAAGGCTGTGTTTACACGACACAGACCAAATACCGGTCAGGATTTCCCAACCGGTATTTGGTCTGTTTTTGGCACGCAGGGGGATAGCTTTTCTCTGCGGTTTCAAGCCCTCCCCCTTTGCACCGACATGTTCATGTTCCGCCTGAAAACCAGACAGCAGAATGTTCTATGTTTTTTGGACCGGCAGCAGTCTAAAAAAACCGTCCGGCGGAAATTCCATGCAGTGGGGACTGCTGCACGGATTTTCCATTTAAGTCTGTGTAAAAGATTAACAGGCGGTTTACAGAAAGCAGTCTGTAAATCCGGGTGAAAACCTGTGCCGTGGGGACGTGCCCTAAGGGTTCGGAGTACAGAGTTAGTGTGCTTGGCTATATTTGAAACTCGAAATCTCATAGAAATGAACAGGAAGCCAAGAAGTTGAGTTCTGGGAATCCCCCTTAAAATTATTGATAAATCTGCGTATCTGAATTCCAAAAACCAATATTTGACTTTATTGATGCTGCAGGTTACAGATATACTGCTATTTTTACTGTCTAACTTATAACCGTATTGTTTGTTATGGAATCTGTGTTTCAAATCCAGAATACGATTTGAAATCAAGAATGGGTGAACCATTACATGTAATGCAACAGATGCCCTATTTAAGACTATAGGGTGCGTGTCTGCTGCAGCATTTTGGATGTCATTTACACAGCACTTTTGAATGCATGTTTCGGATCCAAAAACTGATCCAACACGATGTGTGAACATACACGTACAGTAAAATATTACTGAAAAAGAAAACTGAAAAGCAGTAAACCTTCAAAGCTGTAGTAACTGGTTTTATAGTTTTGTCAGAGGTTCATGGTGTATAAAGTCACTGCAAAAGAAACAATAGTGACCAAAAGCTTGACGTTTAATTTTACATTATAAAATACCGATTTCTCTATAAATAAAAGGGTAACACAGGAAGTTCATGTATTTGCTGGATGTACCCTGATGAAGAGAGCAGTATTTATTCTATATACGAAACAAATACTCAATATAATAACCAGCAAAGATATACTGCACTTACAATTTGATGGCCTCAGTCAGGGTGCAAAAAAGAGAGAGTTAGAAAGTAGCTAACATGGCCCTGTTTTTCTACTACTCAGGTGGAGGGAGTAATCGCTCCAAAAAGAGCGGCCCCAGTGACTCTCCCTAATGAACCCTACAATCTCCCTCTTTAAATAGAGAAAAATACCTCTCATTCAAAAAGCAGATGACCAAGCATTTTGCATTCTATGCAGATACCCATTATTTAATCCACAAAATGTCTTCTAGTAGCCCACCGTGTTCTTCCACACTTTTACGTATCTTAGTAGGATTCCTCAGGAGCAAATACGGTAACGGTCCAGGGTATTGTTCATGCACCCTCTCTCCAATGGTCCTGACACATTGGTTATACTTGCTATTCAGTAATCACGATGTCTCATGAAACTCATGTAAAGCAGTAAACCTTCAAACTGTAATAACTGTTTTTGTAGTTTGTCTGGGGTTTGTGGTGTGTACCTCCGCAATGTAGGTGGCCATTTGCCTAGAAAATTATCAATTTCTCAAGACGTCTGAGTGACTTTAAGTTAGCTGTGCTCATCTGTATTACATATAAGAACCTAGATAAGGTGTTCTATAAACAGATCATAGAAATTTATGCTGTGTTAGAAACATTCAATAGGTTGCAAAGTTCCTTTTTGGCTGGGTATCCATATTGTAGCAATGTTGTTGTATTCAGATTGTTACATGATAACATGTAGAAAAAAATGTATTTGAATACAAAATTATTGCAGTGTTTGAACCGTCTTACGTGTGGCAATTATCAGATAAACGAGCACTGATCAACGTTCTCATTTTCACTTGTCCTGCACAATTTGCGTTGGGGTGCTTTCACACGGTGCGTTTTTCAACGCTTTTTTTTTTTGTGCAGGAAGGCACAGCAATTAATGCTGTACATTAATGCATAAAAAGCGTCGAAAGCACCCTTACGGTGGCAGCAAATTGTCTCCTTACAGAAAGTCCATTGAGCTTTTTTATGCCTGCGTTAACTATCCGATCAACAGATAACCAGGGGTTTGCATCTGTGGTCAGCTGATGTGGGCAATGATTGGCTGATTGAATCCAGATCATTGAAGGGGCCTATGGGTGCTTTCACACAGTGCGTTTTGGGTGTGTGGTGGTATTTTTTATTTTTTTTTTCTTGGGAGGGAGGAGGAGGAAATGCACAGCAATAAAAGCAGTTTAATGCTGTGTTTTTTTGCAGAAAAACACACTAAGGAAGCACCCTTAGAGGGCCTGTGACATCTCCTGATATTTTAAATTTACATCTGTGACCAACTGACATGTAAGATCTTTGAGACATCTTCTGATATGTCTGTTTTAGTAAATCCTTTTGTTCCCGGTTAAATAACAATTCTGAAGCATTTTCTATTAGTACTCTTGTATTGGCTGTTCCTCTATTATTCCTTCTAGTCCTGTATTACTGAATTGGTCAAATCGGAATTACCACACTGACATACTGTACACGCTGACTGTCAGCACTTATTGGACAGTGTCAGACTTTATCAGGGATACTCCCTCTCCCCGCCCCAATTGTCAACACCCAGTTGACGGACTGATTTTCTGGAAGGAATCAATGATGAATAGCACAACACAGTTATAAGAAAACATGCTTCAGAATTATTTCATGTGGAACATAAGGATTTTCTAAAATTTACATGAGGGACCAGCCACAGTTTCTCGTTAAGCTCACAATTATAAGAAAATAAATAAAAAAAATATCTAGGCAAAATATGCTTGAATTGCATGTCACAAGGACTAGTTTCTGATCTACTTAAAAAGGAAATCTACCCTAAGGGTATGTTAACGTAACGCTGCGTTTTTTGAAGGGTACATGTACGCTTCAGAATTGCTTCCAAATATGCTTTAACAGCTTCCCGACATTGGACGTATGCATACACCCTAGCGGGAAGTGTGTTCCCGCAAATGGACGTATGCATATGTCCTGGTGATCGTGTGGGCTTACAAGCGAGTCCCGCATGATCGCGACATGGGACCAGCGGTAAATTACTGCTGGCCTCATGCTGCATAACCCACGGCCGGCGTGTTTAACCCCTTAGCTCCGATCAATTAAGATCGTTGGAGCTAAGTTGCAGGCAGGAGGAGGGAGGGAGCCTCCTGCCTGTTCCCGCCACGCTGCCGCACGACATTGCAGCAGCGATCTCCTACCAGACGGCTCTGGGAAGTGAAAGTCAAAAACTCATATAAACGCCAAAGTTGTACCAATTAAAACGGCAGTTCATCCCGCAAAAAAAGTCCTTACACGGCTCTGTATATAAAAGTTATGGTTCTCAGAAGACAGCGATGAATAATATTGTTTTACACAATAAAAACTTTTTTTTTTTTTTTTTTAAGTGCTTCAACATAGAAAAAACTACATAATTTGGGTATCGCCGTAATCATATCGACCCACAGAGTAAAGCTAACATGTCATGGATACTGCACAGTGAGTGCTGTTAAAAATAACAATAAAAACATTAATGGTATTGCAGTATTTTTGTCACCATGCCTTCCAAAAAAGGATTTAAAACTAATCAAAAGTCTTGCCCAAAAAAAAGGGTTTCCAATAAAAACATCACTATCCTGCAAAAACAACCCCCTACACAGCCCATACACAGAAAAATAAAAATTTGGCTCTCAGACTAGGCTGAAAAAAACGGTTTTCCTTTTGAATAAGGTTTTTTTATTTTTTAAAAACATAAAAAATAAAAAAAAATACAAATTGGGGGTCGTGTACCTATCACCCCTAGTATGTCATTTCTACCGCGCAGTGATTGCTGTAAAAAATAAAAATAAAAAACACTGCCAGGAATGCTTTACTTTGTTCAAAATGCCTCACAAAAAGTGATAATAAAAAGTGATCAAAGGTCATATGCACCCCATTGGTAAATAATAAAACTCAACCATCCCGCAAAAAATAAGCCCTAACCTCCCTATACAAAGGGGGGGGTTTTTTAATTTTTTGCCCTTGTCCCAAAAAAACCCGGAAAAGGGCCCTTTTAAAAAAATCGTAAAAAAAAAAAAGACTCCAGAGTCCAGTAGGGGTTTTCCCCCTATTCGGGGCTTGTGGTTGAGCCAAATGCGCACTAGGGCCACATATGGGATATCCCTGGAAAAACGGGGAATCTGGGGGGTCAAGATTAGTTTCATTCCCCGATCACATTTCCCCCTGTTCTTGTGAAAAATGGGTAAAAAAATTGAAAACTGCCAAACAAAAAAAAAACAGTTACATCTTAATATTTCAGCTCCCACTTTCAGCTTTAATTCTGAACACACCACAACAGGGGAGTGTTAGAACTGGAGACTGGTCCTAAAAAAAAAAAAATGAATATTTCAAATTTCCTTGAAAATTTGAACAATCAACCTACTAAATTTGCCGAAGCCCCCTAATGTCGTAGAAAAAAAGACCCTTTAAAAAAAAATGATGCCACACCTCCCAGTCAGACAATAGTGCCTAGCATCTAGTGTATACGCTATTTCTGAGTGGACATATCTCTGGTCTCACATGCAGAAAATTTTTGAAGTTATTGCAAATCAAATTTTTTAATTTTCTCACGATACGTTGATATATTTTTTTACAAATAACCAGGGACTCTTTCGGACCCAACATGTCTTACCATACTTAAAGCACAAATGTGTCACATCGAAAAGCAATCTCTCTGACATCCATGGATAGGTTTAACGTGTCAAAGTTATTCTCACCGTACAGTGACACATACCAGATTTAAAAATGGGGCTCTCTGTCAGAGAGGCCAAAATTGGTTTTCTGGCTCTGGTGGTAAGGGTCTAAAAATTGTCCCTGATTTAGAGGTCTGTACTTTTGAATAATCCCCTATCCCATTGTTACCTATAAGGCTATGATGTCACATGCTTCTATTTTGGGACGGGAGTTTCAGTCCTATTCCGCGCCGTACTGCTCTTAAATAACGGCTGAAATTCCGTCCCTGTCATTACGGCAATCCACAGTTCTCATGAGAACTATGGATTCCGTCTCCTCCGTGTATATGACATGCACATTATCCCGGCGGGATACGCGTCCGGCGTGATAATGAAAGTTAGTGGGGCCGCGATCGCTGCCGTGGCCCCGCCCCCGAACACACGCCGTAATTGCGGGCGAAATCCAATTACGCCGTGAATAAGCCGTGTGAACATAGTCTAAGGATTTTTTAAAGCGCGAAAACGCTCCTAAAGAATTTGACATGTTTGCTTGTTTTATTGCTGTAAATGCAATAAAAAAAGGGTTCTCAATTACGCTTGTTAAATACGCTGTGTGTGAACGATAAGGTGTATTTTACATTATGGTCACTGAAAGGTTTAACGCTTGTCTGAGGCTGAATTTGGTCCGTTTTTCAGCGCATACAAAACGGTCCTGAAAGACACAATGCTGTAAATATCACACGTAGGATGCTTTTTTCCTGTAGGCCGTCCTCAGATTTTCTCTCTCCGTACTGCACTGCAGTGAGACTGCCTTTAACGCGAGCTCCTTTCAATTTCCTAAATTCAGAAAAGTGGAGTCCTCAATTACAGTGCAGTACTGCAACAGAAATCTGCACAAATCTCTTTCACATGGCAGTGCATTTGTCTGCTTCTGCCTTCATCAGTATTTGCAAGTCAAAACCACTTGCACCCTCTAAAGTTTAAGGCCTCCGTTTTCACCGGCTTACTTTTTCGCCGCGGATTGCGGCGCCGTACCTGCGCGCCCGGATTTGCGCTGCAGTACGGCGCCAATCCGTCGAGTCATTACGGTAATCCCACTGCTCTACATAGAGAACCAGTCGGATTCCGTCGCTCGCTCCCCGATACGGCGAATCCGACGCGGGGGAGAAAGTGACATGCACCATTATTACGGCGCGTACGCCCGTAGACTAATGAAATGCTATCGGGCGCTCGGGGGAGTCGGTCCCCCTGCCCGTGCCGCTCCGCCCCCGCCCCCCCCTTATTCACGCGCTTTGCGTTGAGTCGGACTGCGCTCTCACATCCGTCTGGCAAATAAGCCCGTGTGAACACGCCTCAAAAGTAAAATTGGACAAGACCCGGCACCTGTGTTTTGGACCCATTCCTTGCCCACACTAATGCAGTTTTCAGATCAATTTGTGGTGTTGTGTGATGTAAAATTAGCCTAACGCCCTAGTGATGGTCTGTACATACAGCGTAAGATTGAAGCAGATTTTTATATAATGAAAGAAAAAAAGGTTTGAGTTCCAGTAGAGACCCCATACACATTAATAGGAGCCCTGTTATAACCTGACTATTGTGAATTGATGACATTAAAGATGACTAATCTATACATATGTCGTTTATACATACTTAAATAGTATTGCGATAGCAAATGTGGTGCCAGTATTCAAAAAGGGGTCAAAAAGTGATCCTGGAAACTATAGGCCAGTAAGTTTAACCTCTATTGTGGGTTAAATGTTTGAGGGTTTTCTAAAAGATGCTATCCTGGAGTATCTCACTGAAAATAAATGTAGAACGCCGTTCCAGCATTGGGTTTATGAAGGATCGGTCCTGTCAAACTAATCTCATCAGCTTCTATGAGGAAGTTTTAGACTGGATCGGGGTGAAGCATTGGATGTCATATATTTAGATTTCTCGAAAGAATTTGATACAGTGCCACATAAAAAGTTGGCAAATAAAATGAGAATCCTTGAACTGGGGGGAAATGTGTGCAGGTCTTTAAGCAACTGGCTCAGTGATAGAAAACAAAGGGTGGGAATTAAAGGTACATACTCAGACTGGATCCCTGTTACTAGTCGGGTACCACAGGGCTCAGTATTGGGCCCTATCCTCTTGAATATTTTCATTAATGATCTTACACAGGGATTGCACAGTAGAATATCGATCTTTGCAGACGATACTAAGCTCTGTAAAGTAATCCACACAATAGAGGATAATGTGTTATTACAAAGGGATCTGGATAAGTTGGAGGCCTGGGCAGAGAAATGGTAGATGAGGTTTAACACCGATAAATGCAAGGTTATGCACATGGGAGGAAAAATCCATTACATGACTTACATGTTAAACGGAAAAAAACGCTGGTAAAAGTGACATGGAGAAGGACTTGGGATCCTGGTGACAGGAAACTTAACTGTAGCAGCCAATGTCAGCAGCAGCTGCCAAGGCAATAGGATCATGGGTTGTATTAAAAGGGCATAGATGGCACATGATGAGAACATTATTTCTTCCATTTTACAAGTACTGGTCTAGACCACACATGGAATATTGTGTACAGTTTTTGGGCACCAGTGCACTGAAAGACATTGTAGAGCTTGAACAGGTACAAAGGCGGGCAACAAAAATAATAAAAGGACTGGGTGGACTTGCAATACACAGAAAGATTAGGGGTATTTAGTTTAGAGAAAAGAAGTCTTCAGGGGGACATAATAAATATGTTTACATATATTAAAAGTCAATATAGAGATCTCTCAAGATTTATTGTGGAACTCTTTGCCAGAGGAAATTGTCATGGTGAATTGAATAACAGAGTTCAAAAAGGGTTTGAGGCTTTTCTGGAGCGTAATAATATAACAAGTTATAGTGATTAGGATTCTGGAGATGGGGTCGTTGCTAGGGATTATTCCGATTGCCAGATTGGAGTTGGGAAGAAATTTTTTCCCTAAAATGAGGACAATTGGCTTCTGCCTCATTGGGGTTTTTTGCCTTCCTCTGGATCAAAACTTTAGCACAACAGGCTGAACTGGATGGATGTCTTTTTTTTTTTTTTTTTTTCTGGCCTACACTAATCTATATATAAGTTTTTAAATACCAACTAAAATAAATTTGAGACTTAAAAAAATCAAGGGTGATCCCGCTCAGAACTGTCCAGACGGGTGAATGCTATGCTTTATAAGTCAAGATTGCCATTTTCTACTTTCATGCTAGTAAGAAACAGAGAACACATTAATTTGCCAGTAAAAACATTTATTTCTGTGTCATTTAGAGACAACATTCTTTCAGTCACGCTTGTCCTATTAATGATAGAAAAAATATGCCTGGAATGAATAGTCTTGGTGAAGGGAAGTAGTGTTTGTGGATAAGAATAGTTGTATTGTTCGCTGTACGGTGGCTGGATGAGTAAATACCATGTAGACGTCCTATTCTGCTTGTATGTTTTGTTTCTCTTTAACAAGCTTATATCTCAGACGATAGACAATGTTCTTAGTATTCAGGTTTTTTTGTTGTCTTTCTGTTACTTCTATTCTTATTCTGAGTTTGCTGATTGAAGTTAACAGCCAGAATTCATTAGAGGTATAATATATTGTTGTGCACATTTATAGTTGTAAGAATAGACCAATGTTCTAAGCTAACTTTTCTTGGTTAGTAGTTATACCTTCATATAACTTACAGTATACAGTGTGTTGCAAAGTATTCATACCCCTTGAACGGATTTTCATTTTTTTTTTTAGATGATACAACTACAAACTTAAATATATTTTGTGATAGACCTACTGAAAGTAGCAATTTTAAAGAAAATGCTATGTGCTTTTCCAACTTTTTGCAAATTAACTGAAAGTGTGACGTGTATGTGTTCAGCCCCATGGTCTCTGATACCCATCAATAAAATCCTGTGACCAATTGCCTTGTTAGTAAATAGGGTACAAATTGAGTGCTATGATATCCTGGCGTTTTCCCCGGTGTACAGTACATGTCCATAAAACGAAGTCACGTCTTTTGGGCGAGTACACTCCTGGGAAAATGAAAGTGATAGGAGGCCGGCCTGTAGTGCTATTGGAAGTATGTGCTGGTCAGCTCAACAGCAGGCGTAGTGGTTTTGTATGTCTTCTATCTTCTAATTATTGCTCTCACAGTTGATTTCTTCACACCAAGCTGCTTGCCTATTGCAGTTTCAGTCTTCCCAGCCTGGTGTGGGGCTACAATTTTGTTTCACGTGTCCTTCGACAGCTCTTAGGTCTTCACTATAGTGGAGTTTGAAGCGTGACTGTTTGAGGTTGTGGACAAGTGTCTATAATACTGATAACAGGTGCCATTACTACAGGTAATGAGTAGAGGACAGAGGAGCCTCTTAAAGGAGTTGTTACAGGTCTGTGAGAGTCGGGAATCTTGCTTGTTTGTAGGTGACCAAACCGGGAAAGGAGAATTGGGAAAGTGTAGGTCTGTGCCAAAAACCGCGGTCCAGCAATATCAAAATGGCGTCGGATTTTGGACAACATTTTGATATATACAGCCTAATGGTTTTACCCATCTATGTGATATTTTTTTATTTTTATTTTTTTTCTCTCGACAGATTGTGATTTAAATTAGAAATAAATTTTGGTTAATGCAGTCCTTGTTTGTGAAAAATCTAAAAATGTAGTGAAAATTTCAAGAAAAATGTTTTTTCAAAGTTCAAAAATGTTTGTGTGTAAGGCCAATAGTTATAACACACAAAATAGTTTATAACTAGAATCTACCATATGTCTACTTTATATTAACATCATATTTTAAATGTTTTTAATTTTTTTTTATAACATTACTGATTTATTAATTTTGTAGCAGTTTTTCACATTTCAAGATTTTTTTTTTTTAAATTTTTTTAAGGACCAGTCCTGTTCTGACGTAGCTTGGAGGGGCCTGTATGTTAAAAACCCCATAAAGCCATAAAAGAAACTGCACTCCTTAAAGTATTAAAAATAGCATGTAGGAAGTTTAACCCTCTTGGGCCTTAACAGAAATTAAAATAAAGGTGTGCAATTTCACTTTTTTCATTTTTTTTTTGCAAATTTTCAATCTTAATCCTGGAACACTCACTGGAACACCGTAGAGGTGACAAGGTAAACCTGTTTCAATATAAATTCCCCTGCCATTTTTAGAGAGCTCCCATATGTGGCATTAAGACGCTATTTTACTCAACCACAAACCTCAGAATAGGAGCGGCACCTCTTATACTTTTGGGTCTCATTTTCATTAGAATTTTTTTTAGGTGCAGACTCCCGAAGGTGTCCACAAACACCCCTAACTAAACCTCATTATGGAATCTACACTCCTTAAGGATTAGAACCAAGATTGTGGTGAGTATATTGACCCCACAGGTGTTTTATATATTTTTTTTTTTCTTTTAGCATTGGGCTGTGAAAATGATAAATTTTATTTTTCCAATAATATGCAGTTAGAGCTGAAAATGTTTCATTTTAAAAAATAATCCTGGGAAAAGCACCCCAAAATGTGTTGCACATGTTCTTCCAAGTATGGCAATACCACATATATAGGTGTAAACTGCTGTGTAGAAGCACGGCAGGCCGTCCATGGAAGGGGGCACAGATTTTGGTGGGGGCCATGTTGCAGAGCCCCAAAGTACCAGAGTACCCCCATTTTTGAAGAGAAACCCCTGAGGGAATTCATTTAGGGATCTATTGTACAGGTGTTTTCACAGTTTTAGTCATCATTGGGCTGTGAAAATTGAGGTAGGGACTGGGCAGGAACACAGCTGCGCCATTATTGTTGGGTTTCATGTGTTTTTCGTGTGGTATAAATGACATAACGTGTTATGTGGGTCGGTACAATTGCAGCAATATAAATTTTAAATAGTTTTATATGTATTACTACTTTTACACCATAGAAATGTTTTGTTTTTTTTTTAAATTGCATTTTCATAGTCTGAGACCCATAACTTTTTTTAGCATGTCTGGCAACGGAGCTGATTAAAGCCATGTTCACACGGCTTAAAATGGGCCGTATTTCGTTCCATAATTACCAGCGAAGTGTGCAAATTACGGGCTGGAATACGTCCCAGTCATTACGGTAATCCACAGTTCTCATAGAGAACTATGGATTACGTCTCCTCTCCCTGCTCGGCGAATACGCCGAGGGGGAAGATTGACAGGTCACTTTCTAGCGGCCCGCCCTGGCCACACGGCGTAATTGCGGGGCGTAATTACGTCCCGCAGTTAAGCCGTGTGAACATAGCCTTAGAGTTTTTTTTTGTTGATTGAGTTGACTTTCATTGGTACTGTTTTGGTTCATATGACACTTTCATCACTTTTTATCAAACATTTGGAGAGGCAGGATGAACAAAACACAGCAAGCCGGGTAGTATACATTTTTTTTACTATTAATGAAATGTTTCACTCTGGATATTGCTGTAACCATATTGCCCCACAATTTATATAGTTTTTTTTTTTAAACGTTGTAAAGAAATGAGTCTCTTATTGTGTAAAACAATGTTTATGCATCACTATATCCTGCTAGTCATAAGATGTTGTGTGTGACACATCATTTATTTCCCCCGCGCGTACAATACGATCGTATTGTACGAGCAGGGAGAGGAGGCGTAATCCATAGTTCTCTATGAGAACACTGCGCTGTGTGAAAGCACCTTTAAGTGCGTTTTTGATGCCTTTTTCAATGCTTTTTTTGTGCAGGAAGACATAGCAGTTAATGCTGTACATTGCTGCACAAAAATCGCTGTTATTACCAATTTTTGTGCAGCAATGTACAATATTAATTGCTGTGCCTTCCTGCACAAAAAAACGCATTGAAAAACGCACCGTGAGAAGGCACCCTTAAGGCGCTTTCACATGGTTCTTTTTTTTGGTGCATGTTTAGAATCCATAAGAATTGAAACAAAGTAATTGATTACTCTTGTGACAACTTTCAAAACAGTTAGGGCTTGTCCCCACTGCACTGGTTTGCGGACGGTTTTTCAGACAGTTTGCGGTTTTGAAAACCGTCTGGGGCCTCTATGGAAAACCCGTGCAGCAGTCCCCACTGCACGGGTTTTCTGCCCGGCGGCCCGAGAAACATTGTTGATGTTCATTCTTCTGCCCGGTTTTCGGACGATTTATGAACATCTCAATGTGAAAGGGGAGGGCTAATCGCGGAGAAAAGCTTCCCCCCCCGCACGACAAACAGGACAAATACCAGTTGGATAAACCGACCGGTATTTGTCCTGTGCCGTGGGGATGAGCCCTTAGGCAATGTTCACATGGCTTATTGCCGACATAATTGCAGGGACGGAGCTCGCCGGCTCCATAGACACTAATTATTCACGCTGTTAATAATGTGCATGTCCCTTTCTCCCCCATTGTTCTCTGAGAACTGTGGATTACCGTAATGACTGGGACGGATTCCAGCCGTACTGCAGTACGGCTGGAATCGGTCACAGAATAAGCTCAGAATCAGCTGTTTTTGCCTCCCATTTCAAGCGGTTTTTGGACTGTTTTTTGTCACAAAAGCCGGTCTGTTTTTCAGCTGTTTTCGGTTTTTGTCACTATTTTTGTCCCGGTTTTCCCAGCGGTTTTGGACTGTTTTTCAAGCTGAATAGTGTACAGAGTGCAAGTATTCCTGATTGGTGCAAGAAACCATGTGATTATTTATTTTTTTTATCTCCACAGTTTAACAATGATGCACTAAGGCCAACTTTTTCACTTTAAGCACATGTGCATGTTAACAGCATAAAAATTTGGTTAGTTTAGGCTAAAAAGAGGATTTATAGGCTCTCGTTCACACTGAAGTGCTTTGCAGGACCTTCCGGTGTGTAAAAAAAAAGTGCAAAAGGACCTCCAAAAACACACCTGCTATAGGTGGGATCATTTATTATTTTTTTTTGCGAAAACCGCCCAAAAAGCATGGCAAAAACTGCCACTCTACTATTTGAGCGGTTTACATTTACTCCAATGTTAATTTTCCGGTCGGAAGAATGAACATGTTCAATGTTTTGCGGTCCCCAGGCAGTCTGAAAAACCACCCGGCAGAAAAGCCGTTCAGTGGGGACTGCTGGGCGGTTTTTCTGTTGAAGTCTATGGGAGAGAGTTTGTTTCAGGTTTTCAGATGGTTTGTAAAACCGCAAACCGTCTGAAAAATCGTCCAAAACCCTTTCCATGGGGACAAGCCCTTAAGGTGCTTTCATACACATGTGCGTTTTTGGTTGCATTTTTTGTGCAGAAAGGCACAGCAATTAATACTGTTCATTTCTGCACAAAAAACGCATCCAAAAACACTCCATGTGAAAGCACCCTTAGGATACCAGCAAGCTTCTTTCAGTTAATAAAGGCAGTTTAATTGCTGTGCAGTACTGCAAGTAAAAAAAACTCCATGCACTTTAAAAGGACTGTATGAAAGCATCCTAATGGAATGTTCACATGGCGTATTTGCAGGCAGTATTTCAGGGCGTAATTGTGCTGCTATAGGTCCAAAGTATGGCCCACAAATACAGTAATGCATGAGAGCTACGATTACCTGCCGTTTTTCCTGACACGTGTGGCACTTATGTATCAGGGAAAGTGTGAGTTTATGGGAGCCGGCACAGAACCTTGTAGAAATATGCGTTGACTAGCACGTACTTCTAAGGGTGTGTTTACTCCATGTTTACATACGCTTTTAGCTGCGTGTTTGGATCCATCTGTCTGATCCCAAAAGGACCCAAACACACATCTAATAGCAATGTGATTTACATTGCTTTCAACATGAAACACGCATCGGCGTTCACACGATTGGTAGCCGATGCGTGTCTCATTGCATCTTTCGGATCCGTTCCAAGAATTGACATGCCAATTCTTGTCTGAAAGACGCAGCAGGAGCCCTATTTAAAATGATAGGGTGCGATACTGCTGCATCCAAACACGCAGCCGCATATTGGATACGTGTTGGATCCGATTGACGCAGCATTTTGAGATGCGTTTTTCGGATCCAACATAGATCCGAAAACGTATCCCAAAACGCCGTGTGACCATACCTTAAAACATACCTAAGGGTATGTTCACACGGCGTTTTTTTTATTATTTTTTGCTTTTTTAATTTTTTTTTGATGCGTGTTTGGATCCGTGTTTCGGATCAGTGTGATTTACATTAGTTTCAATGTAAAACACGCATCGGCGTTAAGACAAGTGATCACCAATGTTTTACATGTGTCTTTCGGATCAGCTCAGCAGACATCCTGTTTAAAACTATAGGGTGCGTTTTTGCTGCAGTAAAAACGCATCCAAACGCGCAGCACACTTTGCTGCGACAAACGCATTCAACACGCACCCACTTTTTTTAATACGTTTTTTGGATCAGAACAACCCTTAGTCTGTTATTGCTCTCTTCTGTCTTTCCTATGTATTTGTCGGATGGCAAGTGTAAATTTATTATACTCTCCCACTGTCTACCGTTCAGCACCCGCAATTTACAACTCAAACTTTCAAACTTTTTTTTTTTTTTTTTCTTGTTGTGTACTGGGATCTGAATTTGAAAGTGAAAAAAAGAAAAAAAAAATTACCCTATTGACCTGTCAAGCTAGCAGGATCAGATTACTAGTTGAAGTACAGCATTCAAGAGGTGGGGCGTTTAAAGTAATTATTAACGTAATATCATTTGACTTTCGGATGATGTACTCCTTCCACACTGTCTATGAAACACCATGCAATGCAGGTAGACAGCAGGCCTGTCCGCAAACTTTCCTCTGTGATTAAACAGAACAGGGGCCGCACTTACACATGGCCAGGGAAACTGACAGTCAGATTCCAGGATCAGGTAACTCAGGTAAAGTAAGAGTTACGTGAGTCGATGGATATGTGTATTTTGGTTTCAGTAATAATCCTTGTCTGTTTCATGGACTTATTTTTTACGGGAGGACATTCTGTTGTATGTTTTATGTTTCACAGTTGCTGATGTTGACTTCAGTACTATTGTGAGTTTTCTCTCTTGGGATGCGTTCATGTGGTGAAATTTTGGTCTGTTTTTGGGGTGTCTCTTTTTTTTTTTTTTTTTCTCTACTTGCAGTACTACACTGAAACTTCTTCTTTTTTTTTTTTTTTTTTTTTAACAGCAAGCTCCCAGTTATCTAAATTGTTTGGAAAGGTGTTACAAGTGAGTAATCGAGCATTGTGTTGTAATCTGCAAGGCTTTAGATGCTTTTTCAATGCAGTTTTTCTGTGGTAGTACTGCACGTCAGTGAAATTGCTTAAGTTAACAGCAAGATCCTTTGAATTAAATTGTTTGGAAAGGTATTGCAAGTAACTTAGCCAATTATTGTGTTAGGAGTCTGCAAGATTATAAACACAATAATTGATTATTCACTTACAACACATTTTCAAACACTTTAGAAAATTTAAAGAAGGCTGCTGTTAATTTAATCAATTACACTGCTGTACAGTTCTGCAAAAGAAAACCCGCACCAAAAACTCTGCCACACAGTGAAGACACACTTTTAACACAATGATTACTTACTTTTAATACCTTTTTTCAAACAATTTAGGTAACTAAAAGGAATCTGTTGTTAATAAAGGTAGTTTAATGAAGTGCAGTACTGCAAGTGAAGAAATGCACCAAAATGCCACAAACCCGCACAGTGCGGCAGCACCCTTACTACTTTAAAATGAGTTTATTAACATAATGTCTGGACTTGTGCTAAATTTTGTTTAATCCTTAGCTAGTGTAGATAGACTTTAATAAGTGCAAGTTTTTTTTCAAGTCACCTACAGCAGAAAAATGACAGTTATAGGTTTGTTTTTTCTTTTCAAGATTACCAAATCAATACATTTCTCTTAATCTTTATGTCAAGCAATTTTTTCCCCTCAAGATTGTGTGAACAAATACTTGTTGGGTGCAATTTACTGCTATTGAGTTTAGTGTAGGATGAGATTGAGTACTACTATAATTGGTGTAAAAATACAAAAACATACAAGTGCCAGCATCTATTACATGTTGCTTTTTCAGTTCCTGCCATTTTGCTTCAAATAGTATACTTCACCATCAGTAAAGTTGGCAATGTAAGGCCATTTGTACTGGCAGAAAACACAGACTAGATTGTTGTAATCTTGTAAAATACTCTTACTGGCTGTGGGGTGTATGTTTAGAATGGCATTTCTTTATAATATATATGTTATGTTTTTTTAAACAACAATGTAGTTCAAAGAAGCCTTTAATTATGTACTTGAAACATGTTGTCGTGAGAGCTTTACAAGGGCCTGTTTATTCAGCCTAACTTCGTTAGGCTGGGTTCACACCTGTATCGGAGGTCCTGTTCAGAACCTTCGTCGCAGAGGTGTAATTGGGTTCATTTTACTATAGACTTCACTCACTACAATGGGGTCCATCCGGTGTCTGTAGTTTTATTGGAAAAAAAATGCGGCGACATGTATGAATTCGAATGCGTACTTTTTTTTTTACTTGGCGCCGACACCAGAGTTCTAAATAGATATTGAAGAGTGTAGAATATGATTTTTGGCGCATTACATAGAGCTTACTGCGCCAAACATTGTATGGACATAGAGTGTAATGCGCCAAACTTGGCGCACTAAGCTCTATGTAATGCGCCCAAAATCTGTCGTATTCTACACTCTTCAATATCTATTTAGAACTGTGGTGTCGGCGCCAAGTTAAAAATTAAGCACGTATTAGAATTCACATATGTCGCCCTCTTAATGTTTCAATGCTCGGATTATGAGATTCTGAGAGTGTAGAATACGACAGATTTTTGGGCGCATTATATAGAGCTTAATGCGCCGAGTTTGGCGCTATACACTCTATGCCCATACACAGTTTGGCGAATTAAGCTTTATGTAATGCGCCAAAAATCTTCATACTGTCGTATTCTAGGGGAGGATACTATAATACTAATTTATTCTGATGTAGCATTTTCCAATTTTTTTGGGATTCATACACAATCTCAAAGAGAAACTATGTGCATAATTCTGGACTGTTCACATTTTGACATCATTAGACCAAGAGAAGCCATTAAGAAATGATCAACAGTACATTGTCATTGCAAAGCTTCAAGCAGGATGCTCTTGGACAGAAGTGGCCACTGAGTGTCATCAGCAGGTTGCAACAGAGATACAAAAAGACTGGAAGAGTCACAGAAGGCAAAGAAGAGGAAGTCCTTTGGCTAAATCATACCCAGATGACCGCTTCATTTTAAACAATGCCCTGTTTAACCGGATGGTGAATGCCACACAACTCCAGACACGTTTAAGGGAGGTAAGAGGCAACCAAATGTCACGTCAGACCATTTGTAACTGTTTACATCAGCGTGTTCTGCGTGCTAGACGACAGACGTTGATACCTGACCACTGTCTGACCTGATAATGCATAGTGCTCTCTTTGACATCTCCAGCATTATTGTTGGACATCATTTCTGCTCAGAGTGAAATGACTTTCATCACTCGACAGCAGTGAGGACCAATGGTTCCTCGTCCAACGTAGAGTCTCTGACCGATGCAAGACGATGATGCCTGTGTCTGCTTGTGTGGTCAGGTTGTCTAGCACACAGACCACGCTGATGTAAATGGTTACGATTGGTCTGACGTGACACTTTGATGCCTCTCACCTCCCTTAAAAGTGCTTGGAGTTGTGTGACATTCATCATCCAGTTCTGCAGGGCATTGCTTACAGTAGAACGGTCATCAGTGTGTGATGTAGCCAGGACTGTGGAGTCGGAGTCATCATAAAATGGACCGACTCACAAAATATATAATAAATTGGTACAGTTCAATGCAGTGCCAAGAGCAAGAGAAATTGGGTTGTGCCAGTGCTACTGCTACCATATCTAAAGCCTCATCAGGTTAGGTGTTTAATTGATGACCTGGAGCAGGCAAAGCATTGCCGCCGGGGAAAAGATTCTGCTCCCATAGCAAACAGATTGAATATAGTCCAGCAAAATTTCTTACTTGCTCTCAAAGAACCAGAAGCGTTCAACTGTTCATCAAAACTGACAGTGCATGAGGAAATTCTTACATACGTAGTTAGTATGGTTGAAAAAAGACATGTCCATCAAGTTCAACCAAGTATGGGAAAATGTAGGCGACTGGAGGGAGATGAGTTTTTTTTTTTAAAGCTTAATTTCCCCTACTGATGAAAGCTTAGAAGCCCCTAAGGCAAGAACCAATCTGTTCTAAGGAAGATTTCATTTCTGGTCCCACAGTTGCCATCAGACTGCATCTAGAATTTTATACGGCTACATATATATGAATATTGTTCAGTAGTAAGTGGTTATCTAAGCCTTTCTTGAAACTCACAATGGTTCCTGCTGTGACCAGGTGGGTTGTTCCACGGATTTACAGTTCTCATGTTGAAGGCTTTTCTCCCCTGGAAGGGATTGTCCTCGTGTCTTTTGAGGGGGTTTTACATGAAATAGTTTTTCCCCATACTTTTTGTTGGGGCCGTTTTTTTTTATCTAAATTAATCATGTCTCCCCGGAGCTGTCTTTTCTCAAGATCTAAATTAGTGGAATTCTTTTAACCTCTTCTCATAACTAAAGATGCTCTGTTTCCCCTTATTAGCTTGGTTGCTTGTCGTTGCACTTTCTCCAGCTCCGCTACATTCTTTCTATAAACTGGAGTCCAGAACTGAACAGCATATTCCAAATGACGCCACACCAATGCTGCATACAGCGGTAATATTATATCCTTGTCCCACGAGTCCATGCCTCATTTAACCCCTTACCGCCGGAGCCAGTTTTGGCCTCCCTGGCAGAGCCCCATTTTTTTTTTTTTTTTTGGTTTATGCAACTTTATTGAAGAAAAAAAAAAATGGGAGCTATTAGTTGATCAGTCATCCATTGACGCTTGAATCATTTTATTCAGTGCTATATTAACAGTGTTTTGGAAGAGAGATTAACTAATAGCTCAACCTCCAAAAAAAATAAAATAAAAATCTCAATGAAATTACAAAACTTTTGATCCTATCTTTTTATTAAATGGGGTTTCACCTTCCAATTTTATTCTGTCTTTGTTTATTGACATGCATAAAATACATTACTTCTGCAGCTAAATAATTTCAACACCAACTCTCCACCCAAAACAACAGTTATGAGCATAAAGTAAATGGGAGGGGGGGGAAAAAAAAAAAAAAAAAAAGTCATAAATGTCTGGTGGTTGCGGCCAAAAGATCCATAGTACCTCCACATTGCTTAATCCTACCATAAGACAGGAGGATCTCATTCTTATTTTTTTAAGTTTAATTTTGCCTGACACTTTCCCCCCTCCCTACCCCCAAACAAAAGGCTCTAATCTTCACCACTTGTGTAAGAAAGGGAAAGGGAAATGGTTTATTTATAACCAAGTTACAGTGAAGACGGTGCGGCCAGTTTTTAAACACATGCTCGTTTGATAAAATTAAAAGGGATCTTGGGCAATAGTATTCTGGCAACTACTTGACATCTAGAGCAGTTTCTGTCCAATGCTGAGCTAAAGTCTTCCCATATGAGATGTGTATGAAGGGAGGCAGTACAAAATAAAAGAAAAAAAAAAAAAAAAAATAAGGAGGGGTAAGTAGTTTGAGGTCTGAAAGGGGGGGGAAAACAGTAATTTAAAGTTTATTTTTTTCCCAGCAAAAATGCAGGTGTATTTAGACTTAAAAAAGTTGCATCACATAGCATATTTGAGTCCTTTCCCCAAACTATTCTGTTGTACTTTTCCCTTCTTTTTGGGGTAGTTTCCGTGAAATCCTGGCACTGGGGGTCATCGGGGTTTTGGGTCACAAAAACAGTGAAAAAAATGACAAAAGAACCTTAAAAAAATTTTTTAAAGGGGGGACCACTGCGTCTAAAGTATGCAAACAAATGCGCCATTGCGTTAATTTTTTGGAAAGGGTTAGATTCTCGTTGAAAAGGAAATTTTGGGGGGTTTGAAGGGGTTTTTGTTAAAAATGGATGGGTCAAGAAAAAAAACCACCTTGATAGGGATTGTCTTTTGGGGCCCCAAAATTTTTTGCTTGCCAATGAAAAAAGGTTTTCCCCAAAAGGGCCTGCAAAACTTTTGTGTGGGGATCACGGGCCAAGTCATTCAGTTCCTTGTCGATCCGCTTCAGCGCCATGATGCCCCTCGCGGCTCCCCGGTTGCTGGGGCGGGGGGAAGGCGAGATCCGAGGAAAGGCGGAGAAAGAGCACCCCCTTTTTTTAAATCGGGCATTTTTTCCCCATGTCGGAATAACTTTTGAAATTTTAAAAACCTTTCCATGTGATTCAAAAATTTGGTTTCCCCCCCTCGGGGACACATTGTGTTTTAAGATAAAAAGCTTTTTTTATTTGTGAAAAATTTTAAAAGTATCGGGAAAAATGTAAAATTTTTTCCCCAATTTAAAACCCTTAAAAAATTTTTTGCATGTAAGAGTTAAATTTCCCCTAAAAAATAGTTTATAACTACCCTCTACCAAAATTGTCTGGTTTGTAGTTTGGCATTTTTTTTTTAAATGTCTGTTTTGTTTTTTTTTTTTTTGTTTGGGGGGGGTTTGGTTTTTTTGAGTAATTTTTTTCAAAAAAAAATTTGAAAATTTATCCCATTTTTTTGGGGACCAGTCCAGTTCTAAGTGACTTTGATTGGCCTGTATGTTGGGTCCCCACAAAAAAGGACTTCTCTAAGAAACTACCCCCCTTAAAGTTTAAAAAACCAGCATTTGGGGAAGTTTTTAAAAACCATTAGGTGTTTCACGGGGAATTTTAAAAAAAAGGGAAATTTAAAATTTAATTTTTTTTGCAGTTTTTTCAATTTTTATAATTATTCACAAGAAAGGTAAATGTGATAAAGGGAAATGAAAACTTAATTTTCCCCAAAATTTTTCTCCCGGTTTTGGGGGGAGTTTATCCCATATGTCCCCCAAACCCCGGGTATTTGGTCAACCACAAGCCCCAAAAATTAGGGGGGAGCCCCCAAATTTGGAAATATGGGTTTCATTTTTATTATGATTTTTTTTTTTAGGGGGCCATTTAGGTTTGGGACCCCTAAGGTGCAAAAAATTTAATAAAACTCCCCTAAAAAAAAAACCCATTTTGGGAAAATTTCCCCCCTTAAGGAATATTTTCTGGGGGTTTTTTTAAGTGAGCAAACGCCCCCAAGATTTTCCCCCAAAAATGTTTTGCTTTGGGCTGTAAAAATTAAAAAAAAAAAACTTTTTTTTTTTTTTTTCCAAAGCAATCTGAAATTTTAGCTGAAAATTTTTAATTTTTTAAAGGGAAAATCTTGGTTTTAAAAAAGCACCCAAAATTTTTTTTACGCAATTTTTTTTGGGAAATCCCTTTAATGGGGGGTGTAAACTGTTTTTTTGGGGGGCATGGCGGGGGCTTTTAAAAAAAAGGGAAAGGGGTGGTTTTTTTTGGGGCTTTTGGAACACAGATTTTGGTGGGGCCTTTTGATTTACAAACCCCCCCAAAGGTCCCAAAGAAAAGGAAAAAACCTTTCCCCAAAAGTCACCCCATTTTGGTTTTCAGTTCCCCCTCAAGGATTTTCATCTGGGGGTTTTGTTTTTGTTTTATTTTGGGGAACAGGTTTTCCCAAATTTTTTTTTTTTTTTTGTTTGGGCTATGAAAATGAGGGGGTTTAAACGCATTTTCCCCCGGTTGTTTTTTGGGCTTCAATTTTTCAGTGTTCCCCGTGAGTGTAAATGATGTGATAATTTTTTACAAATGGGTTGGGGTAAATTGCAATGATATAGATTTTTTATAGTTATGTTTTATTATTTTTTATTTTTTTATTGGGGTTAAAAAAAATTGCATTTTTATTTTTCTTTTCCATAGCCATAATTTTTCAGTTTTTTGTATACGGGGGCTGATTATGGGCTTGTTATTTGGGGAAAGGTTGAAAATTTTTTTTGTTTTTTTTATGGGGGGGGGTTGCCGGGTTTGATTAAATTTTAAATTAAGGGTTTTTGTGAGGCATTTTTTACCAAAATACAAAATTCCCTTTTTTGTGTTTTTTTTTTTTTTTTTTTTTTTACAGCCCGGGCCCATTTCAAATTATAACTGAATACTTGTATTTTTCAGGGAGGTGGGGGAAAAATTCAGCGATAAACCCCAAATTGGGGGGTTTGGGTGTGTTGTGTGTATGTTGTATTTATATTTTGTGTGTGTTATATTTATAATATTATATATAATTTTATATTAATATAATTTTATATATAATATATATATATAAAAATATTTTTTTGTTTTACTGCTTTTTTTCACCAAAAAAAAAACATTTTTTTCAAAAAGGGGAAAAAAACGTTTTTGCCTCGCCAGTGTTTTTTTGGGGCCCTAAAAATTTTTTATTTTTTTGGGGTACGGAGCTGCGTAGGGGGGTTTTTTTTTTTCGGGAAGGGAGTTGACGTTTTGGTTTTCCCTTTTTGGGGGGGGAAGAGTTTTTGATCAGATTTAAACCTTTTTTTTAAATTTTGAAGCCCTTTAAAAAAAAAAAAGGAAATTTTTATTTTGTTAAATTTTTATGCCACGCGTCTTCCCGGGGAAACCATAAAATTTTTTTTTTTTTTTCCGTATACAGGGGTGTAAGGGGCCTTTTTTTTTCGTAATGAACTGCGTTTTAAATTTGGTTTCAAAATTTTTGGGGGTTTTTCGATCGCTTTTTATTCCATTTTATGTGCTGCCCGGATGTACAAAAAATTTCAATCCCGTGACGTTTTTGTTTTTTAGGCGGGTTTACTGTACGGGTTAAATTTTTTAATTTTTGGGCAGATTTATTTTGGGTGGGTGGGTTTCCCCAAAGCGGGGCCGGGTACCCCAAAAAAAGGGTACTTGTATTTTTTTTTTGGATCTTTTTTTTGGGGGGATTGGGTGTACGTGTTTTTTAAATTTTTTTTTGTTTACTTTTTTACTTTTACTTTTTTCCCCCGTGGGGATTTGTAACAGCAAATCCCCACTGGGGAAAAGCAATCGTTAAAAATTGCTCTTTTGAATAGGAGACCCGTGCACAGCATTTTCTGCTGTGTACAGGTCGCCAAAGGTAAATACTGACCCATGGCCACCCAATTTCCCTTGGTTGGGGGATGGTGAAAGTACCAGACTTCCCGGATGCATTGGGCCAGCATCCGGGGAGTTGGTAAACGGACCATTTTTTTCTGCGGGGATTGTAGGGGAGGGGGTTCCCCCCCTCCCGCCTCGGCTTTTTTTATGTGGGCCCCGACAGGTTGCGGTTTTGTTAAAACCACCGCGACCGGGGGGCTAATTTCCAGGGGGGTGAAAGGGCATGAAGCCCAGCGGTAAAAATTTTCTGATGGTTTCCCTGTCCCCGATCGGGGCGCAGCTCGCCCGCAAGGCCCCCCGCTTTGCCAGGAAATATTTCATTCGTCCTTTTGCAGGGAAGGGCAAATTCCCGCTTTTGGGCGTATGCATACGTCCAAAGTCGGGGGGGGGAGGCTATTGGGACACCCAATATTCTTGCTTGCCTTAGAGGCAGCTGATTGACATTGAATGCTGTTCTGAAATCTATGATCTACAAGAAAGCCCAGATCTTTCTCAAGTGTTTCTCCCAGTTTTTTTCCCCCTAGAACATATAATGCCCGCAGATCATTAGTACCAAGATGCAGAACTTTTCATAGCTCCACATGGAACTTCATTTGCCAAGTGGATGCCCAAACACTGGTTCCAGGTCTGCTTGCAATTTACAAACATCTTTCATACAGTGCACTACACTACATAGCTTGGTGTCATCTGCAAAAAAAAAATAGAAACATTGCTATTTATCCCCTCCAGTATATCATTAATAAAAACATTGAATAAAAGAGGACCCAATACTGAGCCTTGGGCATACCACTTATAACCGGGGACCTTTTGTACCCTGAGAGTGTTAGAGATGTTCCCCATGTGGTCACTGCTTTGCCACCAATTCAAGTCAGTGCGGAGAGGCTGCTCTCTAGCCTTAAAATGAGTTCAGTTTTGAGGTCATCTGTGGTGGAGGATCTGATGGAGACGGGTTCCAGATTTCTCATGAACAAATCACTAGACTCGTCTCAACTAAATGTTTTTCAGCTTGTTTTTGTTGAAAACTCTTTTCCCACTTCAGCGGTTTGCATATTTACAATTTATTACATTTATTTTTTTGTGTTCTAAAGTTGTATCCAATAAATATATTCTATACTGACAAGCAAAAGGCTAACAATGTTTTGAACTTTTGACTTTCAGGTTCCGTATTTCAACTTCCACTACAATTTTGAGCATGAGATTACCATTTTATAAAAAATTATCTTGGCTATCTCATAGCTAAATTTGACTGCAAATTCTTGTCATATGATTGCATTGTTACTATTTTAGCCCGGAGGTGGAAGAATCTTTTTATTCTTGTTACTACAAATTACAACCCCTTCTCACATTCCCTAATAGCTCAGTGTGTTATTAGGTTGATTTTCAAGCAAAAGGTCACTGGTTCGAATCGAGGAGCAGCTGTGAAGCGTTCCTAAGAAAAGAGAAATCACATTATCCAGCTCATGAATAGCCGTTTCTCAGCCAAGAAAATTGCCAAACTGCATTATAGGAGTGCCATGACAGCTTGAAGAATACAAAATGAAGTCTGTCCATCCATTCAGAAGCCAAGACGGGGACGTCCAGGCAAAATATCAGTCAATAAGTTGGTTCATCACCGTGTCTGTCAGTTCTGGCATGACAGACACGGCAGTGGAGGTGGCTCGTATGCTTCGTAAGAGTGAGATCACAGAAGTCTATGCAAGCACCGTGCAACACGCATTACACAGGTCTGGAATGTGCGCCTGATAAACAGAGCTGAAAGAACGAAAAAAAAAACAAAAAGAAAGAAAAAACAAGAAAAACAACAAAACAAAAATCCGACAACTTCGCAGAGATAATCATAGAGACTGGCTCGAGTTTGGAAAGAAGTACGAAAAGTAAAAGACTGGAAACTGGTGATGTGGAGTGATAAGATGAAAGTCTAGAGACTGGGCTGTAATAGGTGCTAATGGATTTGGAAGACTCCAGGGAAATGGAAGCTAACGAATCGAAAAATTTAAGGAATTGTCAAGTTTGATTGAAGAAGCCTGATGATATGGGGTTTTTTCACAGCCAAAGCTCTTGGCTACTTGACCAGGATCGATGGCGATATCAATGCTGAACTATATGAGAGTGTCCTACAAGAGGAGTTACTTGGTATAATCCAGTACTATGGGTCTGAAAAGGACGACAGTGTTCCAGCAGGACCCGAAGCATATGTCGAGTTAGTCAAAGAAATGATTAAATGATAATTAAGTAGAGTTGCTGCATTAACCCCCACAGCCATCAGACTTCCACCCAATCGAACACTTGTGGGTGAAGTTGAAGAAAAGCTGTATTCGTACCAAAGCGAGTCGACAGTATGCACCAACATTGGGACCTGGGATCAGGTTTTGGTTGACATATGCTTGAACCTGATAGACAGCCCAGAAGGATTCAGGCAGTGCTGAAAGCCAAAGGTGGATTTACAAACTAGTAACAAAATAATAAAAAATTAACATTGTAATTTAGGAGCAAAGCGGCAACCATGCAGTTACAGGACAAGAATCTGAATAACTAAGCAGATGCGAAATAGTTGCAAGTCAAATTCATGTATTAAGGATGCCAAGATAGATAATTTTCTTTTTCAAATGATTGTCGTTACAAGCTCAAAGCTTTAGTGAAAAGTAAGATCTGGAGCCAAAAAGTCAAAAGTTCAAAACATTGTTACCCTTTTGCTGGTCAGTGTATGTTCTACCTAAATAGCTTGATTATTGTATCATAAGGTGATAAAAAGCCTCGATGTTTACCATTTTACTACAGTAAAAGTTATCACTTAAAACATGCGTCATGTATGAGGGAAATGAGTATAGAGTCCGAGCTTTGGGAAATTGAGACATTGGAATCAGAGCTTTGGCTTACTGACTCCACAGCCCTGGATGTTGCCAAAGGACGTCCACTTCTTTTTCCTTTCTGTGACGTTTCCAGTATCTTTGTTGCACACCCTGATGATGACAACTTAAAGGCCTTCGTTACCCACGGCTTATTTGGGAACGGTTGGTTGCCGTACTCCGCGAGGGATTTGTCGCTCATTCACGGCGCCAGATCAGTCCTCTGTCTTTCACGGTATATCCACTGCTCTCATAGAGAACAGTGGCGATTCCGTTTGCTCCTCCACGCTCGGCGAATCCGCCGGGGCGGGTGAGAACAAAGTAACCACCGCACATTATCCAGGCGCAATAGCGCGGGATTAATGCAAGTCTATGGGGCCGGAGGAGAGGCGCACACGCCGCGCTCTGGCACGCCCCATCACGACCCTTATCACGGTGGATTTGGGAGATCACATTCGGCTCACAAAATCCGTTGGGATTAAGCCGTGTGAACACGGCTAAGTCGGCCACTTCCTTCGAGGCTTCCCGTAGATGACTCGCAATGGTGGGTACAGGTTGATCAATTGTAAAGTGTTTGTCTTGTCTCATTGATATCAAAAAATCTGACCGGCATGATGATGAGGGCTGTTTAACCCCTTAAGGACCAGGCGTTTTTTTTTTTGTTTTTTTTGGTGACACGTTAGTTTTTCCCTCCTTGCCTTCTGAAAGCCATAACTTTTGTATTATCCAGGCCTACTATAGAACAGAGGGCTTTTATTTTTGAGGGGAAAAGATGTACTTTATAATGGTGTTTACTCAAACTGTTACTATAGAATATACTGTGAAACCGCAAAAAAGATTCCAAGTGGGGGACAAACTGTGGATTTTTTTTTTTTTATTTTCGGCCATAGTTTGCGGGGAGTTTTGTACTTACAGCATACAATATCTTCTGGTAAATATTTATGTCGTTATCTGTAATTCTAACAGGTTGTTGCCGCAATCCGGGCAATACCAAACATGTAGGGTTTCGTTTTAAACAAGATTCCAAACATTTTTCTATTTTTGAAATTTGCGCCACGGCGCGCATTTTGTTTCGTGCGACCAATAAACATTTTTTGGTCTAACACCTACGGACGTTCTGTGAGGCGGATTTTTGCGGGATGATGTGTACTTGTTTATCGCTAGCAGTTTGGAAGGCATGCGACTTTTTTGATCATTTTTATTCCATTTTTTGAGTGACGTTAAAAATGACCAAAAAAACGCAATTTTGAGTTTGGATTTTTTTTTCTCTACGGTGTTCAGCGTAGGGATAAATGTTATATTTTTATAGATGGGAAACTTTTTTTGGGAAACGCGGCGATACCAAATATGTGTAACTTTTTTTTTTTTATTTTAATGGATTTTATTTGTAAAATGGGGAAGGGAAAGGGGGGTGAATTGAACTTTTTTTTTTTTTTTTTGTTTTTAAACTTTTTTTTTTTTTTTTTACTGTAACTTGAGGCCACCTATGGTACTTGATCATTTAGGTGGCACCGATTGTTAATAAAAACCTAATGCATTGCATAGGCAATGCATTAGGGTGTACAAAGATGGGGTTTCCCCATTCTGTCTGCGGACGGAAGTGGGGCAAATCGGACAGGGTAAGTGATGGGAGCCTTCAAAAGGCTCCCCACCACCATGCACGGTCATCGGATCGGCGCAGGTGCCGATGAACATCGTGGGGAACCGATCGGAATTGCCCGCCGGAACCCAACCGATCGGCGTTAATTTCACCCCCGGGGGGACGCCGGGCGATCCCCTGCAAAAACCCCTTAGGGGGCCCTGGGACGTACTCATACGCCCAAGGTCGTTTTTTTTTTTTTCCCAAATTTTTTTCATTGAACAATATCCTTGACATCAGCATAACAAACAATAGCAGTATGTATAAAAGGATTACACAAAAGCAATCTGATTGAAATGTCCAAGCAAACTGAAAAGAAAGGGTTATTGCATCAAGGACAGTTACCTTTTTCTTTTTTATAACAAACATCACACAGTCTTATGCACAATATTCTGAGATTGACTTTACATTTCAAATATAACTGTGGATAAACAGTTACAAACATAACATAACTATTGAAAATGCAGCGTGTCTCAGATCTCTTCTCCACGGTGCAGGCTCGAGTGTGTGACTCCCCCCTCCCCCGCCAAAACAACTAGTGGACACGATTGCCCCCACAAGCCACGGCAACATCTTCCTCGCGTCACCTGGTCAATGTCCATCCCGCCGGCCTGTTCATGCTAAGCCAATATACCTCATTAAGAATTGACCACTAACCGCAAATCAATCAGATCAGTGCCCGCCAACTGTCTGCCCTGATACCAAGAAGTTGTCGCAAAACAACGTTTTATGCAGCCCTTATTGTATCTATATATTTCTCCCATAGCTCAAAGAACTTTTTTACTCTTGCTTCCTTTTGCAAAGTGGCCTCAACTCAGTCCATGTGCATTAAAAAATTAAGTTTACTCTTAAATAGACTTAAGGTAGGGCCCTCAGGCTGAAGCCAGACCTGCAAAATAGGTTTGCGGGCCGCCGCCGCCACAACATGCCTCATTCTTTTAACACTGTTGGGTATATCCGAACCTCCATGTCCCGTAACACCAAACAATGCCCAAGAAGAGTTGGCAACACACTTCAGATACAAAGACTGGTCCATGTATTCCGTTGTGGCCCCAAAACTCCTGTATTAGTGGGCAATCCCATAAACAATGATAGAGGTCCGCCGCTGGTGACCCACACTTAAAACAGCTGTCGGTTGGGTACTGTCCAATACGATGTCCCCTGACTGGTGTAAGATAGGCGTTATGTGCTACCTTCATGAACATCTCAATGTATCTAGCCATCGGCAGAAATTTATGTGCGTCAGCAAATGCCACCAATATCATAGATGTGGAGATATCATCAGCATCCCGATCATACCACCTGGGCAGACCAAAGTTTGTTGCGTCATACTCAAGATCTTCAAGAAGGTATTTATAAATAGTGAACAGCTGTGCTTTTCTTGTGGGAGGGTTAAGAATTGTACAATTGAAGGCCACATCCCAATCTGCCAGTTGTAGGTGTCGCTTCACCTCCGATACATAGCTAGCTGCTTATAAATAGTTAAAAAACGGAATCGGGGGTGTAGCATAAAGGCACCGCAACTCAGAAATAGAATACAGTTTAGTGTCAAGGTGCAGAAAATGTTTTATTTGATGCAAGCCCAAGCTGCGCCAAATTCTGAAGGTGTGCTGTGGCGTACCCCCCTGGAAATGTGGGTTACTTATTAAAGATAAGTATGGGGAATAGTCCAAGTTCAGTTTAAGTTGCCTAATCTTTCGCCACGCCCTCCACACTGGCATGAGCAGCTGATTATCCCTTATACCCCGGGGGAGTTTGTCGTAAGGTACATGAAGAAAATTAATAAGTGAGATGTTCGGCAGCCCTGCCTGATCTAAGGAGCTATCCGTAAAAATTGTTGTAGACCGTGCCCAGTCCGTAAGGAAACGGCCCAGCGCCGCTAAATTGTAAAGACGGATGTTAGGAAATCCCAGACCACCATGTAGTCTACGCTGTGGAAGTATGAGTAGCGGAATGCGCGCCCTTTTATTGTCCCAGATAAATTTCCTATATTGTGCAATAATTAGTTTTTCGTCCTTCGGACGTAGATAGACGGGCAGCATGTGGAAAATATATAGAAGTCGTGGGAACTCCACCATTTTAATTAAATTACACCTCCCAGAGAAAGAGAGCAGAAGAAGTTTGAGATTTTATGTTCATCCTGAAATTTCAACCAAAATCCAAATAACTCACTTTTTATAAATAGTGTATGTTTAATTACATCAAAAGTCAATTTAGAGATCTCTGCCAAGATCTATTTTACCCAGGACTGTATGTAGCACAAGGGGGCATGCTCTGTAAATTCTTAACATATCATGAATCTAGTTTTACATTAACAATATGGCAACAATGTACATTTCTATAGAATAATTATGGGTGTGGTCCCTCTGACAGAGCATCAGTGATGCCCACTGGCACTACATAAGCATGGTGTTCTGTCAATAGTCATCTCTAAATATAGAGGAAATAAGGTTTCTCTATAGACCTAGAAAGGGATTCTTTACTGTAAGGCTAGGTTCACACGGCTTAACTGTGGGGCGTAATTTCGCCCCGCAATTACGCCGTGTGAGCGGGGGGCCGGCACTTCGCCGGCCCATAGACAATCACTGCGAGCGGCGCGTATACGCCGCTAGACAGTGACATGTCAATTATCGCTTCGCCCGGCGGGAGAGGAGACGTAATCCATAGTTCTCTATGAGAACTGTGAATTACCGTAATGAATGGGCCGTTTTCGGCCCGTAATTGGCGCACTTCGGCGCGTAATTACGGACCGAAATACGGCCCATTTTAAGCCGTGTGAACATAGCCTAAGAGTAGTGAGACTGTGGAACTCTTAGTGAATTCACCATGACCAGTTCCTATGGCAGAGGTTAAAAAGGGTCTGGATGCATTTCTAGACTGCATAAAATATAACAAGTTATAGTGAGTAAGATTTCGGAGAAGGGTCATTGATCCAAGGATTTACTTTGATTGCCAGATTGGAATCGGAAAGGAATTTTTTGTCTAAAATTAGGACAATTGGCTTCTACCTCATGGCGGTTTTTGCCTTCCTCTGGACCAAGACTATAGCACAATAGGTTGAACTGGATGGATGTCTGTCTTTTTTTTTTTTTCGTTACATACTATGGAACTACTATGTAAATGCTCAAATCCAAGCATGTTTTGCATACATTTAGCGTATACGTTATGACGTACATGTTTTGACATATAGTGAAACAGTGTGCACTAAACCTAACTGCAGGTTTCAGTGGTGTATAAAAAAGCTTCTGTGAAACATGCAGTCAGAGTTTGATATCGCACACAAATTGTGCTGTTGGCTCCTAGAATTGCAGAAGATTTGTTCAGATCTCAAACACCTGTGTAAAATATGGCATAATTCTACCAAAGTTGCCTCTTTCACACTGCCATCACAAGCTGTGATAAAAACCTCACTAGTCACTTTTCACTGCTAAAAATATATATAGCATGCAAAACCATTAGAGGTTTGGATGCTATTAGAAGTCAGTATGATCCATTGGCTTTGTTATATATGGAAACCACAATGCAGATGTGAACAGTCTTAATGTACTATTAAAGCGGTTGTCCGTCTCGTAAGAAGATCAAACAGGTGCTTCAGAAAATTTAAAAAAAAGTAAGCTCTCCATTCCCGGATTCCAGTGCTCTCTCTCCAATGTTCTGTTTTCATTCTCATACCTCACAATGGTGGTCATGGGGCACTAATTTACATCACCATTTGGGAGTGAACAGCAAGCAGTGATGTCCCTGTTTGGAAGTTCAATAATGAAAATAGTAGACTGGAGAGGCACGACGCTGGAACCGGGGACTGTAGGGAGGGGAATATTAGTTTATTTGACTGAGGCAACAGGAGCTGCTTGTTTGATTCTGTTATGGGATGGACAAACCCTTTAAATGGAATATTGACGTGTGAAAGGATTCTGCTAATATTTATTGTATTCATACTTCAGAGATATTTTTTTTCCAAAATGTTTCTATTTCAGAAGTATCTTTTGGTTGGAAGTATTATTTCGTTACTCTGGGAGCATTTTATGGCTGCTGTCCACTGGAGTACATTTCGAGGTTTTTTAGCTCTTTCATATAGTAAGATTGATTGACTGTCTGGGTGTTGTGTGGTGTGTGTGGTGTGTGTGTTGTGTGTGTTGTGTGGTTGTGTTGTGTGTGTGTTTGTTGTTTTTGTTTGTTTTTTTTTTTTTTTTATACACCAGTCTGTTAATTCTGAACATATTATGAATCTAGTTTTAGGCTAGGTTCACACGGCTTAACTGCGGGACGTAATTACGCCGTGTGGCCGGGGGCTGGAGCGGGGGGCCGGCACATCGCCCGCCCAAAGAAAAACAAAGCTAGCGGCGCGTATACGCCGCAAGAAAGTGACATGTCAATTATCTCCCCACCCGGCGGATTCGCCGAGCAGGGGGAGGAGACGTAATCCATAGTTCTCTATGAGAACTGTGGATTACCGTAATGAATACGGCCCATTTTAAGCCGTGTGAACATGGCCTTACATTAACAGAATTGCAACAATGTATATTTCTATAGAATGATTGCAAGTGTGGTCCCTCTGACAGAGCTTCAGTGATGCCGACTGGCACTATATATGCATTGTATCCTGGCTATAGTACATACCACATCCTCTAGCCAATGATGGCTGGTTAGGGTATGTTCTCATGATGTAATTTTACACGTATTTTGGGGGGTGTTTTGCGCTGAAATATGCCCCAAAATGAGCTTCAAACTATGTATGTTCTCTGCAGCTCTCATTTGATTCCAATGTAAAATACGTGCCATCATACACTTTGTGTGAATTTTTCAGGCATCCTTGCAATGTGTTTTAAGGGACAATTTCACATGCATAAATTTAAGTGCCTTGTCAATTCAGGCATTTATGCGAGTGAAATCCCCATAGAAACTATGGTGGATCGTATCTTCTGCCCATGAACACTTAAATATACGATCCATACATTTGAAAAGAAATGCACTTCAAAATACACCTCTAATCATGTATGTTTTGAAGCGTTTATTTATAGTTCAAAATTGTCGCGATAACGTAATATTACAGTTTGTATACACAGATTAAATTGGCATTGCATGGCAAGACATTGTTTGGAGCCTAATAATTTTCTTTTTACTTTGAACCAGGTGTCCAGCATGGAAGAGCTTATATGGGAGCAATATACTGTGACCTTGCAGAAGGTAAGTACCAAAAAAACTGTTCTCCTCCTGTTCTTTAAAAATTATTCCATAACATCCCAGTCCTAATATTTTGTTATCTGTTGTTCTTTCAACTGTGAATAGAAAAAGGTCCAGGAGGCTACAGGTTAATTATATGCTTTGAACGCTGTATCAGGCTCGTCAAATTTAAGAAATTGAAAAGAGGGCCATCGTCAAATGGCTCGTCAACTTATTTTATGTTAAAGGGGTATTCCAGCATACAAGCTTTGACTCCTCTTGAAAGTATTCAATACAAAGTAAATTAAATATTTTTTTTAGTTTCTCACTCCCCAAATGTAATTTTTATAGTTGTTGCCTAGGTTTACGACCTGTTCAACCTCCACTTACTGGTCGAGCATGCACAGTCCAGCAGTAGGAGTTGTAAGAGGGGAGTGATTTGTCTATAAAGCAGCAGTGGATGCTATGGGCTGTAACTAGGAACTAATCTGAGAGGCTCAGCAGTCAGGGAGCACAATATGAAATGTATTAGAGGATGGAGACTTCAGAAGAGGTATACAGGAGTGAAGAGAATAGCTTAGAATAGATGTCAGTAATGCAATATGGGAAATGTACTACCCAATGGGCTGCTGCTAAAGCTGTGCCTATTGTTGCTGTGCTGAAGATCACATAGGGGGCTACAGCGTGACAAAAGTATATATGTTTACGATATAGGATTTGTTTTGAACTTTTGCTCCTAATGTTATTATTCTGCGCCTTCAAATTTTAAGTTTTTTGCCAAATCCTGGAATACCTCTTCAAGCCATGCCACCAATTCTGCCCAGTCTTTGTCCAGGCACACACCATCCCTCTCAGACTGGTGTTACTATGAAAGGGTGGCAGCACTATAATCTAATATACCTCTGAGTAGTGATACACTTAGATTTACTATGATTCTTCAAATGCTAAGGTAGTACCATACAAATAGTCAACTAAAAAGTGATACTGGCAAACAGAAAGGGCTTTGTTTCCCACCTGTTACACCTTAATGTCCAACATACTTTTACATTGCCTTCCTTGTATGGCACACAGTAATAGCGCCCTCACCTCCCCCATGTTTTTTTTTTTTTTTCTTATTCTAGGCAGAGTAATAAACTCCATTGTGGTAATGGGTGTATATTCTTGACCACTAATAAATTAAAAGTAATGATAGCCACACTCTCAATGGAACCACTCGCATAAACCTGTGTATGTTGATACTGAGGCAGCTAAAGAATGAACAGAGTTTCTTATTCTACCTAAATATTATCCCCTCTTCATTCACTGATGAATCTATACATTTAGTGAAACGCGTTAGGCTATGTTCACACAGCTTAACTGCGGGGCGTAATTTCGCCCCGCAATTACGCCGTGTGAGCGGGGGGCTGGCACCTCGCCGGCCCATAGACAATCACTGCTAGCGGCGCATATACGCCGCTAGAAAGTGATATGTCAATTATCTCCCCGCCCGGCGGCTTCGGAGACATAGTCCATAGTTCTCTATGAGAACTGTGAATTACCGTAATGAATGGGCCGGTTTCGGCCCGTAATTGGCGCACCCCGGCGCGTAATTACGGACCGAAATACGACCCATTTTAAGCCGTGTGAACATAGCCTTAGAATAAAATATAATATATATATATTATAATTTTTTTTTTTTTTTTCTTTTTTTGGGGCATCTGGTTTTGTTTTTCTCCTTTCTAGTTCCCTGGTCGGACCATGCCCCTATTTCTGTGATTGGCTGCCTGATATTTTATTCATCCCTGTTGGGACATGCCCCCTGGATTGGACACACCCCCTGTGCTGTGACTGGCTGCCTGCACTCTTCCCTATGAGCTGTGTAAAATGAAAGTGAAAATGGCTGCTATTTGTGTCTGTGTTCTCATTGTCTTTCACTGCACCCTGAGCTGTATAATAATGGCTGCATGAGCTCCACTATGCCCCTTCTCCCAGTGATGGGTCTGTGTGAAGGATCTGGGCAAATACGGAATCTCTAGATGCTAGATTCACTCTTTCCTCACCCCCCAACCCATATAACACAGCCTTATAAACAGAGCGGATGTCACAGCTCTGCCGATGTCCTGCAATGGTCAATTCTCATGCCTTGACCAGGCTCCACAAGATCCCTATAGCCAGAACACCTGTATTGGTAGAAACAGTTCTACATACAGCCTGAAAAGATTAAACAAATGTGAGGAATGCACTCTGTTCCCACCTCTGTTATCAGGTAGAGGGGGGAGCAGAGTGCATTCTTCACATGTGTTTCATAATTTCAGGCTATATGTATAATTGTTTCTAACATTACAGGTGTAATGGATACAAGGAGCTTGTGGACGGAGGTGACAGCTCTCTGGACATGAGAACTGACCACTGCAGGAGGTCTGCAGAGCTGTGACATCCTCTCCCTTCCACTGCTCACACAGAATGATGATTTCACCAGTCTTCAGTGAGGGAAGACACGCCTACTGGGAGGAGAAACCCGATCCTGGATTTGAAGCTGTAAGAAAGAGAAAAATTAAGATGCCCACGAAAGCCTGTACTGAGAAAACCCCTTTAATATTCAAATCTGGCAGTTTTCAGCTAGAAAAGAGTCCAGCTTATTCATGAGCAGGTGTTAGCTCCGCCCACCTGACAGTTATTCACATGTGTCTACCTATTCAGAGTAATCGGTTAATCAGTTGTGATGTGGGCGAGGCTAGCCTTAGGTGGGCGGGTCATTAAACTGCCTCTTCATGACTTTTCTGGCTGTAAACTGCAGATTTGAGCATTAAATACTCTAAAACTCCTGCACCTTACAGAATAAAGGACAGCGCTGTAAACGGCATGTCTGTCACTAGTTTGTGCTGTCCTCAGCAAGGGGGGCATAATCTATTTGACAGGTTCTCTTTAACTTTAGAATGCACAACTTCAGCTGTTCAATGTTTCAGTACTTTTTGCACAACTTGCAAGCTCTAAGCTCAGTTGCCACTTCTGTCTGAGAGCATCATGTTTGAAGCCTCATAATGGCGAGGTACTGTTGATCAATTGTAGGATGTTGTCTTGGTCTCATGATGTCAAAATGTTAACAGCATTAATTCCCAAATATTTGTTCTTAGTTTTGAACATAAAGAGAAGTTTCATCCTATGATGGGTTTTCAAGCATCTTTGCTTTTAAATTACCAGTAAGCTCCAGTTTTCTTATGTTTAGTTTTATTTCGTGGTAGAAAAGTCAAATCATTTAAATCGGATCAATACAAGTTCACATTGGGGGGGTTGTCCAACTTAATAAAAAAAAACAAAAAAAACATGGGCTACAACTGCATGAAAAAAAACTAATAAATTGCTCACCATCATTCTGGCACTGAAGCTGCTGGTGGTGAACTAGTTTATTGTGGTCATGTGACATTCCATTGAAATCAGTGTTTATGTACGGTCACATGACTGGAGTGCTTGGAAACGTTTTTTTTTTTTTTTTTTTCAGTGGTAACCTGTTTCTTTATGACATAACTTATTAGGCTATGTTCACACGGTGTACTTTCGGCTCCAGAGACACGATGTATTGCGGCGCGTACTGTACGTGCCGCAATACATCGTGCGAACATATCCTTAGGGTACGTCCACACGGTAAGTTTTTCACAGTTTTTGGATTTGAAAACAAATTGTCAAACATCCATCTAGACTTTGATAGAAAATCCGCTCAGTAGCCTACACTGAAGGGATTTTTACAGCGCTGGCGTTCCAAACATGCACAATCTTCTGCCCGGTGTTCGGGCGGAAGGTGTGCAAATCAGTGGGATGGGTGATTCCACAAACCGCGGACAGAACCATCCTCCAAAACCAAGCAAAAGACGACAAAATACCAACCGGATGCTTTAGACAGAATCTGACCGGTATTTTGTCTATGCCGTGTGGACCCACCCTTACTACGGTAGTTCACATTAATCTCAAAACAAAGGAATTGATTTCATGAATTTTTCTACTTTACAGGATAGCAAAAAAGGTTTTGGCATAGCAGTCTCTGGTGGGAAAGATAATCCACATTTTGAAAATGGGGAACCTTCTATTGTCATTTCTGATGTTCTTCCTGGTGGTCCTGCTGATGGCATCCTACAGTAAGTAATACATTGTAAAAGGGACCCTTAATCGGACGGCCTTTACTTAAATAGGGTCCTTTTATAGGCGCTTTACCTTAAAAAGCTCTAAATTTGCTGCTTCAACAGTTTACATTTAAGCAAGCCGGGTACACAGACTTTGGTAATGGACCACTTCAGGTTTTTATGTGTATCCATTTCTATCCCTATCTGACTTCACTGTAAAGGCTTTGGCTGTGCACATTTCATTTAATAATGAGTGGACAGTCTGTCAGCAGCTTATTTCTTTCTGTTACAAAGCATCAGGTATGACTTGTATGACTGATTATCTTTGCCCCAACATCTGCTGTTAAAGAGCTCGCCATTTTTTTTTTTGTCTTTTGTGCTTTTCCTTAAAGGAGTTTTCTCCCCACACTATTTCACTGACTCGCAAGCAGTTTTGCACTCACTCTGTCTTCAGGCTGTGGGTGGTTTTACAGCAGTGATGAGCATATATTAACTTCAAGCTTACTTACAGTGCAGGAAATTATGTCTAAGAAGATTACAGATAAACTGATGTTTTTCAGTCTCACAACTCATGTACCTTTTGTTTACTGCAGCTAATCTTGTTAAATCTAATTGGTTCACTTGGGTCTCCATTCCATGATGTCACTCCCAGCTCCCTGCTCTGTCAGCTAATCAGATAAAAGACGTCTGCCTGGTATGCAGGTTACCTAAGGTTACTGTAAGAGCTGATTTAAAATGTCTCTTTATCAAAGCTTAAATGTGCTTGTCACACCATGCTGTTTTACTGACCCAAAAGCAGTTTTAGATTCATGTATCCTGTATCCTCCTGTTAGGCTGTGCGTGGTTCTCTAGCAGTGAGGAGCATAACCGCTCAGCATTTACAGCTCTTCCAATAGCACTGACATGAGAGCAGGGGATGTTATCTAGAAGTGCAGAGTTCTACAGAGCTCAAAGTAAACTAACAAAGGAGACTACTTGTTTGAGATAAAACACTGTTCTCAAGCTGCTGCCAGTCCATCCTGTCTTCATCTCTGCTGTCAGATAAGACAGAGCAGAGCAAGAAAGGGCGAGCAGGATGGTAACCTAGAGAAACCTGTGTGCACTGTGAGCTGATAAAATCTCTCATCTTCTCAACAAAGCAAAAAAAATAAAGCAATATACAACTCTTCAATTACCGGTCCCTACATATTTAAAGCTTATCTTTTGTAGTGAGACAACCTTTTTAACAAGTTGGTGCAATTGCATTTGCTACATGACTCTCGTGCACAAAATATTATTAATGTTATTTTGTTTAACATGCATGTAAGTAATGACTTTCTGCTGTTTCACAGAGAAAATGATCGCGTGGTCCTGGTTAACGGAACACCTATGGATAATGTTCTGCATTCATTTGCAGTGCAACAGTTACGAAAGTGTGGAAAAACTGCAGTGATTGTAAGACTACAAAGTTTTTTTTTTTTTTCTTTTATTTTTTTTTTTTAGTGTTTATTTTTAGTATTCAGATCATAAACTGAAAGTCTTCACACAATGCTAAGCACTTTTTATTCAACATTAACTGTAGGTCTGTTTTTTTTTTTTTCCTTTTTTAGAAAAAACCTTTGCAAATTAAAGAGGATGTATTTTATTAGTAAACATGTCTGATTTCTTACAGAAATGGCACTATGCCTGTTCGTTGGTTGTTTGCTATTACATCCTGTCTCTATAGCAGGGTATATTCGCATGGTGAGGTCTTGATGTATTTTTGGTGGAATTTATCTAACACCGTTAAGATTTCTTACAGAAATGGCACTGTTAAGTAATCTAAACCACAGCCAGTTTTGGGGGGTGGGACCCTCCCCCTGGATTTTATTTTTGGAGCTCCATTTTTTTAAATGTTAATATGTAAATTTTTTGATACTTTTACCTATCCATGTGATTCAGAGATTTTCTTGCGACACATTGTTCTTTAAGTTAGTAAGAATTTTGTATCCATACAATTCTGGTTTATTTGTAAAAAAAAAAACAATAAAAAACAAAACTTACTATCCTCTTTAAGGCAGTTATTCCACACAATGAGGTTTATTAAATCGGCATCTATTTAATATGTCTACTGTAGGTTGGCATCATGTTATTTTTTATTTTTTTTTTGTTGTTTTTTAGCTACATTAGGGGGCTTAGAAATTTAGTAGTATTTTTTCATATGTTCAAGAAATTTTGCGGCCTAAATTTTAAAAAATCTAGGTCGCAAAATTTCTTGAAAAATGTGACCAATGGGACCAGTCCTGTTCTGATTTGGCTTTGAGGGGACCTGTATGTTACACCCATAAATGGCTCCATCTAAAAAACTAAGTATTCAAAACAGCATTTAAGAAGTTTATTAACCCATTAGGCATTTCACAGAAATTTAAACAAAGTGGAGTGAAATTTAAAATTTTCACTTTTTTTAATTTTTTTTTTTTCAGTTTTCATTATTTATCCATTATTTAATGGAACACGGTAGATATGACCATGTAAATGAAACTCAACATTTCTGAAGTTGTTAGTTTTATCCCATTTGTGGCCCTAGTGCACTATTTGGCTCAACCACAAGCCTCAGAGTATGAGGACCTACCAGACTCTGGGTTCTCATTTTCATTACGATTTTCTTTAGGCACCATTTCAGGGTTGCGGACACCCTAAGGTGCAAAAACTTAATAAACACCCTAAAAAGACCCCATATTGAAAACCGCACCCCATAAGGAATATATCCAGTGTTGAAGTGAGTATATCGACCTCACAGGTGTTTCATACATTTTGTTAGCATTAGGATGTGAAAATGAAAAAAGTTATTTTTAACAACAATCTGCAATTTTAGCTGAAAATATTTGTTTTTACAAGAAATCCTGGAAGAAATAGCAACCCAAAATTTTGTTACGTAATTTTTTTTATCCCCGTTATGGCATATAAACCTATGTGTAATGTGGGGTGTATAACTGTGACTTTGGCCGCGTGGCGGGCGTCAATGGGAGGGGGCACTTTTCGGCTTTTGGAGGAAGATATTTTGTATGAGTGCCATGTCGCACATTTACAGGGCCGCAAAGCACCTGATTGGGGTTGTGAACACCAACCGATGTCGCCCCATTTTGGATTCAACACCCCTCATGGATTTCATCTAGGGGTGTATTGTGTATTTTGGGCACACAGGATTTCCATTTTTTTTTTTTAGCAGTAGGCCATGAAAAGGGGAAGGGGGGGGTGGGGGGGCAGTAGTTCCAACATTATTTGAGATCATTTGTTAACAGCGTTTACATGCTGTGTATTAAAGAAATAAACTTTAATAGGCGGGGTCATGCTACAGATAGTGATAAGTTTTTTTTTTTTCTTTTTTATGGTTTTTGTTACTTTTACACACAAAATTGTGTTTTTATGTCATAGTCTGATGGCATAACTTTTTTTTTTTTTTTTTTTATTGGAGCGTTTATATGACTTTTTGATTGCTTTTTATTCCATTTTCTCGCCAGCACCTTGGGTATAGGCTCTTGCCCTAATAGAATGGTGATTGAATGCCTGGCTCTCATCTTGTGGGAAGGTGATAGAGCCTCTGGCTCTCCCCTTTCAAGGCGGTCGTCTGCGCATACTTTTACCGTGAAGTTGTCCCCCCTGAGGGCGTCAGGAAACCAGTCGGTTTTTTTTGCTGGCTGGCCTTCCTTTTCGCTTCTCACTCGTCCCCACCTGCCGCCTAAGCGGCCTTTTTATGGATTCCGGTAGCCTCACCTCTGGGTGCATGGTACCTAAGGGGTGATGCCGCGAAGCCCAAAGACGTCGGATCGGTGAGTAGCCCGACTTCTTCCGGTTGGGTGTGGTCGGGGGTTTTCCATTTCTTTATCGGGTTGAGGGCCTCAGGAATTCAGTTCAGGCGGTTGTTTTTCCAGTCTCGGTGGCTACGCAGGGTGGGGGTACACTCCCCCACTTAGCCGTAGCCAGCACCAGTCAGCGGGGTATGTTTGGCCTGCTGCGCTGGTTTTTGAAAGGCCATGTGCTACCGTGGCGTCTCCGCCGCGGTACCGCATGTTCGGGCATGGAACTGGCTGCTGGGCGGTGGATGTGGCCTTCCAGTGTTTGCAGGTTCTCCTTACCTGCTTTGGTGGCGTTCCAGGACCGTTCCGACCGGGCCGCGGGTGGCCCTGACCGGGCCGTGGGTGGCCCCAAACGGGTTCGGGCCCCTTCCAGGATGGGGCTGGATCTCCGGCAGCCTGGGCCTGTGTTGAGGCGGAGCCTAATCACCATTCTCTGGCGTTCGGTGTCCTGGCTGCTTGCTGCATCTCCTGGCTTCCGTGGAGGACACAGCACCTTAGGGTGGTAGAAGTTGGCTTCTTTGGGCCATCATTTTTCCCTTGCCCGCACATCTTGGCAGACGATGTTCCTTTCCAAGGATGAGGGGTTATTAAATCTGCCCGCATCCAAAAACTCGTGACGACTTAACTTTGCCCGTGCACCAGTGGCAAAAGGATTTTCTTGTGTAGCCAGCCCAGTGCCCTTTGGGCCTTTGCGCTGCTCCTCAGCCGTCCGCTGTGGGGCCTGACCCCTCCTGTCTCTCATTAGCAGTGGACGACCTGTCCACATTATCTCAGGTTATGGTTTCATATACCATAGTAGCACATTTAGCCATCTATGATCGATGCCCAGCCTCGCAGCTCCAGCGTCCTGGCGCAGACCGTAGGAGCATTAGGTCAAGAGGGTTGGTGTCTATCTTCCGCGTATTCCCCTGAGCTCTCTCCAATCAGACAGTGGTCGGAGATAGAAGCTCCATGTCTGAATACGGCTTCAAGTGGGGACTCCTCTGATTCTGAGCCAGACCGAGATGATGGAATGGCAGCAGTTATCCAAGCCCTGATCAACTCCAGGCTTGAATACGGCCTCTTATGGAGACTCCCCTGTCTCTGGCTTTAGGCCAGACAGGGTTGATGGTATGGCAGCAGCGGTCCAAGCCCTTATCCGGGATATCAGAGACTCCATTCATGTTAAGGATGAGGCTGTTTAAGCCTCCCAGGAGGAGGTTTCCTTTAAATGCGGCAGCGTTTGGCGTTTCCTGCACACCTGAAGTTTGAGAACTCCAAGCTATTTTCCTAGCGCTCTCGCATTGGTCCCTTCTCATCCAGGGGGCACCCAGTGCGGATTCAGTCTGACAACACCACAGCAGTGGCCTATCTGAATCTTCATGGTGGCACCAGATGTCGGGCAGCTTTTCGAGAAGCTGCAAGGATTCTTCGCTGGGCAGAGCATCAGTACCGTCCTTGTTGGCAATTTTCATGCCAGGGGTGGAAAGCCGATCGGCCAGTCATCTCGGTTGAGCAACGGTCGATTCCAGGGAGTGGGCTCTTCTAAAAAAAGTTTTTTTGCCTTCTTTGCCAAAAGTGGGGTATGCTAGACGTCGATCTGTTTGCGTCTCGCCTCAGTCACCAACTCCCGAGTTATGTGGCCAGGGATCCCCTGGCTCTAGCAGTAGACGTGCTGGTCCGTGCTGGGGTCAGTTTGCTCTGATCTGCCTCTTTCCACCCTGGCCTTTTTTTCCTCGAGGACTCAAGCGCCTCAAGTCCGAGAGCATACCAGCCATTCTCGTCACCTCTGATTGGGGCCGCAGGTCTTGGTACGTGGATTTCGTCGCCCTATTGGCGGACGCTCCTTCACCACCTCCTTTACGAGCAGACCTTCTTTCACAGGGTCCTCTGCTCCACCCCACTGTACCGCGGCTGCATTTTCGCGGCGTGGCTGTTGAAACTGCGATCTTAATCTCGTGGTTTGTAAGGTTCTGTTATCCTGACCATGATTCGAGCATGCAGGCCTCAGTCCACCTGATTCTTTTACTGTATCTGGAAGGCATTTTTTGCATGGGCTGAAGCCCAGAAATTTCACCCCTTGGTATGTTCTACTCCAAGGGTGCTGTATTTTCTACAGTCAGGCCTGGAGCTTGGGCTCGGTCTGTCCTCTTTGAGAGGTCAGATTTCTGCGCTCTCGGTTTTGTTTCAGCTGGCATCCCGCTCACAGGTAAAAACCTTTTTGCAGGGGGTCGCGCATTCCGTCCCTCCAGTTCGTAGGCCTATCGAACTTTGGGATTTAAATCTTGTTTTGAAGGCCATGCAGTCTTCACCCTTTGAGCCACTGCGGGAAGTTTCCCTACGTTTACTTTCATGGAAGGTAGCCTTCCTGGTGGCCATTACCTCTGTTCGCCGAGTGTCTGAACTGACGGCTCTATCATGCAAGCCCCCTTTCTTGGTTCTGCATAAGGACAAGGTTGTTTTGCGTCCTGTTCCTTCGTTTCTCCCTAAGGTGGTTTCATCGTTTTATATCAATGAAGACATAGTTCTGCCCTCTCTTTCATCCTCGAGAGCGAGCGTTTCATTGTTTAGGTGTCAGGGCCATTCGGATCTACCTCTCTGTTACGGAATCCCATAGGCGCTCTGAAGCCCGCTTTTTTTTCATTCCGGAGGGCCAACGCTGGGGCCTAGCGGCCTCTAAGGCCACCATTGCCAGCTGGATCTGGTCTGCAATTTCGGAAGCCTATCGGTCTAGAGGGGAACCCCCTTCTGTTTCGGGTCACTGCTCACTCCACATAAGCGAGTGGTGCCACCTGGGTGGTTCGGTCCATACTTTTTTCTAAGTTATACCAGATCCATACCTTGGCCGTAAGGTACTTCAGGCAGCAGTGTGCTAATACTTGTCACTGCGGATTAATTTTTGGTGGTTACCTTGGACATCCCAAGGTGCTGTGGCCACCAATGACATTGGCGAGAAAATCGGATTTTTGTACTTACCGTAAAATCCTTTTCTCGTCCGATTCATTGGGGGACACAGGTCCCTCCCTCCCTTTTTTTTTTTTTTTTTCTCCATGGATTCAGCTTTTTCTTTGGTTTGCCTCTCGGCCACGGTTTTTGTACCAACTGATCAGCCTGGCAGCATCAGCAGCAGGGATATAGTCCAACAGGGTGGGCCCCACACGTTTGGTCCGCCTAGTGTCCGCCTCCTAGGGCAAGGGCCTATACCCAAGGTGATGTGTCCCCCAATGAATCGGACAAGAGAAGGATTTTATGGTAAGTACAAAAATCTGATTTTTATGTGCTGCAGGATGAATGAAAATCGCAGTTCTGTGACTTTTTTTTTTAATTTTTTTATAGAGTGTTCACCTTGTGGGTTAAATATCGTGATAGATTCATTGGTTAAGTTGTTATGCATGCGACGTTACCAAATACGCATACTTGATTTTTGATCTATTTCGGGGGGTGGTTGGCGTTTGTAAATAGGAAAAGGGCAGTGTATATGTTTTTTATTTTTTGTTTTGCTTTTTTTCTTCCTTATATCGGACTTGTCAGTGATCTTCAGATCACTGATACATTGGAGAACAGTATACTACATGACTGCTGTGTACTGATCTCCATGGTAACTATCAATTACTGTGCCTGGCCATGCAGTGACGTTACATGCAGCCTGGAAGTTTTTGTTAGACTCCTGGGCTGTGAGACAAGCCATCAGCAATCGCGTTCATGCTGCAGCTGCTCTCATGGGGACAGAGGGAGCCCTTAGCTGCCCCGATTGCGATAGACTGCGGAAGTTAAGGGGTTAATCACAGCTGGTCCCATGTTGCGATCGTGTGGGCCCCACTTAAGAGCCCGCATGATGTCCAGGACATACCTGTGTGTCCATTTGCGGGAAGTCACTTCCCGCTAGAATGTACGGGTACGTCCAATGTCAGGAAGGGGTTAAAAACAGTAAGCCCCTTTCAATTTTCTAAACTGTTTGAAAAAGTGTTGCAAATGAGTGATGAACTAATGTGTTTTAGTTGGTTGTAGGTTGCATTCACAGCTTGCATTTTTGTGGCGCTTTTCTGCATAAAAAGCAAACAATTCAAAAATTAACCCAAGTTTAATCTGTGTGTATTAATTGAAAAACCACCTGCATTAAAATAAATGCATGCGATATTACAATGTATAAACTTAAATAGAAGACCTACTTACGGAGAATACTTAATTAAAATTTAACCTTTATTATATACACCCTTATAAAAATCACCAAAACTATCTAGCCCTACACTAACTAAGCAAATAACAGAAAAAATACTCTACTTCCCTACCTACCAAAGGGGAACATGTCCCTACAAGGATGACCCCTACTGGAACCTAAACTACTACTCTAATATCCCTAGTTATGCCCTATGATATATTACTAGGGCAAGTTGATACTATAATGTCAATTTATAGAGATTTTAGAATAGTATCCAAAGCCACATAGAGATATCTCATTTATACACTAGCCATATATTGTGAACAATTTTAAGATAGAAAACGTCTATATTGTTACAAACTAGCCAACGCGTTTCCTCCGATGATAGCAGGATTAATCAGGGCAACATCACAGAAAGGCGCAAGAAAAGCATACTCTATCATTAAGGATACATAAATACACTCCTAAATGTACCATCACATGTAGCCAGATAAGTATATACTGCGGTCGATCAAACATACAATATAGAGGATAACATTTCATTGTATCTATAAGTTACCACTCCAATGATTCTAGACCAGCAGATAATGGTCAGTTTCTATGGTAGGAAGGACAATCAATGAATTTAGGTACTCGCCTTAAATAGTGGGCCAATTGACCTCTTCCTGGTGCTCATTCTCCCGTGACCGGATGTAAACAAACACACATCCGGACACTCCGTTATCCGGCGTACATGCTTCATTAATACACACATCCGGTCATCGGTCTGCGGCATTACCTAGCTACACTGACGCCGCAGTCGCGGCCCAAGATCAGACACCGCATTTCCTAACTGCGCACGCGCCACACGGTCGGGCCAGCGCATGCGCTCTCCAATGTACTCCAACATGATCCCGATGTATCGCGCATGCGTTAGATCGAACAGCGGGCACCTTTATCCACATTAAGGAATCTATCAAAGGAACCCATACTATATACTCTTATGGCTCAGAACGAATGTAGAATACCTAGCATATTATCTATCTGCACCCAATGTAGAAAATACAGAGAGATGAAAGATATCATTTAGAGATATCTACACTAACTCCCAATGATCAATCGGCCCGTTTATAATGAAAGATTATTACAGACTATTTTATATCTATGAAAACAACCACTACATATGTGCACTAATATCCTGTGAGTCCTACAAAGATTAAAAAAAGGTAATAAAACAACTAGTGTAAGGAGAGAAAAAAAAATTATTAAATATATTAAGTGATAATTCCAATATTATAAGCTAATGATAAATCCCATCAATTAGTTGATAAATGGCAAAAAACATATTGATTCGTTAAGACCGTTAGGTTTCAGAGTTTTTAATTGGTACGTCCAGAAAGTCTCTCTCTGTAGGATCTTTTTTTCATAATTACCCAAATGACGATTAGGAGAAACAACTTCTAATACCGAGAGGAAAAAAATTCGTAAGGGTCCCCCATGTACTCTACCATGTGGCATGCCACTGGTGAGTCTCTTGCTGTTCAATATTCCTATATGCTCCAAGACCCTTCCCCTTTAATTCTCTCGATGTCTTACCCACATATGTAAGTGCAAAACAGGGGTCACTAGTGACCGTCTTTTGTCCAGTTTGCAAATGCCTGCAACTTATACAGTTTACCAGTCTTGTGGTCTGTAAATCCTTTGCATACCTGCATATACTTGCACGCTTTACAGCCACCACAGCGAAAGGTGGCCACTACTGGGATATTACCATGTTCGAATAGGTTTTGGTGGCATAAGTGGCTGTGTACAGCCTATCTTTGAGTTTCTTGCCTCGTCTGAATGTGAGGAGGGATAATTTTTAAGGGGGAACTCCTTTTATACCTTCTAAAGCAGTCGCTACATCATAGGTCCCTATAATCCTCAATTTGATTGTTTTCTTTCTTTTTAACTTCCAGGAGGGTACTCCGATCCATTGACAGTGCTTGATGATAGGCATCCTTTAAGACATTTTTCGGGTATCCCCGTTCCCGGAAACGGTTAGTTAACAAATCCGCCTCCTTTTTATATGATGTCAGATCCGAACAATTCCGTCGGATCCTAATATACTGGCCTTTGGGGATCCCTTTTTTCAATGGATATGGATGAGAGCTGTCCCACCTCAGCAGACTATTACCCGCTGTTGGCTTTCTGTACGCCGTGGTTTCTAATCTTCCAGTAGGTCCTCTCTTTATCATAAGATCCAAGAAACACAAATGATCATAATTGACCTCAAAGGTGAACCTAAGGCCGATAGAGTTAGTATTCCATTTCTCCACAAAGGAACAAAAAAGCTCCTTTGAGCCCGTCCAAATAATGATGACATCATCGATGTACCGCCCCCACAGGGCGATACACCGATTAAAGCAATCAAAATCCTCAGAAAAAACAATGGCGCTCTCCCACGAGCCCAGGAGCAAGTTTGCATAGGTGGGTGCGCAGGGGCTACCCATTGCGGTGCCCCTGAGCTGGTGGTAGAATCGGCCATTAAATAAAAAATAATTATGGGTAAGGACAAAGCTCATTAATGAAACCACAAATTCGTTAAGTCGCTGCAGGAAATGGCTTTGGTAGACAGAAAAAATTCCAAGGCTCATAGGCCCTCCTGGTGTGGAATTGACCTGTAGAGGGCTTCCACGTCAATACTACACAGTAGTGCCCCCTCTTTTACCACTATATCCTCCAACTTCTGTAATAAATCTGTGGTGTCTCTCAAATACGATGGTAATGCCAAGACAAATGGGCGTAAGTTCTGATCAAGGTATGTACCTAGGTTTTGGGTTAGATCACCAATACCCGAGACGATTGGTCTACACTTAAAAGGCATCATGCCCTTGTGAATTTTGGGGAGCCCGTAAAAGGTTGCTATTTGGGGGGATTTGGGGAAGAGAAAATCAAACTCCCTTTGATTGATCAGGTCCTCCCCCAACGCTGTTATAAGCAAATCCTTTAACTCCTTCTGGAATTTTGGGGTAGGGTCCTTTTCCAAGATTGCATAGCCCTCTCTGTCATTTAAGACCTTCAGGCACATATCCCTATAGTCTTCGAAGTTCTGAACCACTAAATTTCCCACCTTTTCCGAGGGTTTTATGGTTATTGTCTCCTCCTTTTCAAGTGAAAGTAGAGCCCATATTCATCTTTGGACAGATAAAAAGAAACCCAATCTTACTTCTAACATCAATATTCATTTTCTAATTCTTGGCACACCACATTTACGAATACATCGATGTTATTATCAACCAAAGGAGGGTTTTTTATACTTTTAAGACGACAAGTAGAGAAAGGGCCCTTTCCTGGATCATGTTCATTTTCATCTAGTAGGGAAGCAAGCATTCTTACATCTCCTAATTCCCTCTAAATCAATTCCAAGATCCAAACATGTTTTCTTATCATGAATTCTAAAAAACTTTCTCCACTTCAGGTCCCGAGCAAACAGGTGGATATCTTTTACCCATTCAAAAAGCCTAAAGGGGGCCGTAGGGACAAATGATAGACCCTTACTTAATACAACAACCTCTGTTTCAGAAAGATCTCTTCTAGATAGATTAATAATATGTACCCTTTTGGGGGGTTGTTGTCCAGTCTTATCACCAGTCCCCTCTACTTCTGTACTGATCCCTCTTCTAAAAAAAGAGGGCGTTGTGTATTTGTGTTGGGATTCAGAATTGTTGCTGAGGATGAGGGTACAGAGTATGAGGCTAACATTCCGCCTCCCATCTGATCTACTCTTTGATAATGTTGGTTGATGCCCCTTCTTGTATTTCCTCTTCTCCTCCATTGGTTCCTCATTGCACGCCATTGTCCCCTATGTCGGGTTTCATATGGCGATCTTTGAAACCTTTTAGCTGTATCCCTTCTCTGTTCGTTATCAGATGTCAGTATCTGAAGTAGAGATATCTGTTTCTAGGCCTCTCCCATCCTGTCCCCTATTAAGGAACTGGTAAGCCCTCTTTTCTTTAAACTCAGACAAATCTCGGACAAATTGATTGTGTTTTCGTTCGTTTATGTAGTTAGTGAATCTCACAATGTTCCGTCTGAGTTCTAGATCTTTTTTATTGTAGTCTGCGTCGTGTTTAAGTTTTAGTGCTAACTCAATTGATTCTGACAATTTGAAAGAGGCAGTCTCCAAGGTCTTTTTCTCTTCCTCTAGAAGCAGATGTATAAATCTCAGAGATGAAGCTGTTGCCTCCTGTTCCCACTTTTGCATTAATTCAGGGCTTTGTGCCCTCTCTGCTGGAACTATGGGAATCCTAAGGCCCACTCTTAATATAGCTTTCTAGAGATTTCACTTCCCACCATGATTGTGTATGTGCTTTAAACCTAATGTTCAGTTCTTTAAATACACTATTTATTGTAGGTAACACCTGATTTACTACTGGTACATCTTTATCCGAGAAGACACCCTCTGCTTCGGCCAACCACTTACTCTGATCCAAATGATTTGAGATGAAATATGCCATATTCAATTGATGGGACACAGAATCCAAATGGACAATAGAGAGCCAAATCAAAACGCCTAACAACCATCCCAAAACTATTAAGGACTGGGTATCCTTCTTAATGAAACCATTTAGTATCTCCCTAAAAAATAGTGGTTGTTTTCATAGATATAAAATAGTCTGTAATAATCTGTATCATTACAAACGGGCCGATTGATCATTGGGAGTGAGTGTAGATATCTCTAAATGATATCTTTCATCTCTGTATTTTTCTTACATTGGGTTGCTGATAGATAATATGCTTGGTATTATAACAATTCGTTCTGAGCCATAAGAGTATATAGTATGGGTTCCCTTGATAGATTCCTTGATTTGGATAAAGGTGCCCGCTGTTCGATCTAACACATGCGTGATACATCGGGATCATGTTAGAGTACATTGGAGAGCACATTCGCTGGCCCGACCGTGCGGCGCGTGCGCAGTTAGGAAATGCGGTGTCTGATCTTGGGCTGCGGCGTCAGCGTAGCTAGGTAACGCCGTAGACCGATGGACCGTTTGTGATGTATTGAATGACGGGTGTACGCCCGGAAACGGAGGTTGTGTTTGTTTACATCCGGTCATGGGAGAATGAGCGCCAGGAAGCGGTCAATTTGCCCACTATTTAAGGTGAGTACCTACATTCATTGATTGTCCTTCCTACCATAGAAACTGACCATTATCTGCTGGTCTATAATCATTGGAGTGGTAACTTATAGATACAACGGAATGTTACCCTCTATATTATATGTTTGATCGACCGCAGTATATACTTATCTGGCTACATGTGATGGTACATTTAGGAGTGTATTTATGTATCCTTAATGATAGAGTATGCTTTTCTTGCGCCTTTCTGTGATGTTGCCCTGAATTGAAATCATGCTATCATCGGAGGAAAACGCTTGGCTAGTTTTGTATCACATATATGCGTTTTTCTATCTGTAAAAAGTTGTTTACAATATATGGCGAGTGTATAAATGAGACAGCTCTATGTGGCTTTGGATACTATTCTAAAATCTCTATAAACTGACATTATAGTATCAACTTGCCCTAGGAATATATCATAGGGCAGGGGTGTCAAACTCGTTTTCACCGGGGGCCACATCAGCCTCACGACATACCTTAAAGGGCCGACATAATTTTAGAACTACTTGTAGGTTAGTTATGGGGCTATAAAGCACCCTGTTAGTTGACAGTTATAATCTGCCCATGTAGGTAGATATGTTTTTGTGCCCCCTGTAGCCAGATAGTATATGCCCTCTTGCTTGATAGGTAATCATGCCAACATATAGAAGGGAGATCCATGTCTCCCACATAACCCCCCGGTAAGCAGGCAGATGACCCTTATAGTCCGCCAGTATGCCAGGCAGATGACCCATATAGTCCGCCAGTAGCCAGGCAGATGCCCCATATAGGTCCGCCAGTAGCCAGGGAAGATGCCCCGTAGACCCCTCAGTAGCCAGGGCAGATGCCCCCTAATGATTATAAATTAAAAAACAGCTACTTACCTCGTGTCCGTGCAGCGCGGTCCGGTCCGCTTCGGCGAGCTGTTGTGTATGGTGTAAGAGCAGTGACGTCACGCGCTTACGCCCGCATGCTAGCTCCACAGCGATCTCCTCGGCGGCTGAGCGAGCCGGCGAGGAGACCCCAGGTACCAGAGGGCGTGAGTAAAGCAGTGCGTCAAGCCACCCAGCGACGCCCTATGACAGCGCTCACCGAGCGTTCATACATACAAAGGGGAAGGTGGGAGGGAAACGATCCCCTCATGCTTTCCCTGTACTAGCTGACTGACTCCGCAGGCTCTGGGTTAAAACAGCTGTGCGGAGTCAGGGAGATCACGGGCCGGAAAACACAAGGCCTTGTGTTTGACACCTGTGTCATAGGGCATAACTAGGGAGAGTAGAGTAGTAGTTTAGGTTCCAGTAGGGGTCGTCCTTGTAGGGACGGGTTCCCCTTTGGTAGGTAGGGAAGTAGTGTATTTCTTTCATTTGCTTAGTTAGTGTAGGGTTAGATAGTCTTGGTGATTTTTATAAGGGTATATATAATAAAGGTTAAATTTTAATTAAGTATTCTCCGTAAGTAGGTTTTCTCTTTGAATTTTAGGGAGATACTAAATGGTTACATTAAGAAGGATACCCAGTCCTTAATTGTTTTGGGATGGTTATTGAATGTATAAACTTAGCCATAAAAGTAATAATTACTTATTTGCAACACCTTTTTGTAACCATTTTTACAAGCAATTTAGGAACTTGAAAGGCGCTGCTTGTTACTAAGGCTGGGTTCTCACGGCGAGTATTTGTCACATTTTTCAATGTGCAGAAAAAGATTTACCCTATTTTCTTCCTTTCATTTATTGCTCGAAATTACCTAATGACCTAGTGGTCTTTCTTATCCCTGTCAAAAGAACAGTAGAACAATTATTGTCATTACCTATTATTTGCTATTCAGAAGTTTTATTTTACAACTAAAAAAGGATAATATTTTATATGTAATTTTAATGGCGTAGGACTGCCACAATTCCTGGAAAACTATATATATATATTTTTTTAACAAACCTATTCCTTTGTGATGGGAGTGTCCCATTAATTGCTTGTGATTTTTGTTGCATTTTTCAACTGCAGAGTGAGAACCCATGTTAAATGCAGTTCCACTGCAGTTTTCTGCTACAAAATAAAGTGTATCAAAATGCAGCAAAATTATACCATGTATATACGGATTAAATGTTGTGAGCCACATTACCACATACAACCTGTGGACAGTTTTGTGCTGTTTTGGTGGATATCACGTGTTTCTAACATGGCTGTGGAGTCTGAGTCGGTGTCCATTTTGGTGGATTCGGATTCGCTATAAAATGGACCAACTCAGATTCCCAAAACATAGAAGTAGGTACAGTTCAATGCACTGCCAAGAGCAAGAGGAATTGGGTCTTGCGAGTACTACTGCTCCCATATCTTCAGCCTCATCAGATGAGTTTAATTTTGAAAAGTATTTGGAGCAGGCAAAGCATTGCTGCAGGGGAAGAGATTCCGCTCCCATATCAAATAGATAGACCATATTTTAGCAAAAATGTTTACTTGCCCTCAAGTAAGAGTTCAACCGTTGATCAAAACTGACCGTGCTTTAACAATCTCAGGGTATAAAGGAAATCGGTTTGAGATGTTGTCTATGTGGTCACTGCTTTGCCGCAAACCCAAGTTAGTGTAGGGAGGCCGTTCTCAAGCCTGAAAATAATTGGATCAGATTTGAGTATATCTATGAAGTCGATAATATTTCTCAGAACAAATTCAGACTCATTCAACAAATGTTGTTAAGTACATTTTGTTAAAATTAATTTTCCCCACTTACTGCAGCATTTTGCATATTTACAGTTTATTAAAGTTTTTTGTCTTCTAAAGTTGTATTCAATAAATATATTTTACACTGACAAGAAAAAAGGGTAACAATGGTTGGCTCGAGTTTGCAAAAAAGTATGAAAAGTGAACAGAAGAAGATTTGAAACAGGTGATTTGGAGCAATGAGATGAAAGTCAGTAGACTGGGCTCTGATGGGTGCAAATGGGTTTGGAAGAATCAAGGGAAAAGGAAGTTAACGGATCGAGAAATTGAAGGAATTCTCAAGTTTGGAAAAAGCCTGATACAGGGTTGTTTCACAGTCAAAGATGTTGAATACTTGACCAGGATTGACGGTGATCTAAGTGTTGAGATACGAGGGGTATTTATTAAAGATTTCCCCTGACCTACTTCCTGTGGACTGAGAGCAAAGAAACTTGTCAGTTATTAGTCCTTCTCTACATAGGTGCCACCTAGGGACACACACTTCTCCCATCTCTTCAAGCAACTGGAAACACTTCGGTTGTAGAATTTGACAGGTTGCTTCAAAATCAATGTTGTGACCTGGGAAATTAGAGTGTCATCATCTGGAAAATGCTTGCCCTTCAAAAATAACTTCATTGTTGGAAAGAGGTGAGAGTCTGGAGCGAGGTTGGGTGAATATGGGGGATGCGGTAGAATTTTGAAGCAACAGGAGCATGCTTCCATTTGGGCAACATTGTGAAATTGTGACTGGTGCATTGTATTGCAGAAGGCACTCACCATTGGAGCATGCCATGTCTCTTGGTTTTGATGGCTTTCCGCAATTTCTGTGGCAGTAAAGCATAGTATGCCCCAGTGATCGTGGTACCGTGGAAATCCATCAATACTACTCCGTGCTGGTCCCAAAATACTGTGAGCATCATCATGCCTGCTGAGGGTTGGGCACGTGCCTTCTTTAAAGTCGGTGAGTCATGATGCTTCCATTGCATCGACAGGACTTTAGTCTCAGGATCATAAGATGGACCCAGCTTTCATCCTGTGTGGTCAGTCAGTTGAAAAAGTCCTCTTGGTTTCCATGGCACCATGTCAATAGAGTCTCTGATTGCATTTGACTTGTTACGGCTTCTGAAAAGGTGTGGGCAGCTGGGGAACCAAGCAAGTGGATACCTTATGCATGTGAAGATGGTCTTGGATGATTTTTTTTCACACGGAACCCCCACACAAGCTTGAACATTTTGGGCTAGGTGGCGAACTGCTTTACGTATCGATTTTGCAAAATGACGTCCTCCACTGATGGGATGGTGTGTTATATAAATAGCAGAGTAGGGTCTTCGCCCTGGAATTTGGAGCTGTTTTTCCACCGAAGTCTGATCACATTTTGGAATTGACTATGCCAGTTCTTGACTACATCATATTATGGGGAATCATCATCCTAAACCTCTTTCATCTCATTGAACGTCTCCTTTGATAATGGACCCAGTGGAATACTAGCAGTCAAGTTCCTTTACTTGAAAGGCTGCACATCAAACTTCACTCCACTTCAGCACCTCTAAAATCAAGACAGTTATAAAGGATCTGAGTTGCAAATTGGCAGGTAACCTATAGAGACTTAAATCCATTACACACGTGCGTTTCAGCATTTTGTGATAAATAGATAAAAGTGGGGTCAGGGGAAGGACAATCTTTAGTTGTATGGCCACTCGTGTATGTGAGTATCCTACAAGAGGATTTACTTGGTACCATATTTTTCGGACTATAAGATGCACTTTTTTCTCCTAAATACGAGGGGAAAACAGGGGTGCGTCTTATAGTTCAAATATACTCTCAGGCTGGCAGGAGACTGGAGCCTTAAACTCTGCCTCCAGATCTCCGCAGCATCGCAGAACTCCAGTCTCCTGCCGGCCCGAGATTGTTTAGTGCGGGTGCTCGGAGGCCGCTCGTTGGGGCTGTTCTGTGTGGGCGAACTTCTGGCTGCGGCCATTCTGTGCGGGCAGGGGGCCGTTACGTGCAGGCTCCATCCCTGCTCTTAACACTTCCGCCGCAAGCTGAATGAGGAGCAGTGATGTGCACCGCTACTTCTGTCTGATAACCCATATTGCCCGCGGGGGATCAGTTACCATGGGCAGCAGGAAGCCTCATGCAGGCTTCCACAGCTTGCCATGTATGTACACACCTGTTACAACCTACTATGCAGGTTGTAATACCCTGTATCCCTACAATAGACATCCCATGTAAAGGTAGGTAATGAATTAATAATCCTATTGTACAGCAGTACAACAGTACTGATGTTATATAGGACAGGACGAGTGTGCTCCCTAGTATTCAAGCACCCTAAAGGGGACTGAGCATTAAAGTAACAAAAAAAGTAAAAAAAAAATATTAAAAGTTGAAATCAGCCCTGCCATTTTACAAATAATAAAATAAAAAAAGTTACACACATTTGGTATCGCCACGTCCGTAAAAGTCCAATCTATTAAAATCTAACATTTATCCCGAACACTGAAGATAAAAAATTGTGGGTTTTTGGTCATTAATTATCCCAAAAAATTGGAATAAATGATCAAAAAGTCACGTTTCCCAAAAAAACTACACTTCAGCCCACACTTTTTGCTTCAAAATTTTTTTTTCTTCCCATTTTCGCCCTCTAAAACCTAGTTGCGTCTTATAGTCCAGTGCGTCTTATAGTCCGAAAAATACGGTATACTCCAGTATTGTGGTTAGGAGAAGGACACCATAGTGCTCCATCAAGACAACGACCTAAAGCGTACGTCGGGTTTGGCGAGTAAGTGATTCAGTGATCAAGAAGTAGAGTTACTGGATTGGCCCCCACAGTCCTCAGACCTTAACCCAATCGAACACTTGTGGGTAGAGTTAGAGAAAAAGCTGTATTGCTACCCCAAGTGGAGTTGACCAGAATGCTGCACCAACGTGGTAATGGTTGAAGAAGACTGGGATAGATTTCGGTCAAAACATGATTGAAACTGATCTAAAGGGATGCCCTGCAGAAGGGATTCAGGAAGTGTTGAAAGCCAAAGGTGGATTTACAAAATACTGACAAAATAATAAAAATTTACATTTTTTTTTTTTTCCGGAGCAAAACGATCACAATGCAGTTAGATGACAAAAATCTGCATTACTAAACCTATGCTAAATAGTCAAATTTATGTGTAAGATAGCTAAGATGATTGTGTATAAAATGATCGTAATCTCCTGTTTAAAGCTGTAGTGGATGTTGAGATATGGAGCCTGAAATTCACAAGTTCAAAACATTACCATTTTGCTTGTCGGTGTATGTTCTACTTAAATAGCTTGATTATTGTATCATAAGGTGATAAAAAGACTGTTACCATTTTACTAAAGATAAAGTTAAAACTTAAACATGTGCCATGTTTGAGGGACTTGGAGTCGGCGTTTGGGATGTTGAGGAGTCGGAGCTTTAACTTCCCAACTCCACAGACCTGGCTTCTAATTCTGTACAACCCATTACATTTGAAAACCTGAAGCACAGTTCTTTAAATCGGTTAGAAAATAACATCCTTCTTACCAGACAAACAGTTTGCAAAGAGATTTTGACTCATTATTATACTTATTTTTTTTTTTTTTTTTTAAAAGAAAACCTCATTGATCTGTTATGATGCTCTGGTCACTCCTAAAGTTTGTTTCCTGGGTACATCTTAACACAATGGCAATAGAAGGAAATGCCCGCTCAGCCAATTGCTGACTGCATTGTTAATTTTTCCAGTAATTTGCTCTGTGACCTGATGAGTATCAGATTTGCAGTGGTGGGGAATAATGAGTTTTGTTATTTATCTCTTTTACAACTTACCCTTGCATTTTAAGAAAAACATGTTATTCTCACCCCCCTCCCCTCCAGACAAAACCGGGTTAAGCCTGCATTAACAGCACATTTTTTTATTGGGGCCTATCATGCTCCTTAATCTGTTTCTATTGCACCTCATATGTGTACTGTAAGTTAGCATGACTGTTATTATTATGACCCTCCAATTGAAGAAGTGCCATTGATTCAATTTTTAGAAGTAAATAGTAAGAGTATGTTCTCATGGCGTAATTTTGTAAATTGATGCTTCCAAATGAGTATATATACGCCTAATTAATTGCATTTTTTACACTTAGTATTTTCTTTACCCTTCTCTTTTCTGTTGAAATAGGTAGTGAAAAGACCTCGTAAAGTTCAAGTTGCATCATTAAGACGGACTCCTTCTCCTGAACCTGACTCTAGGGCATTTGATATAATGGATGATGATGGTTATCTTGATAACAGAAGTGCATACAGCGGTTACAGTGAAAGTTGGCAGAGTGGGATTGGTCGACGTAGTAGGGAATCCAGCCCTGACAGAGGCTATAGTAAAGAACAAGAACGAGGTCGCACAAATGACAGAGACCCAGGTTATGTTCGTGGAAGAAGTCGAGAACGAAATCTAGATGAAGACCGAGAATACAAAAGGGAGAGAAGCCGAGGCAGAAGCATTGACAGAGATGCGAGTGAGGAACGAAAATATAGAAGAGATCGAGGAAGGAGTGTAGACAGAGACGAGGCTGCAGACTACAGTCCAGATCTGGGCAGTAACCGAAGATCCCAACTAGATTACCGGAGTGAAAGGGAAGTGGTTCAGCGCAGCAGAGATCGGCTTCAGTCTCACAGCCAGTCTCCTGAACCATTCCGACACCCTGACAGAAAGGACCAAGAGAAACCTATTAGTGTACTACTTTCCAAAAAGAGGCAAAATGAAGGTAGGGCTATACTATGTGCATGCCAGATGTACGTTACAGGTTGTAGATTTTTTTTTTTTTTTTATATGCTAAACAAAATCTTTGGAGAATACTTTATTAAAGGGGATATATCGCTTCTTTGATTCACACTGCTCTCAGCTTCTTAACTCTAGAAATGCAGGGGTGTTTCTTCCTCTCCCAGCTGGGTGACTTTCAATCACCCCCCTTTCACTCTGAGTCCCACGTCAATGTGTCTCTCCCTATCACAGTCTTATTTTGTAAGAAGCTGTATTACTTACCACAGGCTGCATTCTATATAGACTAAGCACTGATCTCTTCTCCTCTACAACGGCTGGAGATTTGCTTACAGTTTTATTTCGGCGTTCTATGAACGCCAACAGATATTCCTTTATGCAGGTGAGTCTGGGATCGACACACATCTTGTGATGTTTTCTGATTGTTAAAGCCCTGCACTGTTTGTTTTAATCTGGCTGGCATGAGTGAAATACTGTTTTGCCGATCCTTACTTGAGTGAAGGAGGAATGCAAGCTCCTAATATGGCCGACTGGGGGCTCGAACAGAATGTAAATGAGCTCTCAGCTAGTGAAAACAAAAATACAAGGAGGAGTGATCCGACCAGCACTGAATATCAGTGTAAACAGAAGATAGGGATCTGTGCGATAACAAGGGACAGCCTTTGCTGCTTAATGACAGCTAATTGCAAAGTTGCTTGTTTTCACTGTCCCCTTATTCTGAAGACCATTTAATGAAATGATACAACCCCTTTAATACTTTTTTTAACTTATTTCTAATGGTGGCAAATTTAGTAAATCTTCTAACTTAAAGGAAACCTGTCAGGTGTTTTATGCTGTCCTATCTGACAGTGGGATAGGATGGGAAAGAAGCAGAGCTCTGTGATTATATAGGTTTACATGATTTGGAGCAGGATTTCTGAGTAAAAAGCCAAGAAAATTCTGACTGGACTTGAGAGTGCGTGGGAGTCCTGCTTATCGTGCTCACATACAGGGATTGCTCTGTATACACACGGATGCAGGGAAAGCCGTCAAACTGTCAATCACTGTATGTGGGCGGGGTAAGCAGTAGTATCCTTTTTCAGTTTTTTTTTTTTCACAAATCCTGCTCCAAATCATATAAACCTATATGTCACAGAACTCCGCTTCTCTTCAGTTATATCCTGCTGTACGATAAGGCAGCATAAAACACCTGACGGATTCTCTTTAAATAACTAAATGTGACCTGCACCTAGCTCAAGAAATAGGCCTCAATATTGCTCTGGGCAACAGCTGTGCAGAACAAAGAGGAGGCTATGCATACTTGATTCTACATTTATTTCAATGGGAATTCCATTGGACACACTTGCCTTGCGTACTTAGAGCTCCCATAGAAGAGAGAGGTGAGAGCTGCACATGCTCGTCTACCTTTTATATTCTATGTAGCCATGGCACAGTGAATTATTATGAGGGCCTTATCTTGATAGGTGCAGGTTCTACCTCTGGAATCCAAAACTATCAGATATTTATGGCATATCCTATAGATAGGCTATAAAGCTCTAGAATGGGAATACCCTTTTAATATCAACTGAAAAAATTGTTGTTTACTGTTCTTCCCAGCCCACCAAGGTCTTAAACCCTTATTGCTATATGATGAGATATTGGACATAGAGCATGGTTAATTGATGGCCATAACAAATGTATACATCATGGAGACCTATGAGTGCTGCCTCTGCTGCATGATCCGATTGATATGACTGTTTTGCTAAGTTTTGTCAATACAGGTTCTAGATACAGCTTTAAAGAAGGCCAGTCAGTCAGGATACAAGGCAATTTTATTTAAACATTAGGATTCAATCAATTATGATCAAAAATAAACATTTAAGTAAGAGAATAAACTATTTTACAGAATATAGTGTTGTGACGTTGGGTATAAGTTTTGCTAAATATGTCTTTACAAAGGATTACTTACAAACTTTAGGTCAGGCTTTTTAACATTACCTGTTATGACTTCAACCAGAGAAGCTAAATGGCGAAAACAGGGAACTCCAGGGACTTTCACTTCAACACCAGCGCAAGCGTCCTTAACGCTGGGTACCAGAGCTTCTGATCTCACCAAAGTCTCTCTGGTTCTTATATGTCTTAAACAAAAAAAAAGGCAGGGCACAACCATACGTTTATTGTGTACACTTAGAGTACAAAGTTCTTTTGTATGACCTAATCTTGTACCAATGGAGGGGCCAGCTCCTGAGTCTAAGATAAGAAAATACAGAATCACTCTGAAACCAGACGTTGTGGCCCCATTCGGTCGCAAAATAAGCAAGTGAAGTCTGCAGGCTTGAGAGATGAACAGAGGTATGCAAGCCTGTGTGATTATAACTTGTGTTACAACAATGGAAATTATAATTAGCTTAATATACCAGAAATGGAAATTATGACATCAAATAGTCACATATTTCACTAGCACTACATACCACTGATGCAGCTTCTTGGACAGCTTCCACTGTTCAATGGTGAACAAATCACCTGGGCAGGTAAGCTGAGGGAAGGCATGCAGGTCTGCAATCTTAGTACACTTATTAGGCCCTTCTGGAGACAGGCATAGTGCACTACAATACAGATAAGAATTGTGATAGTGATTAGCTAGTGAAATATAATAGTGTTAGGGGTGTCAAAACTGCCGGCCTCCAGTGTTGGGAAAACTACAACTATCATCATGCTTAATGTTATAGATTATATAGATTCATGATGGGAGTTGTAGTTTCCCAACAGCTGGAGGGCCGGCAGTTTGACACCTGTGCCCTAGTGGGACTAAAAAAGTACTGTAAAGAAAATCAAAGTTTAATAAAGTATTAAAAAAAAATCTTTGAAAAATTCTCTTGTCCTTCACATGCTGCTATCTTACTTAACCCCTTCACAGCAGCCCACAGTCTTTTGACAGCAGGTGGCGTGTTTCTTCTTTTCTGCAGCGACGCCAAAATACGTTGATGCAGACAGAGGGCGTTTGCAGCTTCCAGTGCCGCAACTACTCTAGGAATGTAGCCCTAGTTACCAAAGCAGTCTCTGTGAATGTCAAGGACCAGAGAGGGCCTCTGATCCCCAGTGTTTAACCCTTTGATTGCTGCTGTATGTGACCAGCATAATCAAAGGGGATCCCCCTGCTCCATCGGTCACTGGGATTCTCAGTGGAGCCTAGAGAATATCTATGGTCAGCCATGGAAACCTAGAGTAGCCTCAAGGCTATCTGCATAGCACGGCTGCTGTCATGGTGCACTGTGTGTTGTCCTGGCGCAACCTGTGTGACACTGACAAAGTGTAATGTCTTAGCATACATTGGTATGCTAATGAATTATTAAAGGGGTTGTCTCGCTACAAAGAATAGCTTTCAAATTGTAGGGAACACAAAATAAAGACATTTTCCAAATATATTGCTTTGTTGATCTGTTTTCCTTAAGGAGATACAAGTGAATTTATGACCTCCCTGGCTATTCTGTTCTCTATAGTAAATGACCCTGTAAACAATTTCTTCCCCCCTGCTGTTGTTCTATGTGATAGCAGTGAGTGAGGTCATCACACACCAGGGTCATGGCAGTCTCTGTGCTGCTGGCCAGTAAAAAGCTTGATTTATCTCAAGTAAAACAGCTCTAATTAGGGCTTTTGCTTTGAGGGATTCAGATAAAAGTCCTGTTAGTTTCAGATGCTTCTGAGCTAATCTGATCTAATTAGCAAACTGAACAAGCCACCGGGGATGGATACACATGGAGTTTATGCACAAAATTTCAGTCAGTCTGAAACCAGGGGAAGTGACAGAGTATTTCATTCTCATGCAAGCCTATGAAAAAATACTCTGTAGGGAGGACAACTCTTTCTAAGTGTTAAAAAAAAAAAAAAAAAAAAAAAAAAAAAAAGTGTTAGATCAGTATCCCTTAATGGGGATAAAAAAACAGTTAAAAACAAAATAGGAAAGTGTTGAAAAACGTAAAATATTTCATAAAAAAATTATCGTGCATACATTACACACAAAACTACATATATTGGGTAACCACACAACTGTAATAACATGTAGAATTAATCTAACTGAAATGTGGATGGTGTGTAAAAAGAAAACAAAAAAAAAACAGTTTTTTTTTTTTTTTTTACCTAGGCTGCAAAGAAATAATAAAAGAAAAAATCAGTAATTTAAACATAAACTCAACTATACCCCTCAAACATACAACTTCTCCTGCATGAAACAAGTCCTCATACAAAGCATTAAAATTTTATAAAATAAACCATGTTAGATTTTGCATATTTTTCTTCTTTCATCCCACCTTTCAAAAAAAAAACTGAATAAAAAATTATCTATAAGTTATAGTCCTGTAAATAGTTCCAAAGAAAACTAAAGTTTATCTTTCAACAGACGAGCCCTCCCACAGCTCGGTCCACAATAAAAAAAAGGCATGGGTCTCAGAATATAATGACAGAAAAACAAATTGTTTTTTAAAAATGTTTTTAAATTTTAAAATTAGTGAAACCTAAAACAATATACATTTGGTATTGCTGTAGTTGTGTGTAGCTGGGGAATAAAGCTAGCATATCATTTATTTTGCAGAGTGACCTGTGTAAAAACTAAACCCAAAGAATAAAATTTAAAATGCTACAGAATTGTTTTTGTAATGCAAGAGGCTGCCATTAAAAATACAACTCTTCCTGTAAAAAATAAACGTATGTCTAGGTATGCAAAAAACTAAAATGTTGCAGCTCTTGGCACGCACTGATGAAACAAGAGGTAATGTCAAAATTTGGATTTTTAAGCTTACCGTAAAATCCTATCGTCTAGTTCATTGAGAGACGCCGCACCTTGGGTAGAGGCCCTCGCCCTAGGAGGCTGACACTAGGCGGGCTATATCCCTTCTACTGATGCCTAGCGAACCTTGGGAAAAGAGGTCTGAGGTTGAGTTGGGGGGGGGGGGGGCCCACGAGACATCTGCCAACAGGGCGATAAGATCCATGTACCTAGCCCTGTGGAGCCAATCTGGAGCAATAAGTATGGCTGGAACCCTGTCGATCTTGAGGCTATTGTGTGCTCAAAGGAGGAGGGGAAAAAAGGTAAAACAAAAGGTAAAAGGCAAACTGACTCCATGGCAGAACTAGTGAGTACATGGTGAAAGCCAGAGGGTCTCGGGACCTGGATACATAATTTGGGAGTTAATGGTTGAGCCTGGATGAAAACAGATCGAGTTCTCCACCCCTGGAATAAAAACTGCTGACGGGAGGAACGGAGCGTTACACCTAGCAAAGAAGCATTGTGGCCTCCAAGAAGGTAGCATGGCTTCTGGTACCTCCCTGATGATGTAGGTAAGCCACCAAAGTTGTGTTGCCTGACTGAGTCTGAACTGGGTGACCCTCAAGAAGAGAGGACCAATGAGAGAGGGCCAGAAAAAATGGCCCTCAGTTACAGGACATTGACCTGAAGACCAGATTCCTTATTGACCACAGATCCTGGGTCATCTGGGAGTAAAAAACGGCTCAATACCTTGAGGGGCTGGCGTCTATGGGAATGATCAGCCACTGTGGAGGAAGAAAGGACTTCCTCTGAAGTAGTGCAGGAGACACCAGTCACCAACTAAGGTCGAGATGAATCTGGGGTGGGAGAAGGATTTCCTTTTCCAGGAGAAAAGAGCTGTTCCAGCGTGCTAGAATGAGACGCTGGCGGAGGTGAGAATGAAACTGTGCGAACGGCACGGCCTTTTGAAACCATCCTGCCCATAATTCGCATACAGGTGTGAAGGGTATACGAGTAGCGTTTACGAAGAAAGGAAGTGCCTGGCTGTAAGTGCTGAATCTTCAATGACTGAAGGTGTACTCTGGCTGAATGTGTGAGAATCATGCCCAGGAACTCCATGCTGGGACGGGACCAGACAGGAATTGTCGTATTTGACGATCCAACTGAAGCTGATCCTCATGCTGTCCAGATTGGCGCTCCATGACAGAGCCTTCACCAGAAGGTCGTCCAGGTAAGGGATGACAGCAGTGCTCCTGACACAAAGAATCGCCATAAGAGGTGTCAGGACTTTGGTGAAGACTCTGTGCTGAACCCAGGCCAAAAGTCAGAGCCACATACTGGAAATGCAGTGAACTCCCCATGAAATGAAGGAAACACTGATGGACCTGGGTGATAGGTAAAGTTGCAAGGTAAGCATCTTTGATATCTACGGTGGTGTCGGGTTAGGATATTAGGTGTAGAATTATCTTTTGTTCTGCTCCTATTCAATTAGTTGTCTCTGTCCAAATTGGGTTAAAAAACTGTTCTCAGCTCAAAGGCTTAAGAGAATACCGGCACACAGGTCAGTATGGTGCATAAATCTGTTTTATTATCAGAAAGTTACAGCTTCATATCTTTGGTTTGTGTCAAGGATCACATGATTGGCTAGTTGGCTGTTGCTAAGGCAGATTAGATGTGAAGCCACAATGCAGGATTTGCATCTTCGCAGTATAGCAAGTGTCCTTGTACTCCTTCTGTATCATCCAAAAGAGGATTTCTGAAGGCTTTCCTTTTTTCATGTAAACGGAGCTTCTGTTTCCAGGCAAAGCGTTGGTGGATAAGGATGTAATAAAGAGAAAGTTTAAAACACACTAACTGGTGAGCTTTGAATAAGGATTGTAGTATAGAAACAGATATAATGTTTTCCATTAAATCATCAACTTGATAGCGGCAGGACATTCCCCTTGCTCCAGAGCTATTACTGACCGGAGAGACTCCAAGCGAAATCTGGGAACCTGAACTATCTTTTATTTTGGGGACTGTATAAAGGTTGGAATAAAAACCCGAAAGTAGTTTTTATTCCACTTTGGGAGGCGCCATAATTGCGCCCTGACGGAAAAGGCCGTGGAGTGCCTGAATAAAAGCTGGCACCTGGACCAGAGAGGCGAGCAGGGTAGAACAAAAAAGTCATGCTGGGGTATGGACACACAATTGATCCTGATGACATGGCTTCTCTGACCCAGGTGTTAGTAACCTGTGCCATCCAGAGAAGGAAGGGGGGGGGGGGCCCTACCCCAGAGGAATTTTCGGGCCAGGGAAAAACCCTCAGGCCACGGGAGACTTGGCGAAGGGGCACTTTGACTTTCTGGGATGCATTTGACAGAGAGGTGCTGGCTTGACGGATGGCTGCATGGACCCTGACGAATGGTGAAAATGTTACTTACGCAACAACTGCTGTGCAGATTATCTCATTCAGACGTTTCCCTAAAAGTCTGCTGCCGGAAAAGGGGAGAGCAGTAAGTGTCTTTTTGGATGATGTATCAGCCAACCAAGACTTTAGCCATAAAGACCGGAAGCAAAGGCAGGATACAGAGCTGCTCCAGAAGCTCACAACGTGGATTTGCACAAACCCTCAATCCGCTTTTCAGCGTAATCTTGTAGCGCCGTCACATCCGAGAGAGGAATGGTAGTACTCCTCCAGAGGCGTGAAACGGGGGCATCGCCGGAGGGAACCCGTAACCACTGAACCACTAATTCCTCAGGTAAAGGATAAAGGGTATTGAGCTGCCTGATAGAATGCTTTCACTCCCTTGAAACAAGTTCCTCAAACTTCGTGTGTAGGGAACACCACACGCTGCCGTCTTCTATGCTCAAAGGAAGCCTCCTCCTGAGAGGGAGAGACATCCTTAATGTACAGGGAGTCCATGTCAGCCCGTATAAGAGCTTTAACAGCAACTGCCATTCCATTATCCCGGTCTGTAAGAGGGACCCTCAGTAGATGCCGTATCCAGGAGTGAGGCCCCTATACCCGTCAAAGATCTGTCTGAAAAAAGATCAGGAAACACAGAGGACGAGGGAACTCTAGTCTTTTTATGCAAACCCCTCTTCTGAGATGTGCAGGGCCCTGGGAGATGCTAGGCTGGGTAGCAAGCAGAGACTGCAGACGCTCTCTGGCAGAGACCCAGACCTGGGATAGCATGGAAAGGTCACCCACTAGTGAAAGGGACCTAACCCATTCCTGGGCCGCCGACTCCTGACAGAAGGGGCATGGCGGCCAGCTGGGAAGGTACGTAAAGGGAGCAGAACAAGCTAGACTGGCCGCGCGCAAACTTTTTATGACAGCGAGCATAGGCAAAGTGAGTTGCCACTGCTTTGGAGGCTGGTGGCTTTGGCGCATCGTCCTTGGAAAAAGACATGGTAACCAGAGGAGCGCAGTGCAGGGGACAAAAGGCTCAAACGGCCAGCTTACCACACCAAAGGTGCTGTTTCCTCTGGAGAATATCATACATGAACAAACTTTGAGACTCTCGGTTCACATATTTTGATCAAAAGATGTTTAAAGGCCACACTTTAAAATGATCCCCAAAAATTGGGCAGCCCCTATGCAATCTTTACCCTTAAATCGAGCCAATTGGCCTTCACGGGGTCAACCCAAAACCTCCATTTTTCAAGAGAAAAAATAAAAAACACCCAACCTGCAAGTGCCCTTCTTATGACAGCCTGTGGAGTGGGCGGGGACAGAAACCCAAATGGAAGCCCCCTTCCCTTTCCCCAAAGGGTTAAAATCAATGAAAACACCAGTATAATGTATGTTTCTGCCCACAAAAAACCTTTTTCTGAAAAAAACGAGCAAACCGGGGTCCACGGGCAGCGAAAAAACTTTTGTGGGGCAGAAACATACGTATACTTGGTGTAATTGATTTTAACCTATATTGGGAAGGAAAGGGGGTGCTTCCTTTTTGGGTTTCGTTCCCCCACTCTCACGGGCTGTCATAAAAAGGGGGCAGTTTTGCAGGTTGGGTGTTTTTATTTTTTCCCCCTTGAATAATGGAGGTCGGTTTGACCCATGAGAGGCCAGTTGGCTCGTTGAAAAGGTAAAGTAGCATAGGACGCCAAATTTTGAGACACGTTGAAAGTCGGGGAGCTTAAAAACTTTTATCAAAATATGGAAAAAAGAGTCTCAAAGTTTTTTCATGTTGTAGCTAAATCTTCTTTTGGGGGTTTTCCACGAGTTTTTTCCTTGGAGAGCACAGGGGGCGGCCTTAAAAAAACCCCCTATTGAATTGGGCAAAAAGGCATCCCAAAATCCGCCCCAGAGAAAAAACCCCGGCTGCCAGGCCCCCTCCCACTTCCTGGAAGGGACTAGAGGACAGATTGGAGGCCCAGAGGGCATTATGGAGGCGTAAGGAAATCAGCCTGGCCCCCAAAAAGCGGGGGCCTGTTCTTGGGGATGGCAATATGAAAAAATTTAAGATTTCGGGGTTTACATATTTTTTTCAAAAGAGTTTAAAACTGCCCAAACTTAAACGTGATCCTCATAGGGCATCCTACACTATCTTTTTTTCCCCTCAAAAGAGCCACAACATACATATTGGCCTATTTAAGGTTAAAAGATAGTGAGGGGTGCCCCATTTGAGATCACGTTGAAAGTGTGGGCAGCTTAAAAATTTTTTTGTCAAAACATGTGAGCCAGAAAATTTAAAGTTTTTTCATGTATGATGATACTAAATTTCTTTTTTAGGGGTTTCACTAATTATGGCTCATGAGTGGCGCTAAAAATAGCACTGGAAAGAGGAATCCCTGCGCTACCTCAACAGTGCCACCGTCTCACTGGAGAAATTGGTTTGACCACACGTACCTCCCCTGGATACACAGACAGGACAGAAGAAAATGCAAGCACAAGAGGATGAGCACCGACAATGGCCCTCCAGCAGGCAAGATGCGCAAGCGATGCAGCTATGGCGGCAGGCGTCCTAAAACTCTGAAACTGCCCCCAGGGGAAAATGGGGTATTTGCATATCTGACGTCTTCTGGCTAGCGTAAAAACAATTCCTTTTAGACCCACGCATTAGAATGGGGTTAAAGGGGAACCAAAAAAAAAACCAGGGGAGTAGGAAAATGGGGACGGGTAACCGGCGCATAAGGAGAAACAGACAGTGGGTGCTGTTTCCTGAGACCCCAGGGAGTTACCCCAAAATTCAACCATGTGAAACTCCCCCGACTGAGGAAAACTCCAACACACCTAGATGGAAAAGAAGAAAAAAAAAAAAGCAGCAGACCTCATGGGGCACTAGGGTAAAAATGAGTAGCTGGGTAAGTTTGGGGGGGTTAAAGCCACTTACAGTGGGGAAAAAAATATTTATCAGCCCCAATTGTGCAAGTTCCCCACTTAAAAAGATGAGGCCCGTAATTGACATCAAAGGAGACCTCACTATGAGAGACCCAAAAAAGAAAACAAAACCGCAAATCCATTGCCTAAATTTGAAAGAATTTATTTCAATTTTGGGGGAAAATAAGTTTTTGGTCAATAAAACCAAAGTTCACTCCCAAAACTTTGACCTTGTCTTGTCAACAAAGGATATATAACAAAGTTTTTGTAAGTCTTACCCAATTGGCACACACTGTTGCGGTATTTTGGCCCTTCCTCATGCAGATACCCCAAGCGGATGTTTTGGGGCTGTTGCTGGGCCACAGATTTCAACACCCCCCAAAGGTTTTTTTTTGGTTTTGAGATCGGAGACTACTAGGCCACTCCAGGACCTTAAATTTTTTATAAAACCACCCCTCATTGTCGCAAAAGACCCAGCCATTTTCATCTTAAATGCCATGCGATGGAAGGAATTTGCACCCCCAAATCTCACAACATGACCCATTCTTTCTTTCATGTCACTGATGAGTCGCCCCTGGCCCCCTTGCAAGAAACACCCCCAAAGCAGTTTTCACCCCAAATCTTCGCAGTAGTAGGTTTCTTTGGATGCAACTCGTATTTCTCTCCTCCGAACAGACGAGTTGTGTTTTCTACAAACTTGGTTTCATCTACCATATGACTTTTTCCCCAATACTCTTGTGGATCATCCAAATGCTCTCTAGCAAACTTCAGTCAGGCCCAGACATGTATTTGCTTAAGCAGGGGGACGCGTGTGGCACTGCAGGATCCGAGTACCTGGCGGCATAGTGTGTTACTGATGGTAGCCTTTGTTACGTTGGTCCCAGCTCTCTGCAGGTCATTCACTAGGTCGCCCCGTGTGGTTCTGGGATTTTTGATCACTGTTCTTGTGATCATTTTGACCCCACAGGGTGAGATCTTGCGTGAAGCCCCAGATCGAGGGAGATTATCAGTGGTCTTGTATGTCTTCCATTTTCTAATTATTGCTCCCACAGTTGATTTCGTCACACCAAGCTTCTTGCCTATTGCAGATTCAGTCTTCCCAGCCTGGTGCACGGCTACAATTTTTGTTTCTGGTGTCCTTCGACAGCTCTTTGGTCTTCACCATAGTGGAGTTTGGAGTGTGACTGAGGTTGTGGACAGGTGTCTTATACTGATGGCAAGTTCAAACAGGTTCCATTACTGCAGGTAATGAGTGGAGGACAGAGAAGCCTCTTAAATAAGTTGTTACAGGTCTGTGAGAGCCAGAAATCTTGCTTGTTTGTAGGTGACAAAAAAAAATATTTTCCACCATAATTTGCAAATTCTTTCCAAATCAGACTAATTTTCTGGATTTGTTTTCTCATTTTGTCCCTCATAGTTGAGGTCTACATATGATGTCAATTACAGGCATCTCATCTTTTTAAATGGGAGAATTTGCACAATTGGTGGCTGACTAAATACCTTTTTCCCCACTGTAGGTGGAGCCAACACTTTAGGTTTCCAGCTTATGTCAGCCTTCTAGGGGGAGGGCCTATACCAAGGTGCTTTGTCCGCCAATGATATTGCTGAGAAGAAGTGGTTTCTTCTTTTACTCATATGTGCAACATTTCAGGCTAAACGCATGGAGCTTTTTTTTAATGTTAAAGGCCTTAGCAGTTGGTTTGAAATGTCGCCCTCATGGGGGAATAAAGAATCTATTTTAACACTGTAGATGCTTGTATCTTTTCGATTATTGAAGAGTACTTTGTTTTATGTTTTACTTGTCACAGAATATGGCCTGCGCCTAGGTAGCCAAATATTTATCAAAGAAATGACAGATACTGGCTTGGCAACAAGAGATGGCAATTTACATGAAGGAGACATTGTACTTAAGGTAAATACTTTTTTTTTTTTTTCTCTTTCATTTTGTTAATGCCTTCTTTGATAAGGTAAGTTTGCACATTAGATAAACATCATATGAAGCTAATTGTTTTGATGGGACCTGCTGTCCATCTAATGTGTATGGGGTGTCCCGACTTTCTCAACAACAGAAGTTGGAAGAAATGTTCTTGCATGTTGTATTTCATCATGTCTGGTCCTTTGTTCTCATGGGTGATTAAGCTGCTGATATAGATATATATATATATATATATATATATCTATGTGTGTGTGTTTTAAAGGCACACATTTTTATAGTTTTTTACCTAGTTACATATTTAGTCAGGCCAAAAGAAGACATACGGCCATCCAGTTCAGCCCATTTGTTAAAGTGTTGCTAAAGTGTTGATCCAGAGGAAGGCAAAAATCCCCATGAGGTAGAGGCCAATTGTCCTCAATGTAAGGGGAAAAAATTCCTTCCTGACTCCAATCTGGCAATCGGAATAAATCCCTGGATCAACGACCCCCCTCCAGAATGCTAGTCACTATAACTTGTTATATTACATCTAGAAATGTATCCAGACCTTCTTCAGAATCCTAGTCACTATAAATTGTTGTTATCACGCTCCAGAAATGCATCCAAGCCCTTCTTTTACTCTGTTAGTGAATTCACCATGACAATTTCCTCTGGGAGAGTGTTCCACAGTCTCACTGCTCTAACAGTAAAGAATCCCCTTCTATGTTTATGTAGAAACTTTCTTTCCTCAAGACGTAGAGGATGCCCCCTTGTTTTAGATACAGTCCTGGGTATAAATAAATCTTTAGTGAGATCTCTATATTGGCCCTTAATACATTTAAACATATTTATTATGTCCCCCCGAAGCCGTCTTTTCTCTAAACTAAATAACCCTAATCTTGCCACTCTTTCTGTGTACTGTAGTCCACCCAGTCCTTTTATTATTTTTGTTGCCCGCCTTTGTACCTGTTAAAGCTCTACAATGTCTTTCCTGTGCACTGGTGCCCAAAACTGTACACAATATTCCATTTGTGGTCTAACCAGTGACTTGTATAGTGGGAGAATAATGTTCCTATCATGTGCATCTATGTCCCTTTCAATACAACCCATGATCCTATTAGCTTTGGCCGCTGATGCCTGACACTGGCTGCTACAGTTAAGTTTACTGTCCACCAGGATTCCCGAGTCCTTCTCCAGGTTTTGAAAAAAAAAATAAAAATAAATAAAATTATATATAATTATATATATATATTATATATAATATATATATATATAATATATATATATATATATAGATATATATATATTATATAGATATATATATATATATATATAATATATATAATTTTTTTTTTTTTTTCAACACCTATAAAAATGTGTGCCTTTTGAAACAATAAACCTTACTTTTACATACATCGGCTTAAAAAATAAAGCTATTCCTCTCGATTAGCCTTTACAAATGCATGGTCAGCTTAGCAGAGTGTGCTTGTATTCTCAATGGAGAGAGGAAAACAAACTACTCCCAGACTTCTGTATTATGTTTTCATGGTGCAGCACTGAAGATTTGACACAATGTAAAGTAGTCCGTATAACAGTGTAAATTTAGTGTGCCATCAATGGCCATAACGGTGACAACAAAAGTGAGTACATCATAAGTGAAAATGAACAAATTTTGCCCAAAGTGTCAATGTTCTGTGAGTACTATATTTACTATTTTGCCATAGGCAAACTTATACTCTTAATCAGTTCTCAATCTATAAAACACTAAAACATAACTTTTATTATGTATAACACTTAACCTCTATCCCAAACAATTTAAAAAACCCTATTTTCTAACCTCTAAATTTTTTTCCCTTTCCCACTTCTAAAAGGAATAACCCCTTTTCTATTAAGTCGGGTGGAACCCACCTATTAACAGGACAACCTTATATATACAGAAATTTTAAAACAAAATTCAATAAGGGATCCCAAGAAACCTATTTGGGGCAGTCCCCCTAATTTTGGGGGACAAAAACCCAAAGGTTTTTCCTTTGAACTGGGGTGAGAAATCACAATTTAAAAAAAATCATGCCTGACCTCCCAAAACATGTTTAAACACTAAACTGGTTTCCCATCAGGGGTTAGGGGTCCGGTCCCATGGGGTTTCTAACTCTTTTAACTTTTATATCATTTGGGTTTACAAAAACCCTATTCAGGTGTCACCAATTAGCCCCAGAGAATCAAAAAAAACCCAATTTTCCCCCTTTTTACTCTCCTGCATGAAATACTGAACTATGGCCCAATTTCTCTAAATTATTGTGTCAGGGCCCCCAACCCTAAAAAACGGCCCTAAGCAAAAAAAAGGTTTTTTTAACATTTTACAGCCACTACTGGGTTTTAAAATCACTTCCCTTGAACCCTTTCTCCTCCTTTTGTCAAATATGCAAATTCTTTTGGAATACATACTCCATTGTACTGAAACACTTTTGCCCTTAGTCTTTTTTCCCAAAAACCACTTCTCCTCTGTATCTAATAACATATTAAAATTTTAAAAAAGGGCTACGGGGCCCAAAAGGTTAGCCCCCCCCCTCCCGCAAAACTTCACCTCCCACCCCCCCCTTAAATTTTTCTTTTTTACAGATCACGGCAGTTACCAAATTAAATTAAAAGTTACAAGGGGAGTATGAAAAGGGTTGGGTCATTCATGCTCTATTGTATTTTCCCTACATTTGTATTGCATAATTGTATTTAAAGTTAACACAAAATCTATGCGGGTGAGAAAGAAACAAAAAAAGAAAACCCTTTAAATAGATGTATACAAAAAAAGATTGGAAATCTACCCTGAGCGGGAGTCTTGTCATAGCAAGGTAATTTGTTTTAAAATTATATGATTAAATTTCAAAAAAAACTCTTCAGGGAAACAAAAATATACAAATATCCCAATTTTTTAAAAATAAAACTGTGGCCTCATGTAAAAAAATTTACCCTTTCCTTTTGAAAAAACACGGGGAAAGTGAGGACAAGGGGGGGGAGGGGAACAGGGGGGAGTTTGGAGGGGAAGGAAAAAAAAAAAAAACCAAATTGAACTCTGGTGCCCTATATTTTTTTTCAACCGTGCTTGTACCACTGACGGTACTTAATCACAAAAATTTTTGTTTCAAAAAAAAATTAATAGGAAAGGGAAAGAAAAATAAATTGCTAAAAAATGAAAACCCTCATTTAGGCCCTTTGGGGGTTCAATGTATTGATCTTTATTTTCCATCTTGCCTTTCCTGAAATAAAACTACACCCCAAAACGCCCTTTTTTTCCCCTTACTTTTTCACACAGACCCCCCAAAAATTTTAGCACCTCTATTTCACCATTATGTATTTCCCCCAAATGTCCCCCACAGGGGGGTGTCACTTTCAATTTTAAAATAGTACTCAGATTTTTGAGACCCACGACGAAACTCCGGGGGGTTTTTTTCCCCACATAGTTCTAGGGGCGGGTACAAAAGAGCCCCCATAAATCGCCCCCCCGGGTTTTTTAAAACAGTTGATAAATTTTTCTTATTAAAATCTTCTCATAAAATTTGGAAATTAAACAAATTCTTTATTTTTCCCAATAAATGGCCCAAGAATAAAACATTTTGCCAAAAGGGAATGAACCAACCCCCCAGGGATTGCCCCCTTTTTTTTTTTTCCCCATCCCCCTTAAAAATTTGATTTATGCAAAAATTTCATCCTTAAGATTTTTTCCCTCTTCTATAGGAAAACTAGGATATTTAGGAACACCTCAAAGAATAGGGGGATTTTGGTTTTTTCAAATGCCCCCAATTTTAAAAGAAAAACCCCCCAATTTCATTGGCTCTATAAAAAAGGGAAACCTATACAACGAATTAAATCTTTTTTTTTCCCTTTTTTTTTCCCAAATTTTAAAAAAATTTGTCCCTGCCCATTTAGTCAAAGCCCTTTAAACACCTTCCCCCAAACTTTTTTTGGGGTTTAACCCCTTGCCTAAAACCCGGCTTTTAAAAATTTGGGTACTTTCTTGACGGGAAACCCTTTTTAAAGTAGAGCAATTCCTATAAAGCCCTAAAAAATTTGGGCCTATGGGAATCCCCTTTTTTGAGAAGGGGGGGAAATGCCACTGGGAAAAGTTTTAACAAACTTTTGGGTACCGTCCCTTTTTTCCGAAATACCCTTTTCTGAATCTGTTTTGGTTTTCACCCAACCCAAAATTTGAAGATCCAAAAAATTTATTTTCTCTCGATGAATTTCAAAGGTGAATTTCTCCCAATTTCTTTATCATTGATTTCCTAGATAAAAAAATTCCCTTAATATTTTTCCCAATTTTCCATACCAAAAAAAAAATATTTTCATGGGAAAAAGCGCCCCCAAAAAAAAATTTCCGATCTTTTGAATTTTTTCAAAGTGTTCAAAAAAAACAATAGCATCCTCCCGCCAACCTAAAAAAAAAAAGGGAAAAAGTTTGGGGCGCCCAGACTGTGCCCATAGCTGCTCCCTTTTTTTGGGTGATAAAAGGTACCATCAAAAAAAAAATTTATTTGTGCCCAAAACAAAATCCAATAGCTGTAAAATGAAGTCTTTATTTTCCCATAAAATTGGGGTACCTCTTGTATTCCCAAAAAAAACTTTATTGCTTTTTGGGCCCCGATCCCCCTTTTCCGATGTTATTTTTTATAGGGGCTTTCCCCAAAAGGGGGCTAAACTTGAAAAAAAGTGTACTTTCACTCGTTTACTAAATTTTTTAATTCTCATCACAGTATCCCCTTTTAAACTTTTAAAATACGAAGGGGGGGGCCCGTGACCAAAAGGGCATCAGTTAAAACGGTTTAAAAAACCTTTCTAGTCCCCTTTTGTTAAATTTTTTCTACCTGGGGACTATCGGGCCCTTCCTGGTTTTTTGGCAAAAACCTTTTTTTATGCACTTTTGGGGAAGGGATAAAAAGGGGAGCAATAGTAGGATTCACATTTAAACCCTACATTTTCTTCTCATTCCCCCAGTAAAATTTTAATTTTTTCTCAAATTTCCCGGTTCCCCAAAACCTTTTTTTAAATTTCCCCAAGTACTCATTGGGTTTTGGGTCTTTTTAAACCTCTCATATTTTCTGAAACATCAAGTTTAAATTCCCTTAACCAATTTCTCTATAGTCATTTTTAATTTTAAAAGGGCAATATTCCCCCCCCTTGTCCCCTGGGGTTTTGCTTTTTCTATCTTCTCCCTGTTAATTTTATTCTGCAATAGCCCAATTGGGTTCCCCCCCATTTTAAAATTTTTAAAAATGGTTTTTCGCTGAGTGCAGTTTCTTTTTATCTTGCGTTTTCACTTCCACAAACGGGTCCTTAGATTAATTGTGAAACGGAAAATGTAATTTCCCAGATTTTGGTTTTAAATTAGTCCAAAGGGGATATCAACATTATGGGGTCTCCTTCCAAACCCCAACTTGCAATTGTTTAAAAATCGCCCAATGTTTTTTTTCCCCCAAGTTTTCCCCCCAGGTTTTTCCACCCTCATTAAAATTTTTTATTTTTTTATATTTTAAGTAAAGCCCCAACCCCTTTTAAACCCAAAGATAAATACCTTTTTCCCAAAAAAAACTCCCTTAAAAACCCGGGGAAAGGAAATAAACGGGAAGAACCCCAAAAGCCAACCCCCTGTTTTTTTGGGTTTTCCCCCCTTAGCCCCCATAAAGGGGGATAAAATTTTTTAAATTCCCGGGGCGGGGGCCCCTTTGTTTATTTCTTAGATAATTTTCCCCCTTTTCCCTCGATCCCTCAAGAGAAATCCTTCGGTTTTTTCTAAAAAAAAAAAAAAAAAAAAGTGATGCATTTGGCCCTTTTTGGGAAAGCTCCGGAAAACCCGTTTTTTCTTGTTCACAACCCCTTCCCTTTTCCGCCACTAATTTGGGATTTTTTATATTTCCCCCCTTTTAAATCATTGCCCCGTTGCTTCCCCCCTCCAATGGGCTTGTGTACAATGAAAAAAGGGAGGGCCCTAGAACTGGGGCCCTGAGGAAATCCAACAGCAAGAGGAAAGGGGAGAGGATGGGAAACCAAAAACGAGACACTGAAAGGGGCGTAAAAAGGGTAGGGACGAGAAAAAAACCCCGCGAGAAACGGTTGGGCCTGGAAAGGGCCCCAAAAGGTGCTGGAGCAAACTCAATCTCAGGAAACATTCAAAAAGGGCAAAATGCCCTCCACTTTTTTTTTTTTTTTTTTTTTTTAGAACAACCAAGGGAAAACTCTTTAGGGGTCCCAGAGAAGGGGGGAATTATCAAATAACCCAAAGGGGGCCCCCCCGCCCCCAAATAATTAAATTTTATCCTCTTAAAAAACTAACAGAAAAACAAAAACAGGTGTTGGCAAAATGGCCCTTACTTTACCCCCCCATTTCCCCCCCCCAAAATTTAATGAGTGTATGGGGAAAAGAATTTTTAATCTCTTTGCTAAAGGTTTGGGTTTTACTAAATATCATAAAATGAAAACTAATAATGAGCAAACCTTTTGGAAACTTGAGGAAAAAACATTGGGGATTTTTTGAAAAAATTGCAAGTTTGAAAAGGGGGAGACCCCGTAAACCAAAATACCCTTGAAAAAAATTTTTAAACCCAAAATCCCAGGAAAACAAACCCCCATAAACACAATATAATTTTAAATTGGGATCGTTTTGTGGGATGTATAACGCAAGATTTTAAAACTTAATAAAACTACAATCAGACGACAACCATCTTCTTTAAATTTAAAAAAAAGGGGGGAACAATTTGGGTATTGGAGAATTTCAATCGAATAAAAAATGACTATAGAGCAAGGTTTAGAAAAAATACTTGATGATTCAGAAACATATTTGAGGCTTTCAAAAAGATCCAGCCCCAAAGATATTTTTAAGGAATTAAAAAAAAAATTTTTGGGCCTGGGAATTGGAAAAAAATTAAATTTCGAGGATGAGAACAAATTTTTTGTTAAAAAGGGGAATCCTAAAATTGCTAACCCTTTTTGGGCATTACAAAAGTGCATAAAGAGGTTGTGCCAAAAACCAGGAAGAAACCCCTAGTCTAAGGGAAAATTATTTAACACAAGGACCTAGGGCCCCTATGTTGACGAAACTGATGTCCTTTGTCCTGGCCTCCCCCTTTGTATCTTAAAAAATACCCAAGGTACTAGAAAAAGAATTAACGATCTATAACGATTGAAATACAAATTTTTTGAAAAATTTTTGACTAGAAGCCCCATAAAGTAACATTTAGACATATCTGGGCCCCGAAAGCAATAAAAATTTTTTTTGTATCCCAAAAGGTCCAAATTTTTGGAATATTTAAAAATTTTCGTTTTAACAGCTAATTTTATTTTTTTGTTTAAAAACACAAAACTACATAACTATTTTTTGTTTGATGGTACCTTTTTAAACACCAATAAAGGGGGCAAAACTATGGGGACAGTCCCGTTTCCTTTAAGCTTTTTTTTTTAATTTTCTTTTTAAATTTTGGGGGGGAGGATTCTATTGTTTTTTTTTGAACACTTTTTAAATATTCACAAATCGATTTTTTTTTGGGGGCCTTTAACGATGATATATTGATTTTTTTTTTTTTTTTTTTTCGGATGGGGATGAAAGAATTAAATTTAGGATTTTTTTATCTAACCAATGGAAAGATGAAATTGGATGAAATTTTATCGGAGAAAAATAAATTTTTTGGGAAACTTCAAAATTTTGTTTGGGTGAAAACAAGCAGGAAATTTAGACAAAAAATTTTTGGAAAAGGGACGGCTACCAATAGTTTTGTTACACTTTTTTTAGCTAGCATCCACCTTCGTCAAAAAAAGGGGATTCCCCCAAAAGGGCCCCAAATTTCCCCTTTGGGGCCCTAGGAATTGCCCCTACTTTAGGGGGCTTTCAAAAAGAATTTAAAAAGTTAAATACATGTTTTTCAGGGAAGGGGGGGACCCTAAAAAAATTTTTTGAGGAAGGCATTTTTAAAAAAACTTTGACTAGTGACTGAGGACATTTTTTTAATTTTGTAAACAAAAGGGAAGGGAAAAAAAAAAATTTAAATTTGTTTTATGGGGACCTTTTGAAAGTGCCAATGAAAAGAGAGGGGTTTCTTAGAAGACATTTTGGGACATTCTGAAAGCAGATCCAGTATTCTCTGAGGTGATTTCCCAAATATCCAATGTCCATAAAAAGGAGGAAAAAAACTCATATTTAGGGGAAAATCAAAAAAAAAAAATGGTTTCAGTCTCTGGTGTAGGCTCCCGTCCCCCTTTTGGGAACGTTCATTCTGTCCCTTTATATGGAAAAATAAAGAATTTTGTTTAAACCCCTTGATTTAAGGGGAAAATTGGAGAAAAGATAATTTATCAAATGTAAAACCAGAGGGGTGATTTATGGGGCTATGTGTACCTGTCCCAAGAACGATGTGGGAAAAACCATACAGGAGTTTCGTCGTCTGATCTCAAAACATCTGAGTACTTTTAAAACTAGAGGTGACAACCTCCTAGCGAGACACATTTTGGAAGTACAGTCATGGCCAAAAGTTTTGAGAATGACACAAATATTATATTTTCACATGATCTGTTGCCCTCTGGTTTTTGTGTGTTTTTCAGATGTTTTTATCACATACAGAAATACAAGTGCAATCATATTATGATTAACAAAAGCTTTTATTGACAGAATGAGTTAATGCAGCAAGTCAATATTTGCAGTGTTGACACTTCTTCAGGACCTCTGCAATTCTCACTGGCATGCTCTCAATCAACTTCTGGACCAAATCCTGACTGATAGCATTCAATTTTTGCACAATCAATGCTTGAATTTTGTCACAATTTGTTGTTTTTTGTTTGTCCACCCGTCTCTTGATGATTGACCACAAGTTCTCAATGGGATTAAGATCTGGGGAGTTTCCAGGCCATGGACCCAAAATCTCTGTTTTGTTCCCTGAGCCATTTAGTTATCACCTTTGCTTTATGGCAAGGTGCTCCATCATGCTGGAAAAGGAATGGTTGATCACCAAACTGCTCTTGGACGGTTGGGAGAAGTTGCTCTTGGAGGACATTCTGGTACCATTCTTTATTCATGGATGTGTTTTCAGGCAAGACTGTTAGAGAGCCGATTCCCTTTTCTGCGCAGCAACCCCACACATGAATGGTTTCTGGATGCTTTACAGTTGGCATGAGACGAGACTGGTGGTATCGCTCACCTTGTCTTCTCCGAACAAGCTGTTTTCCAGATGTTCCAAACATTCTTAAAGGTGATTCATAAGAGAAAATGACTTTACCCTAGTCATCAGAAGTCAACTCCCTGTAACTTTGTAAGAATATCAGTCTTTCCCTGATGTTTTTTCTGGAGAGAAGTGGCTTCTTTGCTGCCCTCCTTGACACCAGGCTTTGCTGCATGAGTCTCCGCCTCACAGTGCGTGCAGATGCACTCACACCTGCCTGCTGCCATTCCTGAGCAAGCTCTGCACTGCTTTTAGCCCGATTCCGAAGCTGAAACACTTTTAAGAGACAGTCCCTGGCGCTTGCTGGTCTTTCTTGGGCGCCCTGGAGCCTTTTTGGCAACAATGGAACCTCTCTCCTTGAATTCCTTGATGATGCGATAGATTGTTGACCGAGGTGCAATCTTTCTAGCTGCGATACTCTTAGGCCAGTTTTGTGCAGTGCAATGATGACTGCACGTGTTTATTTAGAGATAACCATTGTTAACAGAAGAGAAACAATGATGCCAAGCAACAGCCTCCTTTTAAAGTGTCCAGTGGTGTGATTCTTACTTAATCATGACAGATTGATCTCCAGTCCTGTCCTCAACACCCACACCTGTGTTAATGGAGCAATCACTGAAACGATGTTAGCTGGTCCTTTTAAGGCAAGCCTGCAATGAAGTTGAAATGTGTTTTGGGGGAAAAAGTTAATTTTCTAGGCAACTATTGACTTTGCAATTAATTGCTGTTAAGCTGATCACTCTTTATAACATTCTGGAGTATATGCAAATTGCCATTATAAAACCTGATGCAGTAGACTTTGTAAAAATTAACATTTGTATCATTCTCAAAACTTTTGGCCATGACTGTACATAATGGTGAAATAGAGCCGCTAAAATTTTGGGACATCTGTGTGAAGAAGCTAGGGTAAAGATAGGGCGATCTGAATGTAGTTTGGTTGCAGGAAGAGGCAAGATGGATATATAGACTAAATACATTGAACCCCAAAGGCCTAAAATTTTCAGCATTTATTTAATCTTGCTGATTCCCTATATAATTTTGAAGAAACATAATATGTGATTAAGTACAGTCAGTGGTACAAGCACAGTTGAATATATGACTATAGGAGCACCAGAGTTCACATAGGTTTTTTTTTTTTTCTCTCCTCCCCCACCACGTCTCTCACTTTCCCAGTGTTGATAGGTATTGTTCACATGAGGCCACAGTTTCTATTTAACAAATTGGGATAAATGTATATTGTTTCTGTGCATGAAGAGTTTGTTAGAAAACTGAATCATATAATATATACACTTACGTTGATATTTCGAGACGCAGCTCGGGAGTAGATTACCATCTATTTATGTATACATTTATTGTTTCTCCTCACTGCGTCGATTTTGGGCTAGCTTTAATACAATATATGCAATACAAATGTATGCAAATACAATAGAGCATGAATGTACTAACCTTTCTGCATACTCCCATTGTAACGTAATGAATTCGGTAACTAGCCGTGACCTGTAAGAAAGAATCTTTAATGGGGAAGGTGGGAGGTGAAGTTGCGGGAGGGGGGGCAGGCTAACCATAGGGCCTGTAGCTTTATTAAAATGAATATGTATATTAGATACAGAGGAGAAGTGGTTTATGGGAAGAGACTAAGACAATAGTGTACAGTACAATGGAGTATGTATTCCCAATGAATATGCATATTAGACATGGAGGAGAAAGGGTTCATGGGAAGTGATAAAGCTAGGTGTGCGCTGTAAAATATAACACCTATTCTGCTTAGTCTGTTTGGTGAGCCAAGACGCAAATAATATGAGAAAAATTTGGACGGAAGTCCATCACAGTCAGGGAGATATCTCCATTGATACAGTACGGGCAGCATGGTAAGATAGAGCAAACCGCTATGGAGATGGTGAACTTTCGAGGAATGTTATAAGACGCCAGCAGCAGCACATAGTATCAGTATGAAATGCAGGAGGTAAAGGGGTTTGGTTTTGTTGATTCTCTGGTGGCTAAATTGGTGGGCCCCTGATGGGGTGTTACCTAATGGATATAAAAGAAAATGAGCTTAGACCATTGGCCCGGCCTTTAACCCCTGATGAAGAAAGTTTAGCTGGAAAAAAACATGTTGGGAGGTTCAGGCATGATATTTCTCTCCTCTGTTACAGGGTCACCGCTGCAGAGGGTATCACAAGGAAACCTTTTAAATGTTTTATGTCCATAGATTAGGGTTTGACGGGCCCAAAGTGGTGTTGGATCCTTATTGGGTTAGAAAATTTTACTGTTATATAAGGTTTCTGTTAAAAGGTGGCATTTTTCCCAGACTTGATAATTGAAAAGAGTTATTCCTTCAGAAGTAGAAGGGATAAATTGAGAGGTTAGAAATCGGGTTTTTAAAATGGTGTGTGTATAGAGTGTAAGGTGGCAGTGGGAAGGCCTAATGGAGTTCATCCAGGAGGATTTTCTGCTTACACCAGACGACGGAATATGTCAAAGTTTCCCGACCTTGGTGAAATAGAAGCCGGTTGTTTCTTTGTGCCCAGCACACTGTGGTGGTTGACATATGTTTTAAAACGTAGTAAGGGTTTGCTTCGCCAAAACCGGGACGGCTTCTTATTGGGAGTAGGCAAGCGTTGGGTGGGTGTTATTCCCCTTGTTCCCCCGGGACCAGGATTTGGGCTGCGTTATAGTCAGCTAATCAGCTGACAGGGCTGTCTGTCATACAGATCAAGGAGTTTGGCCTGAGAGGTGTATCTCACTGAAAGTATCCAGGACCGCGCCTGGACCGTTCGCTGAACAAGGTGTAGTGAGGGAACTGCACTGTCTAGTCAGCGCTCAGCCGAGCAGGCGTTTTGTTTTGTTTGTTACTCTGTTTGCATCTGGCATACGTTTTTCTGTATACCTGTTGTGCCAATAAAACACGGGAGGACACGTGCTGGAACCAGATCAACCTGTCTGTGTCTGTCTACATTGGACTGTGATCCCCAGAGCCGCATCTAAACGTGAGTGGAAGCTTACAAGAGGTTAAGTGTTATACATAATAAAGGTTATGTTTTAGTGTTTTATAGATTGAGAACTGATAGTTTGTTTGCCTATGGCAAAATAGTAAATATAGTGATCAAAAGTCACTCTCTGTTCACTTGCGAGATTCCCATTTTTTTGGAGACTATTTGACAATGTTCTGTGAGGACACCATTATAGAACGGTCTTAACTCTCTTGGGCATGGAGTTTACTAGAGCTTTACAAGTTGCCACTGGAATCCTCTTCCACTCTACCATGATGACATCTTGGAGCTGGTGGATGTTAGAGACCTTGTGTTCCTCCACCTTCTGTTTGAGGATGCAGCACAGATGCTGAATACGGTTTAGGCCTGGAGACTTGCTTGGCCGGTCCAGCACCTTTACCTTCATTTTCTTTAGCAAGGCAGTGGCCATTTTGGAAATTTGTTTGGGGTCGTTAACATGTCGGAATACTGCTCTGCAGCCCAGTTTAAAAAGAGAGTGGATCGTGCTCTGCTTCAGTATGTCACAGTACATGTTTTCATTCATGGTTCTCTCAATGAACTGTAGCTCCACACAGCCAGCAGCACTTGTACAGCCCCAGACACGACATTCAAATCACCATGATTTACCATAGGCAAGGCATCACACACTTGACACAATCTGAACTATGTAAGTTTTTTTTTTTTCTTGGTCTCATCAGACCACTGGACATGATTCCAGTAATCCATGGCCTTTGTCTGCCTATCGTCAGCAAACTGTTTGTGGGCTTTCTTGTGCATTATCTTTAGAAGAGGCTTCCTTCCGGGATGACAGCCATGCAAACCAATTTGATGCAGTGTGTGGTCTGAGCACTGACAGGCTGACCTCCCACCCTTTTAATTTCTTCAGCAATGTCAGCAGCACTCATATATGCATATTTTGAAAAGACAATCTCTGGATAGAACGCTGAGCATGTGCCATGTTGAACTTTCAGTGACCAGTATGAGTGTTTGAGTGTGATAACCCCAAAATTAACAGTCTCCCCATTCAAACCGGAGACCTTGTAACACTAACGAGTCACATAACACTGTGGAGGGAAAATGGCAAAGTAGGCACAATTTGTCCTTTTTTCATTTAGGGATGTACTCACTTTTTTGTTGCTGGCGTTTTAGACACTGCTGTTTTGTCGAATTATTTTGACAATGCACAAAATTTACGAGCTGTACATTAACTACTTTACATTGTATCCGTGCCATATCTGCAGTGTTGTTCCATGAAAAGATATAATACAAAAATGTAAGGGGTGTACTCACTTTTGTGAGAGTGTGTGTTTATATACACAGTATGTCACAAAAGTCAACACAATCCTCACATTTTTGTAAATATTTTATTATGTTTTTTCATGGAACGAGAGCAGTTCCTATAAGAAAAATATTTGTTTGCTCACCTGCTAATGTTAGCGTCCTGTTGTCTCACAAGTTCCAATGCACGGAAGGAGATCACCCAGCTGATAGTGATGTAGTCCACATATAAAGAGTAAATCTTCCAGCACTCAGAAAATAGTAAAACTTTAGTGTTTATTCATCCCGATAATATAAAAAAAAATATAGATTAAAAACCTTGCGCTATAAACTGCACACGCATCTTGCGCGTTTCGAGTTCCCCTACTCAAAATTTCATTTCTTTTTTAAAAAAAACACTTTTTGCTATTCATCAACAAACCATTGGTTTAACCTTGGGAAAAAAAATTTTAAAAAATTTTCAAAAAAAAAAAGTCTCACCTGGACTCTTAAACGTAGCATGTTGCGTGTTAAAAAGATACACACTTTTATGCTATTCATCAACAAGACCAGCTGTGCTTTGAGACCTTGGTGCCCAAAACAATGTTAAAATGCAATTATCACAAGTCCAGACTATATATATATATATATATATATATATATATATATATATATATCTGTCTTATAATTAAGACCATGCGAAAATCTAGAATTTAATGTTAGAATCTAAAAAGCCTCCCCGTCCGTCAGAGACCTCCTCCAATCGCCCCACCCCCCTTTGGGGCCTTTTCACTTTCTCTAAGGTCACTGATCGGATGGAGGTCCCTGAAGTGACGAGAATCTCCTGACACAGAATGTGTGCTGGGTTGCACAACATCGTGTATGTGTTCATGTATTCGTTGTGATAAACATCTAGTTGTGCAGCCAATATATTGTAAACTGCATGTATTGCAAAAAATCAAGTATACCACATATTTACTCAGACAGTTTTAAACAATCCTTAATTCTATATTCTTTCCCTGTAGTATTAGATTTGAAATTTTAGGTATATGTGGACATGTACTACATCTTGACTTACCACGTTTGAAACTACCTGAAGTCTTTATCCAACTCATGGTTCTTTTATTGTTTGTGGTCTCTTTGAGATGAATTTGCATCCCGCTTTCACAATGGATTAAAGTATCGGATCTGTATACAACATAGGTAAAAAAAAATTTGACGATTTTGACTATACTTGGAAATTGGGTACTATATTGTGTGGTAAAATATTTACCATTTCCACTGTCCTTATTATGGTAACTTTGTCCTTTTCCTGTTTTCTCTACAATAAACTCATCTGATTTATAGTGGAGAATAGATTAATGGCGTTATGAATATTAGTCATTTTATATCCTCTGTTTCTCAACCTATTAACTATACAATTTTTCTCCTTGTTGTAATCTGAGGATAAACTGCAAATACGTTTAGCCCTAATAAACTCTCCTGAGGGGAGGTTGTTTATGACATGTTTTGGATGATAACTATCTGCATGTAACAATGAATTTCCCGATATTGCTTTTCTATGTACCGTATCAGAGTGTGTGTGTGTGTGTGTATATGTGTATGTATATATATGTGTGTTGTGTGTGGTGGTGTTGTGTGTGTATGTATGGGGTATTTTTTAATATATATATAATTTTAACTATATATATTTTATATATATATATATATCCCGTAAAACCCTCAGTATAAGCCGAGTTTTTCAGCACAAAAAATGTGCTGAAAATCTTCCCTCGGCTTATACTCGAGCCCACTGTCGGCGCTCGGGCTGCGTTTGGCCCGTGCGCCGACAGGACGCTTCGGGTTATATGCGGCTCCTCAGGGAGCGCATATAACGTTTTCCCGAGTGAGCTCACAGTGTCCGGGCGTGCGGTGGCCCGGGCACTGTTCCGCGATCCTTCACTATATGGGGACTCCTCCGGAGCGCCCCACAGGTAAAGAGATACCACTGCGGTGCCGAGCGCGAGCGCGCCCTGCTCCGCAGTGGACTCCTGGCAGTCGCAGACTCGCGGCTGTAAAGAGTTTCCGGCACAGAAAGCGTGTGTCTTCACGCTGTGTGCGCAGCCTGATGAAGTCACCCGCCTGTGCCGGCAAGTAGACAGAGCAGAGCGGAGAGCGCGGGAGATGGAGCAGCGGGGATCCAGGTAAGTGATTGTTTTTTTTATTTAGCCTTTTATTGCCTGCAGCCGGCCCTATACCTGCCTGCAGCCGGCCCTATACCTGCCTGCAGCCGGCCTATACCTGCCTGGCAGCCGGCCCTATACCTGCCTGCACCGGCCCCTATACTGCTACAGCGGCCATACTTCCTACGCCGGCCCTATTGTGAGTCTTGGGAAGAAAATGAAAGATAGGAGTGATAGGAAATTTGACCATCATCTGCTCTTTTTGTCTACAATTAGTCACCCCTAACACGACCCCTTTTTCTAACAAACGTTCTAAAGGCTGACTGAATATAGTAATGGGATCCTAGTCCAACCTCCTATACACTTGTCTGTCTGACAACATAGAGGATATTTGTTGTAAATATAAACTATTATCCAGTATTGTTATAGATCCTCCCTTATCAGAATTGCATACTGTAATATAGGGGTTATCTTTCACCTCCTGTAATGCTTTTTTCCCCCTGAAAGTAAAAATTATGATGTTGTGCTTGCATAGTCAGTCAGGTGTAAGTCCCTCAGTTCTTGCTGTATTATATACTTAGTCATTCATCACTGGCCTCTGGGATTGGATAACACTCAGGATTTATATGTTTCTTCAAGACCACATCCTCCTCATGTATGTTGCGAATATCTTGATTTTCTATAGTCAGATCACTTACTGTGATCGATGTCATCTGTTCCTGGAAGCGCAAATTTCTATATTCATTAGAGGAGGATCCAGGACCAGTCGCATGTCAGAAAAAAAAAAAATAATATATATATATAATATATATAATATATATATATATATATATATATATATATATATATATATATATATTATAAAATATATAATATATATATATATATATTATATATAAATAATATTTTATGAATGATAATACAAAAACTTCTTTTCCACTCATGGTTACTGGTTGGGTGTAGCCATTTATTGTCAAACTACTGTGTTTTCTCTTTTAAATCATAATGTCAACCAAAAACATCCAAATGACCCTGATCAAAAGTTTACATACCCTGGTGATTTTGGCCTGATAACATGCACAGAAGTTGACACAAATGTGTTTGAATGGCTACTAAAGTTACAGTAACATCCTCACCTGGGACCTGTTTGCTTTTATGCACACACACACTGATTACAAGTTGAGCGAGTTTCTGGGATTCAGACAGACTCTTGATTTTTCCCACAGCCACGACGTTTCTGGATTATAGTATGGGGAAAGCAAAAGAATTGTCAACGATCTACGGGAAAAAAGGTAGTTGAACTGTATAAACAGGAAAGGGATACAAAAAGATATCCAAGGAATTGATCATCTCAGTCAGTAGCGTTCAAACTGTGATGAACAAATGGAAAATCAAGGGCTCTGTAAAAACCAAACCACGGTCAGGTAGACCAACAAAAATTTCGGCCACAGCTGCCAGGGAAATTGTTCGGGATGCAAAGAAAAACCCACAAAAAAACATCAGCTGAAATACACAACTCTCTGCAAACTAGCGGTGTGGCTGTTTCAAGATGCACAATAAAGAGGCACTTGAAGAAAAATGGGCTGCATGGTCGAGTCTCCAGAAGAAAGCCATTACTGCGCAAATGCCACAAAGTATCTTGCCAACCATACGCCAAACAGCACAGAGACAAGCCTCAAAACATCTGGAACAAGGTCATTTGGAGTGATGAGACCAAAATCTAACTTTTTGGCCACAACCATAAACGTTACATTTGGAGAGGTGTCAACAAGGCCTATGATGAAAGGAACACCATTCCTTCTGTAAAGCACAGAGGTGGATCGTTGATGTTTTTGGGATGTGTGAGCTACAAAGGCAGACATCAGCCCAGAAGCTGCGCATGGGACGTATGTGGATGTTCCAACATGACAACGATACAAAACACAAGGCCAAGTTGACCTGTCATTGGCTACAGCAGAACAAAGTGAAGGTTCTGGAGTGGCCATCTCAGTCTCCTGACCTCAATGTCATTGAGCCACTCTGGGGAGATTTCAAGCGTGTAGTTCATGCAAAACAGCCAAGTAATTTACAGAAACTCTAGGCTTTTTGCCAAGAAGAATGGGCAGCTTTACCATCTGAGAAAATAAAGAGCCTCATCCACCACTACCACAAAAGACTTCAAGCTGTCATTGATGATAGAGGGGGAAATACACAGTATTAAGAATTGGGGCATGTAAACTTTTGATCAGGGTCATTTAAATGTTTTTGGTTGTCATGACTTAAAAAAGAGAAAACGCAGTAGTTTGATAATAAATGGCGTGGCCTAACCACTAACCTTGAGTTGAAGAAAAAGTTTTTGTGCTGTCATTCATATTCCCTGAAAAAAGGCCAAGAAAGCAAAAATTGTGCCGGGATATGTAAACTTATGAGCACAAGTGTGTGTGTGTGTGTATATACATACATACAAACAATATCGGGAAATTAATTGTTACATGCAGTTAGTCGTCGTATAAAACATTTCATAAAAAACCTCTCCTCTAAACGTATTTGCAGTTTATCCACAGATTACAACGGAGAGAAAAATTGTATAGTTAATAGTTTGAGAAACAGAGGATATAAAATGACTAATATTCATAAAACCATTAATATAGTGGAGAATAGAAATTGGACGAGTTTATTGCAGAGAAAACTGGAAAAGGACAAACACTGTTACCATGATAATAATGATAGTGGAAATGGTATAGATTTTGCCACACAATATAGTACACAATTTCCAAGTGCAGGCAGTCCCCGGGTTACATACGTGTTAGGGACTGTAGGTTCATTCTTAAGTTGAATTTGTATGCAAGTCGGAACCAATATATTTAGTACATGTATGGTGTGTAATTATAGGCAGTTATATGTCCCCATAGAAGGTATAGGCAGGTATATGTCCCCTCATATGTTGTATACAGATCCGATACTTAAATTAATTTTAAAAGTGGAATGCAAATTCATGTCCAAGAGACCACAAACAATTGGTAATATGGTATCTCCAAGTTTTATTTGTAGAACAAAAGAACCATGTTAACAATATGAGTTGGATAAAGACTACAGGCAGTTTTCAAATGTGGTTGGTCAAGATGTAGTACATGTCCACATATGCATAAAACTACATACTTCAAATCTAATACCACAGGGAAAGAAAATAGAAGGATGGATTGTTTCAACTGTCAGAGTAAATATGTGGTATACATGATTTTTGCAATACATGCTGTTTACAATATATTGGCTGCACAACTAAATGTTTATCACAACGAATACGTGAACATATATATATGATGTTGTGCATCCCAGCACACATTCTGTCAGGAGGCTACGATCACTTCAGGGACCTCCATCCAGTCAGTGACCTTAAAGTTATAGCTTTAGGGAAAGTGAATAGGCCCCAAAGCGGGGGCGATTGGAGGTGGTCTCAGATAGGGAGGCTTTTTGATTAGAACATTAACACGGTGAAATTTCATGCAACTTGTGCATACTATGAACTAGGGCGCAGATTCTTTTTTTCTCGTTTGGACTTTTCACTCATTGATGTGGGTTCCCTGCTGGAAACTGCATCAGGCAGACAGGTTGTGGGGCTAACTTTTTGTCGAAGATCATGCCCTGACTGTTTCATGGTACTGTACAATAAATTCAGTTCATCAGTATAAATCAGAATAACCTTAGGGAATTAGCATAATATAATACACTACAGTTCAAAAGTTTGGGGTCACTTAGAAATTCCCTTATTTTTGAAAGAAAAGCACCGTTTTTTCAATGACGTGAACATTAAATGAATCAGAAATGCACGCTATACATTGTTAATGTGGTAAATGACTATTCTAGCTGTCCTGGTTGTTAATGCAATATCTACATAGGTGTATAGAAGCCTATTTCCAACAACCATCACTCCAGTGTTCTTCTAATGGTACATTGTGTTTGCTAACACAATATTTTGAACACCCTTGAAAACCCTTGTGCAAGTATGTTAGCACAGCTGAAAACAGTTTTGCTGATTAGAGAAGCTATAAAACTGACCTTCCTTTGAGCTAGTTGAGAATCGGAGCATTACATTTGTTGGTTCGATTAAACCGCAAAATGGTCAGAAAAAAGAGAATTTCATTTTGAAACTCGACAGTTATTTTTGTGTGAGAGATGAAGGTATTCCATGCGAGAAATTACCAAGAAACTGAAAAATTTTCCCACAACGGTGTGTACTACTCCCTTCAGAGAGAGCACAAACAGGCTCCTAACCAGAGTAGAAAGAGAAGTGGGAGGCCCCGCTGCACAACTGAGCAACAAGACTAGTACATTAGAGTCTCTAGTTTGAGAAATCGACGCCTCACATGTCCTCAACTGGCAAAACGCCAGTGTCAACGTCTACAGTGAAGAGGCAACTCTGGGATGCTGGCCTTCAGGGCAGAGTGGCAAAGAAAGCCATATCGGAGACTGGGTATTAAAAGGAAAAGATTAATATGGACTAAAGAACACAGACATTGGACAGAGATTTGAAAAAAGTGTTATGGACAGACGAATCGAAGTTTGAGGTGTTTGGATCACACTGAGGGACATTTGTGAGACGTAGAACAACTGAAAAGATGCTGGAAGAGTGCCTGACGCCATCTGTCAAGCATGGTGGAGATAATGTGATGGTCTGGGGTTGTATTGGTGCTGGTAAAGTGGGAGATTTGTACAAGGTAAAAGGGATTTTGATTAAGGAAGGCGATCACTCCATTTTGCAATGCCATGCCATACCCTGTGGACAGTGCTTGATTGGAGCCAATTTCATCCTGCAACAAGACAATGACCCAAAGCACACCTCCAAATTATGCAAGAACTATTTAGGGAAGAAGCAGGCAGCTGGTATTCTATCTGTAATGGGGTGGCCAGCGCAGTCACCAGATCTCAACCCCATTGAGCTGTTGTGGAAGCAGCTTGACCGTATGGTATGCAAAAAGTCAAACCAATCCAACTTGTGGGTTAAAATTGCTCCATATTACCTCAGCAAATTAAAAGCTAGAATGCCAAAGGTCTGTAATTGCTGCGAAGGGAGCAGTCTTTGATGAAAGCAAAGTTTGAAGTAGAAAATTATTTCAAATAAAAATCATTATTTCTAACCTAGTCAATGTCTGGACTATATTTTTATTCATTTTGCAACTCATTTGATAAAGTATGAGTTTTCAGGGAAAACACCAAATTGTCTGGGTGAACCCAAACATTTGAACGGTAGTGTATATTCCGTATGATCATTATGTACCTTTTTTATTTATTGTTCCGTGGTAAATAATTAAATGATTAGCATCATCACCTAATTAAAACCAATGGATCTTATTGGAGTATAATTACTTAGCATTGCTGTCCTTTAACCCTTTCTTGCTTCTCCGCCACAGATCAATGGCACAGTGACAGAAAACATGTCTTTAGCTGATGCTCGGAAACTAATTGAGAAGTCGCGAGGGAAACTACAGTTGGTTGTGAAGAGAGATGCAAGGCAGACACTTATTAATATTCCTTCCTTGCATGACAGTGACTCAGATATTGGAGGTGAGTGTATGTCTATAGCAAATATAGCAGGGTTTCTGGTTTTCTAAGTTGCCTTTCTTTATAGCTAAAACTGGTTGTACATTAGAGATTTTGGACAGCCAAAAAGGCTGTTTTAGGCCATGATGCAAACATGTATAACAAGTTTATCTACCATTTGTTTGTATTGTGTGGGTTTTTGTTTGGTTGGCTTTTTTAATTTGGTCATAGTTCGGTGCTGTAGTTGAAATGTGTACTAAACCACAGATAACAGATATCGATCTGTCATTTGCCGTTTTAATTAATGGTTACATTATCAAACATAACCTTTGCAGACCAGCCATGGCTATCTTAGGTCTAGTTTGCGGTACAATATGAGGTGAGACGCTGTCATGTCATGACCACTGTGATACCGAAATGCAGATGCAAAAGTGGTCATAAGCCCATCCTGTGCTCATGTCTCTTAGGTACAGGTTATTAAAGTAATAAGAAAATCTACACCCTAGTGATATTGTAAAATAAATAATATAAACCTGTTAAGACCTACATATGTCAATTGTTAGTTATTTAGTTGATTTTATTTTTCATTAATCGTTATGTGAAATGTTTTTTACATTAAAAAAATAATTAGTTTTTTTGTTATGCAGATATATCTGAAATAGAATCCAACCGTTCTAGCTCCCCTCAGGATGACAGGAAATTACAGCACTCAGACTCTTCTTCCACTGAGAAACTGAAAGAAAAGCAAACGTGAGAAACAATTCTGCCATGTTTTTAAATAAAATAACATGTTAAGATTTTTTTAACAAAAGTTCAGATAGACAGTGCCCTTAAGAATTAGATAACATCAATGTTCACATAATTGTCTTACAAGGATTTTGCTCCTCCATCCTCCTAAACTTAAAAGGGATGTATCGCTTCATCAGTTCGGCTGTTTTCTTGAAGCTTGATTCTCTCGGTTCCGGAAATCCAGGGGCGTTTCTTCCCCTCCCAGCTGGGTGTTTCTTAACTGAAGGGGGATGACATCATCCCCCCCCCTTCACTGTTTATGCTCGCTCCCGAGTAAGTGTGTTCCCCCCTCCCCTCTGTCCGAGTCATGTCACTGTCCTCTTCCTATGCAGTGTTATTTTTAAGAGCTGTTTACATACCACAGCCCTGCATTCAGTCTAGACGGCCTTCTATGAACTCAGAGCACTGATATCTTCTCCTCTCACAGCTGGAGGTTTGTTACAGTTGAATCCAGTCTTCTATGAACTCATCCAGAGCACAGATCCGTTTCCCTTCTATGTTTACACAAGGCACCGAAGCACAATTCTGCTGTTTTCTGATTATAGAAGCAGCTACAGTGTCAATGAAGAGCTACTAGCTGTATAGAGTGAAATTGTTGCCGGCCCCTTATTCTGAGTGAGCGAGGCAGGAATGCATGTTCTCGAGAATATGACCAGGGGCCGAACAGAATGTAAGTTAGTAGAGCCGGCAGCCAATGAAATGAAAGGAGGTGGGATCCAACCGGCACTGGGGAACAGTGTTTACACAAAACTAAGATAAGGGAGACACTGAAAACAAGACAGCTTTGCAAATGACATCCAATTGCAAAGTTGCTTGTTTTCACTGTCCCCTTATTCTGACAACCATTTAATGAAATGATACAACCCCTTTAACCGCTCACTAAGATGGAAACACACTTGTGTCTTGGATGTACTTTATTACGGTCATCACAAAAAGGCCTTCTGGCTTACCATACATGCTTGTGAGGGCAATATTTTTTTTCCTGATCTTAGTAGTTGTCCAGCCTACTTTTCCTGCCCAGAGAGTGTTGTATATGTGTCCTTTAATTAATAGGACACATGCATTATACTTGCCTTTGCAACTGTCCTGCCCACCTGGAATGCGTGAATGGCTGATGTCAGGTGGGAAATAGTGCCTAGACAGCCCATATAAAGTTGGTTCTACAAGTGGCCAGTAAAATCGAAAACATATACTCGCCTTCTCCTTGCCACCATTCCAGAGCTGTCTCTCCTTCAACTTTTGTTAACCCTTTAAGGTCTAAGCCTGTTTTGGAGTTAAGGACCAAGCCCTTTTTTCAAATCTGACATGTGCCACTTTATCTGTGAATAACTTTTCAACACTTTTACCTATCCATGTGATTCAGAGATTTTCTCGTGAAATATTGTGCTTTAATTTAGCAATTAATTTTGGTCGCTAAAATCCTTGTTTAGGTGTGACAAATATCGAAATTTTGTAAAAATTTGCCATTTTCAAAGTTTGTGTGCAAGACACATAGTCACACCAAACAAAATAGTAAATAATGAACATCTACCATATGTCTACTTTGTGTTGGCATGATTGTTTTAAATATCCTATTTTTTAAGACAATTGGGGGCTTGAAAATGTTAAAATTTGCTACTAAATTTTAAAGAAAATTTGCAGAACAGATTTTTTTTGGGAACCAGACCACTTCTGATGTGGTTTTGAGGGGCTTGTATGTTAGAAACCGCCATAAATGACTCCATTTCAGAAACTACACCCCTTAACATAGTCAAAACAGCATTTAGGAAGTTTATTAATCCTTTAGGTATTTCACAGGAATTAATGAAAAGTGAAAGTGAAACTTCAAAATTTTAACGTTTTTGCAGATTTCCGATTTTTGTTCATTATTCATTGGAACCCTGTAGATTTTACCTAGAAATTGCAACTCAATAATGATTCTCCTTATTATGCAGTTTTTAGAAATATCCCACTTGTGTCCCATATGCTCTTTTTGACTCTTCCACAGGCCTCAGAATTTAAGGAGCACCTTCTTGTTTTAGAATATTTTTAAGGCTTTATTGGGGTAGTGATGGGCAGTGACAGATGTGGGAACAGAAGTTACAAACTGTCTTTTTAACTGATCAGACAGCTATAACAATATAAGTGAGGGGAACAGGGACTTGGCAATGAAGGGGTTAATTTTTTTGTGTGTTTTTCACTGTATGAGCCAGTGATGATCACTGGCAGCAAATTGCTGGAACTTGAAAGTGGCAAACTGTCTGATCAGACAACTGCCACAAATAGATCACAGTGGCAGTGAAGTGATTAGGCAGTGGAGGGGTTAATAAAGTATTTCAGGCTGTGACAGCCCAGATCGCCGCACAAGGCACTAGGACCCAGCACAGAAATACGATCTCCTCACTCTCTCACACAGAGCAGAGCCCTGGGATGTGGATCAGCTGTAATGGGTGAGTCAGCAGACTGACTGACCAATCCCAGTGATCCTCGGCAGGGGGATCACAGGACTGCAATGATTGATCACCTGCTGTGTAGATGTGCTAATTAGCTGTCAGAAACAGCAATTAGCATAGAGCTTTCATCTTATCTCTGCACAGGGAGACGGAAAGCTTTCATGACATTCCTGGATGTCATTGTGCATTAACAGGCAGTGAACCATGACTTTCAGGAACGTCGGGGTGCCTTAAAGGGTTAATCTTCTGTCTTCCCCTATACAGAATGTTACTGCTGCACGATAGTCCACATAAACTCTTGAAACTATTGATGCCCAAGATGGTAGAGAATAGTTGATCTTTTATCTGTATGACCAGTTTAAGATTACGAACAAATTGTTGAATAACATAAGATACTTATTGTTGAGGAGGGTATGTCCCTTTTTTTAAAACAGCCCCATTCATTGGAGGGAGAGTCAAAAGTGTCTGCGCAGCGAGTGAATGGAATGGTCACTGCTGCAAGGAAAAACATCATTGTAGAGAGTCAATGGAGGTTTTTCAGCAATCACTGGACTCCCCCCCCCCCCCCCCCCAACCTCGGACTTAATGATTGTAAAGTGGTTTTCTTTGTAAAACTGATGTTTTCTTTTCTGAAAATCCTATTGTGTAGGACCAGGTTACAGACTTCCCTAATAAAAAAAAAATAACTGCTACCAGTATAGATATTTGCCTTTCTTATTCCTGTAAAGAGATTGTCTGGTTGTGTAAAAAAAAAAAAACATTTTAGTGGGTCGGGCAGAGTGTAAAATAAAAAAAAAAAAAAAAAGTCTGCTCTCTCCAACCTGCTCGGTTCCAGCACTGAATTCGAATCCCAGGGTTCCTGCTGACGACATCACAATAATTAGTATCATCCACCAGCCAGTCACGGGCCTCCAGTCCTGTGCTGTTTGATCAGAGAGTCCTGTGAAATCCTGCATAGTCATGTGAATGTGACGTCATCAGCTGGGAGCAGCGTGACTGGAGCTCAGGGGTGGAACTGAGCCGACTGCAAAGGCGAGTGAGTCTTTTTTTTATCTTTGGCCCCTGTCTGGCCCACTACCTTTTTTTTTTTTTTTTAACTAGACAATCTAATTGAACTATTATTTGATAATCCCTGTATGTTTTACTTATCTTTTTTAAAAAAATATTAATATCTAAACCCCTATACATTTACCACTACATACTAGATGATACAGCATATGTGCACTATCTGCCAGTGGAGTAATCGCACCTGATAAAGAGGGCTCCCGCTATAATGACCGACATGTCACTACATTTGAAATCGAAGCCCACTTACTACTATGAGAATTATTGTCATCGACGCTGAATCTTCAGACTACCAACTCACAAATACTGCGCGACCTCAGGGGAGGAACAAGAGGGACTAGACCTGAAAAATGGGGTCACGCCAAAATTCAGGAGGAAGGGAGTACATATGGATTATTATGCCTCCTCATCTCTCTGGCAACTCCAATTACACCCCCCTTTTTTAAGGGATGGAGTGCCCTGCATCAGGCTGAGAACAACTTCATAACAAAAACAAAATCACATAACATATAATCAATCTAACAGAATACAAATAATTGATTATTATAAAGCCTTCAACTCCATACTTTCTTTACCTTATTCCACCACCAAAAATATTTAAAATTTCCTTTATACAATTAATAACATCTCAATTTTCTAAATCTCAAGTTTCCTAAATGAATTTATAATTAATTATAATATCTAATTAACCTTTATTTGACCCTGACACATTAACTTTCATTAATAACTAACCATTAGTTACCCATCTTTAGTAGTAGGATAAATATTTATTTACAAACGAAATTTTAAACATAAGATAAGGAGATTTCCCCGTAGTATAGTGTAAAACACTTTGAAATTTATTAATTTTTCACTATTCTCAAAAAAGAAATACTAATCTTTGATAACATATATTACATATCACAAACCTCACGTATATATTTAATAATGACTCCTGTTTTTCATCACTTGAACTATTCAAGTCACAACTTATAAACCCTCGATAATTTTAAAAACTATATAAAAAATCAATCAATAACAAACATCATTTAAACTCACTTCTAACTTACAAAATTAATTCTTTTAATCATATATTTACACCCAACACTACCTAACTAATGGAATTATATATTAAACTAAGTTATTGTAAAGAATTTTCAAATATCAACACATAAATAAACTTTCTGATGCCTTCTACTCCCCATACTACCACATTCAATACGAACCCCCTATCTACCCACACCTTAATACCCTCAACCTTATCTGCGTGCGCGCTGATCACTCGTTCGGTTCTGTCTGATATTATAGAGATGAGTAGAGATTATGTCGCGTGTGAGTAGTGATTATTGCGAGAATGGTTGGGTGTGTGGGGGAGGAGTGAGTTGGGAGGGTGAGGGTGGGGGTGAGGAGGGAGAGATGGTGTGCTTCGTGTGTGATGGTGGAGTGTGTGTGGTGTGTAGAATAGGGAGAGTGGATGGAGGTTTATAGATGTTGAACGCCTGTATAGCAATATCCCACATGAAAGAGGAATCCAGGCTGTCACGATTATTTTTTGTCCAACAGAGCAATAGAGTATACTGGGCTCATAATACTTTGTCATTAGACTTCTGGACTTTGGTGCTACGGCATAAATTACTTTGTTTTGTAACCCAAAGACCTTCCACCAGCTCAGGGGCACCGCACATGGGGAGCTCTTGCGCTTCCCACATATGCACAATCTGTTCCTGGGTTTGGTGGGAGGCTACCCTTGGTATCTCACCAACCGGGAGGATGATCAATGGCCCCCCCAGACTATTATTCTGGGGGGAGGTACATCTCGATGACATCATACATATCTCTGGAGGGCACAAGATGACACTGAGGAGTTTGTTGGACAGCTCAGATCAAAAATGACATCGGTATGCATTTACTTATGAGATGCAGGAGAGATGTTTACCTTTCCTGGTGTTCTTATCATTAAAGATCTGACCAGGTAATATTCATTACAGATAATGTATAGGAAACCCACAGACAACTAACAGCTTGCTACACTGGAAAAGTTAATTCCGATTACCCTGTAAGAGAGGGAATACAAAGGTCAATTTCTGATATAACATATAACCATCTCCCTATCAATTAATTATAATTATACATAATTAAAATTTTAAATATATATATATCAATCAACCACTATTAACACCAACAAATTTATTAAACATCTACATTCAATCACCACCAACAAAACATTACAACTCAAAATACATGTAAACCCCCATCCTAAAAATATAACCCTATATCACTAAAAATAATCCACCAAATAATCATACAACACTAATACACACCCCAACACCACAACCAAAACCATTTTATAATTATAATAATTAACATTAACACTCTTTAACACAAACCACCACCCCCACTCACCCAAATCTTTATTTAATAACCCTCCAATCACCTCCTTAACCACACAAAATCCCCAAACACCCCCAACCATTAAAATTAATTCACATTCTCCTACTTACAATAACCCCATATTTTCCCATCATATACTCCATACCCACCACCCCCCACCACACAACAAAACACCATATCCACACCATTCACTCCATAAAAAAAACTATTCAAATCCCCAATACCCACTTTCTTCTAATAAACCATATACCCATCCATCCCCCACAAAACACAATTCCCCCCCCTTCTCCAAAACCACTCTCCTCTATTTCTCACACATTTTCACACCTCCAACTATATCAACTACATATTCACCTACATATATTTCCACACCACCATTATCCATTTACAACCATCTCAAAATCAAATTCTAATATTCTACCCTACCCATATTCTTCTAAATTTCAATCCTCAACCATATACCTTATTCCCCCAATTCAAACCTACATTCCACATACCCACCCCCCTTTACAAATCTTTCCAAATCCCAAATAATAAACACTCCACTTACACCAAATTTCCCATACATCCCAATCAAATCCATAAATCCCAACCAATCTTCCCAAATTCAACAAAAAACCTAATCCCCATCCACATACACTTATACCACAAAACACCAAAAACAACACAACCAATCAACAAACCCCTCAAGTATTAGTGTGTTAGTGACTCGCGTAGTAGTGTGTGCACTTACTTCTAGAAGTTAAAGGTACTATGATCACGCACCATAAGCGCAGATCGGCGTTGCTATAGTTTAATAGTGCTTCGCTGTCTTTAGAGCATTCTTGTGTGGTGTGTGTGTAAGCGATCGCATTCTTAGACGCTTGTGTGTGTGTGTTCTCGCGACTCTGAGTTGTGTCGATACTCTGTTGCTTATATTATCTCTTCTATAATTTATCTTGTGTGTTTTACATGTTGTGGTGGAGCTATATGAGATGCTGCATATTAATTGTAATCGGCTGTATATTTTTAGCGCCTTTATTTAAAATTCTCTCTTGTGATTGTTCTATTAAATGTCTTTGTGATAGAGATAATGTTAGTCGCGCTTATTTGAAGAATGGTCTTTTATTGTGAGTTTCTGGTCAATTGTCTACTGATTACGTTTGTTTCGCGTCTCTTTCGCTCTTTCAGCATTGAGTGGAATTTTGAGTTATGTAACGTTGAGTGTGTGTGGACCTTCTTCAATGTGTATCTCACTTTTTAGTATTCTGTTGTGCTGTGCATATTATACAATAAAACGATTCGAGTTAAATATGCGGAGAGATTTATGAAGTAGTGTAGTTAGGTGTGTAAAGTGAGAGTTCTCGCAAGAGTGACTTTATCGTGTGTGGGTTGTAGTGATTTTTGCTCCTCAATCTATGAGAGACTTAGTGTGTGTTATCTTTTCATTATTCAGCGTTTCTCTTTGTTCGTGCCCTCAGCTTGTGTTGTGCGAAAGCTATGTATGTTATTGGTCTCCGATAAGTTTTGGCGTGTGGCATAATTGTATGTTTATGAGGTAGTGGCTGCGTTAGATTGTCTTAGAGAGGCAAATGAGTGTTAATAGGTTTGGAAGATGTTTTGCTCGTAAAGTGTGTGCATTAAATTGTGTTGATAGAGTGTGATTTTTCGCTAGCGCGTTGTGTGGTGAAGTCGATTTAGAGGGATGCTCGAATTACTTGTGAGATGAGTGTGTGATTGTTTTGTCTGTAGATTTTGGAGTGAAGATCGTCATGGTGGTTGGTTGAAGAGTGTAGTGTGTGTAATTAGATGTTCTTGTGTGATGGTTGTTAGATATATTTGTGTCTTTGTTTGCCACATTGAGATAAATATTTGAATCCCCTGATGAACCCTAGAATTGTATGGGGAAACGGTCTGGATAAGCTGGGATTTAAAGGTGTTTATACACGCATGTAGTGACATTGTCTGTCATTAAAGCGGAGCCGCTCTTTATCAGGGCGATTACTCCACTGGCAGATAGTGCACAGTATGCTGTATCATCTAGGTATGTAGTGGTAATGTATAGGGGTTTAGATATTAATATTTTTTTAAAAAAAGATAAGTAAAAGTTAAGTTTTAACAGGGATTATTATTTGCAGTGATATATTGGTATAAATCCTCTGTTCATATAGAATTTGTAGTATTTCTTAATCCCTGTATGTTTTCTTCGTTTAATTTAAGCACTAAAGAGGATCCACCCAACAGACTTGCTAAGATGGGTGCCTTGCCCACTCCTTTCAAAGTGTCAAATAGAGCTGAATCGCCAAGTCCGGTTTCTGTAAGCCCAGTCCCAGAGCCCATCACAGAGGCCGTACGCTTAGAAGTTGTCCCAGGTTTGCTCAAGTTTTAATTGATCCATTCTTTTACTTTCTAGCATATTGAAAATCATTTTTGGTGTGTTTTATTATTATATTTTAGGGGTTTATTTTGTCAAGTCACTGAATGCAAGTTTCTTTCCTATTAAAGTATTTAGCAAAGCCTTACCAGCTAAGATTCCTGTATGGTGCTATTTGAGGTACATTCTTTCTAAGGCATGCACGTGCTGCTCAGGAGAGCTACATGATTTTGAACAGCGTATTAAAAGGGTTTTCTCACTCCGATCTTGTCAGGCTGTGGGTGGTTCTATTACAGTGATAAGCAATTGCTTTCACTCCTCAGAGCATATGTAGCTTTGTTTACTGAAGATTGAAGGCGACATGCCAGAAAAGAGGCCTCGCCACACAAGTTTTAAGGTGCATTAAATGAGTGTATAGTGCGCCCAAATGAACCTGTCAAAAATCTGGCATCTGTTATACCTTGCATAGTATAATTGATGCGCCTAATATAGGCGCATAGCATATCATTGCTAGTATATTTGATGCGCCTACTTTAGGCGCATTCAAATGTGTCGTGCCTGGCATAAAATGCGCCTAGTTTTGGTGTACTACAGTTAATTTATAAAGAGAATAGGGGGTCAACAGTTTTATTTGGCCCAAAATACACTAAAAAAAATGGCTCAGCCCTAATGGGACATGTCGCCCTAAATCTCTTGTACTGCTCTTTGTAATGTCTCAGCTAGTTAGAGAAGCTCAGAATGTCAATCCATAAACAAAAGCTGATCTTGTTAGAGATAAGTAATCTACTCAGAATGAGCTCACTGGACCATGGTGATATCACTATTGCTCTGATCAGATAGCAGAGTTATGGTCCGGTAACCATAAAAAAAACCTTTAACTCAGAGCAGATAAGATCTCTTATCTCCTGAGTAAAGTAATATCAAAAGACCAATGTATTTATAAAAAGTCTTTGATTATCTGTGTCTATATATGTTTAAAGCTAATATTTGTAGTGAGGAAGCCCCTTTAAATTACGTAACTAGTTTAGATGTGTTATATTTATTCGAGAGCCTTTTCTGCGGATCTTAACTGGTCAATGTTGGTTAATTCATACTTTTATGTGTTTGTAACCCATACAGATGACAAACTTATAGCACCTCCCAAGATCTTTTTGCAACCAAGTCCAGAAGATCTAGAAACTTATGGGTATGTAAATTAATGTGGGGTTAGGGAGAAACTTGATAATGGTTTGACTAAATATCTAATGAAGCAACAGCAAGAGAAGGATGATTTGCTATGGGCTGCTTGCTTCCTGTTTCCATAGAAAAGACTATATTTGTTCAATTAAAACATATTTGATTTTCCTACTTATACATTTTTACAGTGCTGTAGATGGAATAATAGCTACTATTTATCTTTCGCTCCTATCCATATGCAATTTTTTTTCTCATTTTCCCCTCAGGCCTAATACAAAAATGATCATGTTTCGAAAAGGTGATAGTGTTGGCATGCGTCTTGCTGGTGGCAATGACGTAGGTATATTTGTTGCTGGTGTGCAGGAAGGTAGTGCTGCCGAGCAGGAAGGCCTTCAGGAGGGTGATCAACTGCTTAAGGTGTGTACAGACATTAGGCTCTGGTCTTCTAGTGGGGGAGGTTATATTGCTGAATCGTAGTTGATAACACCACTAAGCAAGTCAATATTGTTTTTGTGGGTTAAGATATACAAATATGTCTCAAAAACAAATTCTTGTGTTATTTATTTTCTGGCTGTTTTTGAAATGAGTGAACACAGTTTCCCAGCATCAGAAAGAACTTGCAGAGTTCTTGAGTGCATTACTGGCAGCATTATTTGTAGAAAGATCTTAATTCTACTAGATCTAGACAAAAACACTGAGCAGTTTTATAATATAACGGGCTGGAAAAAAAAAATGAAATAACAATTTCCTTAGGTAAACCACTAATATATAAATAAAAGAATACATCGAACGTGAAACCTTGTGCTAAAATATAAACTTTAATTGATTGGTTGATTTTTTAAAAAATATAATCTTATGTTGAGAATAGTGTTATATTTTTAATCGATTAAAGGTTATATTTTTGCACATGGTCTCACTTTAGTTGTATTTTTTTTGTGCTTTTATCACTATCTTTCTGTATGTTTTTAGTCTTTATTCAATAACATTCACCAGACTTTAAACCATTCTTATTGGCACTTCAAGCAAGACTCTGCCTGAGGTACTTATATGTATAGTATTAAGAAAAGATTAGAAAGTAGATAAATTTATCCCCTTACCTACATTTGATGTACCTATCCGTCCTAGCTGTGAATGGGTTCCCGCAGATTTATGTCTAGGTATGTCACGAGGATCGTGCAAGTTCACAAGTGGAGCTTGCACGATTGCAACATGGGACCAGCTGTATATTACAGCTGGCTCCATGCTACATCGGGTGATTAACTGGGTAATTAACCCCCTAGCTGCTGCTATCTATCACGATCGCAGTAGCTAAGGGAAAGACCAAGGGAGTGAGCTCCAGGGTTTCCAGCCTGCCTATGACGTCACTATGCCTGGCCGTGATTGACAGTTGCCATGTAGAGCAGTACATCGCAGTAAGATTAAAAATAAAGTACACATATTGGGTATTGCAGCGTATGTAATGACACACCCTATAAATCTGTCACGTTATTCAACCTGCACGGTGAATGCCGTATAAGAAAAAGTCACAGAAATTTTGTCCATCCTGCAGCACATAAAAGGGAATAAAGAGCAATCAAAAAGTCTTATAACTGCCAAAGTGGTAGCGATGAAAATGTCAGTTCATCCTCCAAAAAAATAAGCCCTTACACAGCTCTGTGTACGGAAAAATCAAAAAAGTATGGCTTTCAGAAGATAGTGTTGTGTAATTATTGTTTAACACAAACACTTTTTTTTTTTTTTTTAAAAGTGCTTCAGCATAAATAGTAATTTGCTGAAGTTAATTGTATCAATTGTAAAATTAACTTGTGACGTATACTGCATGGTGAGAGCTGTTAAAAATGAACACTACTAGGATTCCAAAAAACGGATTTAAAACCAATGGAAAAGCCTTGTCCTCCTCCAAAAATTATATCAAGAAAAACTTCAACTCATCCCACAAAAAACAAGCCACCACACCGCTCCGTACACAGAAAAATTTAAGTTTTATAGCTCTCCGGTTATGGCGATGCAAAAATTTGGCTATTTGTAGTTACCGTAAAATACTTTTTTTTTTTTCATCTGATTCATTGGGGGACACAGCACCTTTTGTATAGGCCCTTGAGTAAGAGGTTGACACTAGGCGGAACCAAACGTGTTGGATCCTCCCCATTGTACTATATCCCACCTGCTGACGCTAGGCTAATGAGTTGGTACAAAAGCCGTGGCAGAAACCGATCCTGAAGAACGGTGCACGAGAGTCTGGAAAAGAATCTCAAAGAAAAGGTAGGGGGAGGGAGGTACTTGTGTCCCCCAATGAATCTGAGAAAAAGATTTTACGGTAAGTATAAAAATCTGAATTTCTCGTCAATATCATTGGAGACACAGCCGCTTGGGATGTCCAAAAGCCTTTGAGGGTGGGGAAAAAAAGTCTGATGCAACAAAAAAACTCCCCCAGCAGTGTCTGCATCTTGCACACTGCTACCAAATCCATACTTGGCCTTGGCTTGTTAGCCGAGGCCTAGGTATGGATTTGGTAGAACTTAGAAGACTGAAGCCCTGGTAGCCACTTTGCAAACATACAGAGCTGAAGCTTAATGCCGAACCGCCGAGGAAGCACCAACCACCCACATGGAATGTGATGTGACCCGGAAAGGTAGAGTTTCTCCAATAGGCCTTAGAAATTGCAGACCGGATTCCGCTGGAAACGGTGGCCGTAGAGGCTGCCAATCCCCTGCGTGGGCCTAAATGAAAACCCTGGCACCCCCAGGTAAAAAAGGGCCTTCAAAGTACGGAAGTAAATACTGGCCGATTTTAGACTTGCGGGCTCGAGTCCGGTTCCGGATAACCGCGTTTGAGAAACGAATATTTTAGTATTGAAGAGCAGGTGAAAAAACTCTGGGAGAAGTGTCCACGCCTTGGGATCCACCGATGTCCGACTGAGAAGATCTGCCAACCAATTTTCCACCCATGGAAAGTTGACGATTGAGCTGGAACTAAGCGTTCTGCCCATCGCAGAATCTTTGAGACTTTGAGAGAAGCTGCCTGGCTCCTGGTACCTCCCTGGTGCTTTAGATAAGCCACAGCCATGGTGTTGTCTGACTGAATCCGAATTGGGTGACCCAGGAGGAGACGGGACCAATGCGATAGTGCCAGAAAAACAGCTCCGAGTTCTTAAACGTTGAGGTAAAGACCCTGCGTCCATGTATTGAACCCAGGACTACACCCCAAGATACTGGCATCCGTAGTGATTATCCACCATTACAGGACAGAAAGGCCTTTGCCTGATGAAACGCTGGGGAGACCAGCCACCAAGTGAGGCCAGTCCGCACCTGGGATGAAAGGCAAAACTGTTTGTCCAGGGACACTAAAGAACCGTCCCAATGTGCCAGAATTGCTCGTTGCAGAGGGCGAGAATGGAACTGGGTGAAGCAGGGACACGCCTGACCATAAGCGCTGTTTTTTCTCCAGTGGGAGAAACACTCTGGCTACCGGAGTGTCCAGAATCCTCTCCAAAAATTCCATTCTCTGGGATGCGGTCAGGGAGGACTTGTTGAAATTGCTCTAAGTGTCTAGGGTGATCCTGATTCTGTCCAGACTGGCGCGATGTGATGGAGTCTTCACATGAAGGTCGTACAGATAGGGACTAGTGGTAACGCCCCTGATAAGGATTGCCATCAGGGGTGCCAGGACCTTTTGTAAAGACCCTTGGTGCAGTCGCAAGATCAAACTGCAGAGCCCTGAACTGAAAATGCCAAAGGCCTACGGCAAAACGGACCTGGGCAATAGAGACGTGCAGGTAAGCATCCCTGATATCTATTGCTGCGAGAAACTCGTCGTGCTCCAAAGATGCCATCACCGACCGGAGTGATATCATGCAGAAACCGGGAACTTGCACATACTGGTTGAGTTCCTTGAGGTCCAATACCGGCTTTACTGAGCCATCTTTTTGGGGACCATGAACAGGTTTGAGTAGAAACCTAGAAAGCACTCGGGAACCGGCACAATCCGCCCTTGAAGGATGGATCTCCTGGAAAAAAAAAAAGCAAATGCCCACTCTGGATGGGCAGGCAGGAAGGATGGGAAAAAATGTTTTGGGGGGAACAGAGATGAAATCCTGTATCCTGACAACGACTCTGCAAACCTATGCTTTATTGACATGGGCCTGCCAGATGTCCTAAAACTGGAGGAGCCGGCCGCCCACCCGGGAAGATCCTCGGGTGGGGGCAAGTCTTCAGACCAAGAGCATCTTGTTGGAATGATCCTTTGACTATCTGTGAGACCACCAGGAGGACGCTGGCTTGGTTGGAGGCCGTCTGGTTCTTGTGGGACGGGGGCCTTTCCTGTAGCCGACCTATATGTAAAATCCTGAAAGGACTGGAACTCGGAGCTGGCTGCATCTGAGGGAGGAGAACACTGTAACCCCCTGTAGCCTCAGAAATAATCTCGTCCAAATGCTTCCCAAAGTGCTTACACCTGATGAAGGGAAGTGCAGTAAGCATTTTCTTGGAGGCTGACCAAGACTTTAACCACAAAGAGATGCGAACCGCTACTGCATCAGCAGACACTTGCTGCTAAACGGGCTGACTCCAGGGAAGCCTCACGCAGAAATTTAGCAGCACCCATGAGCTGGGAAATGAGCTCCAGCAGTTTTTTCGGAGAGGCCCCAGCCGATAGTCTTTGCTGCAGCTGCCTGAACCAGACCATACAGGAATCACTGACCCAGGAGGATGCAAAGGCAGGCTGCAGGTCCGCTCTGGGCACCTCAAAAACGGCCTTAGAAAAACCCATCAAGACACTTATTTGTGCTGTCCCTAAGGGCTGCAGCATCTGAGACAGGAATAGCCATGGGCCTCGCAAGACAAGAGAATGGGGCATCAACCGATGGAACCCCCGACCACTTTTCCACGGTTTCACCCGGAAAAGGACAAAGGCTGTTAAGCCGTCTGGTAAGACACAAACGCCTGTCCGGATGTTTACACTCCCTGAAGACAGGTTCCTCAAACTTTGGATGAGTAGGAAACGGGGGCTTCCATCATTTAAAGGAAACCTCTACTCTAGAAGTTGAAACATCCTCAGCTTTGACATGAAGAAAGTCCCTAACAGCCGGGATCAGGGCTTGAACCGCTGCTGCCGTTTCATCATGCCTATCTGGCTCAGAGTCAGAGGGGTCCCCACTTTTTGAAAAAGATGTATCCAGGCTTGTCTGTATCTCTGTCCGAAGAGAGCTCGGGTGACAATGATGATCCTCCTTTCATGAACCCTCTATACGAGATGCGCCAGGCACAGAGCCCTGGGAGGTGCTAGGCTGGGTAGCAAACAGCGATGGCATACGTTCCATGGCCAAAACCATAACCTGAGACAGTCTGGATAGGTCACCCACTGCTAGTGAGAGAGACCTGGCCCATTCCACTGGTCGGGCCCCGCGGCGGTTGGCTGTAGAGCTGCGTAGAGGGCACTGGGGTGGCCGCAAGAGAATTTCTTATGGCAATGGGCACAAGCAAAATATGTTGCCACTACTTTGGAGGCGGGCTGCTTTGACCCCTCATCTTTGGGAAGGGACATGGCTGCAGGGGTGTGGGACAGGGAAAAAAACAATCCAGTCTGGCCAACTTACCACCCCCTTAAGGTGCCGTGTCCTCCATGGAGCTTGAGAGATGCAGCAGCTGAAGTGGAATGCCAGAAAAAATGGCGTCCAGGCTCCGCCCCCAACAGCCTGGGCTGCAGAAAGTCCTGCCCCATCCTGTGAGGCCCTGTAGCCACGTGGGGAGGTCCAGGGGGCGCCGCCGGGCTAGGCATGGGGAAACAAGCCCCCAGCTCCCTGGCTGTGGGTTAACGCAGTGGAACCACAACGGAACCGCAACAGCCGCAGAAGACTATTGGACAACGGCTGTGTCCGCAAAGGGGCAAGGAAACGGGGGAACCCAAATATAACCACCTCTCCCCCCTCCTCCCCCAAATTCCTCTCCCAGGCGCTCGCTGCTTAAGTGCCACAGTAAAACACAATTCCGAAGGTCACCCAGAAAACAAAAAAGACCCCGGACCACCCCCACAAACAGAAGGAGGCAGAGTACGGTAAGTGGGATGGGTGAGCCGGCAAGGAAGCTTAGCCAGATATAAACTGGCTGGTTTCCTGATGCCCATTACGTCATGGTGCGACCACGCATTGACAACCCCCTCCTCCCCCAGCCAGTTAGAGCTGGGGGTTCGATCACTGTCCACAAGGTGAGAGCTGGGGGCTTGATCACAGTCCACCAGGTAAGGGCCTGGCGTCAGCAGGTGGGATATAGTCCATCAGGGCAGATCCAACAAATTTGGTTCAGCCTAGTGTCGGCCTTCTAGACAAGGGCTTTGGTGTCCCCCAATGATTGATGAAAAACATATTTTCCTTTTTGAATAAAAGTATTGTTGTGTAAAAGCAGTAAAACATATACAAATTGGGTATCGCTGTAATTGTATCGACATGCTGACTAAAGCGATCATGTCATTTATACCGCCCGATGACCGATGTAAACAATAAAAAACACTACCAGGATTGCTGTATTTTGTTCAAAACACCTCACCAAAACCTTAATAAAAAACTATCAAAGCATCACGTGAACCTCATACTGGATACTCACTAGACCCTTGGATATATTCCTTAAGGAGTGTAGTTTCCAATACAGGTTTTTTTAAGGGTGTTAAGTGTTAGCACCTAATAATCTGCGAACCTGTAATGACGCCTAAAGAAAATTGTAATGAAAATGAGACCCCCAAAGTCCAGTAGGTGCTCCTCCTATTCTTAGATTTGTGGTTGAGCCACATATGGGATGTCCCTAAAAATGACAGAATTGGGGAAATCGATATTGAGTTGCATTTCCCTGGTCATCTCCTTTGCTTTAATTTCAGTGAAACACCTAATGGTTTAAACTTCCTATATGCTGTTTTGAGTACTTTCAGGGTGTTGTTTCTTAGATGGAGTCATTTATGGATTGTCCAACATACAGGCCTCCTCAAACCCACGTCAGAACTGGACTGATCCCTAAAAAAAAAAAAATCGATATTGTAAATTTTCTTGAAAATCTGAAAAATTACTACTAATTTTGTAAGCCGCCTAATGTCATAAGAAAAGACCTTTTTAAAAATGGCAACTTACAAATATTTTGATATTTTTTTACAAATAATCAAGGATTGCTTGTCCTTTAAGTTCGTAACAAATTTTGGACCAATGTGTCACGACAATCTCTGAATCACATGGATAGGTAAAAGTATCAAAAAGTTATTGTCCTATAAAGTGACATGTCGGATTTAAAAAATGAGGTCAAAACTGTTATTCCACACAAAATAGTTTAAAACTAGCGACTAACATGTTTACTGTAGGTTGTCATCTATTATTTTTTATTTTTTTATTTTTTTTTTTTATAAATGTCTTTAGTAGTAATTTTTCACATTTTCAAGAAATTTTGCAAGATCGATTTTTACCCCCATGTTACTCCCATACTTTTTTTTTAAAAAAAAAATATTTTTAGTTTTTATTCATTATGCACTGAAACACGTTAGATGTGAAATGCAACTCGAGATCGATATGACATTAGGGGACTTAGAAATTTTGTAGTAATTTTTCACATTTTCAAGAAAAATTTCAACACCGATTTGGACCAGTTTGGAAGTGGCTTTGAGGGGCCTCCATAAATGACTTCATCTAAGAAACTACACCCCTTAACCCTTTACCGACATTTGACGTACCCATACGTCATGGTCGGGTAGGGGTTCCCGCAAATTGACGTATGGGTACATCAAGGAGATCTTGAGAACTCACAAGTGGAGCTTGCAAGATCGCGGCATTGGACCAGCGGTATATTACCGCTGGCATCATGCCGCATCCTCCGCGGCCGGAGCTCACTCCTGCCATGGGTGATTAACCCTTTGATGTCACGACCTATCATGTCACCCACCAAATCAAGGCAGATTTTGGTGAGTGCAATGTTGCATTTACAAAGCCCCCAAAGTAACCGAACAAGTAAAACCTTTCAGAAGTCACCCCATTTTGGATTCCGCACCCCTCATGGATCTCATCTAGGGGTTTAATGTGCATTTTGGGCACAGGTGTTCTACAGTTTTTGTTTTTTTCTGCATTGGGCCATGAAAATGGGGATGTGGGGGCAAGTGCAGTTCCGCCATTGTTTTTCGGGCTTCATTTTTACATGCGGTATAAATGAAAAGATAACTTTCACTATGCGAGTCGGTACAATTACAATCCTATAAATTTTTATATAGTTTTATTACTTTTACACAATTGCATTTTTTTCGGGATGAGTTGACGTTTTTATTGGTATCCTTTTTGGGTGGACAAGGCCTTCTTGATCTTTTTTTAAATTAATTTTTTGGAAGGCAGGGTGAAGAAAATACTGCAATCCTGGTAGGGTTTTTATTCTTAACAGCGCTCATCTTGCAGTATACAGGTGACAAGTTAATTTTTTTTTTTTTTTTTTATGTTGAAGCGCTTTAAAAAAAGTGAGTTTATTGTGTAAAATAATATTTATGCATAGCTATCTTCTGATGGCCATAACTTTTTAATTTTTCTGTAAACGGAGCTATGTAAGGTTTTTGTTTTTTTGTGTGGAATGAACTGACGTTTTTATTGGTAACAGTTCGGTGTTTGCATGACTTTTTGATCGCTTTTATTTCCATTTTATGTGCTGCAGAATGAATGAAAATCTCCGTTCTGTAACCATTTTTTTTTTTTTTTACTGTGCCAATTGGCTAATATGACAGATTTATAGGGTAGGTCGTTAATGCATGCGGCAATACCAGATATAATCTTGTCAATCTTTCTGTGTACTGTAGTCCATCCAGTCCTTTTATTATTTTTGTTGCCCGCCTTTGTACCTGTTCAAGCTCTACAATGTCTTTCCTGTGCACTGGTGCCCAAAACTGTACACAATATTCCATGTGTGGTCTAACCAGTGACTTGTATAATGGGAGAATAATGTTCTCATCATGTGCATCTATGCCCCTTTTAATGCACCCCATGATCCTATTTGCATTGGCTGCTGCTGCCTGACACTGGCTGCTACAATTAAGTTTACTGTCCACCAGGATTCCCAAGTCCTTCTCCATGTCACTTTTACCCAGTGTTTTTCCATTTAACATGTAATCATGTAATGGATTTCTCTTCCCCATGTGCATAACCTTGCATTTATCAGTGTTAAACCTCATCTGCCATTTCCCTGCCCAGGCCTCCAACTTATCCAGATCCCTTTGTAATAACATATTATCCTCTATTGTGTTGATTACTTTACAGAGCTTAGTATCGTCTGCAAAGATCGATATTCTACTGTGTATTTCCTGTGTAAGATCATTAATGAAAATATTAGAGGATAGGGCCCAATACTGACCCTTGTGGTACCCCACTAGTAACAGTGATCCAGTCTGAGTATGTACCGTTAATTACTACCCTTTGTTTTCTATCAGTGAGCCAGTTACCCACTTGCACACATTTTCCCCCAGTCCAAGCATTTTATTTACCAACCTTTTACGTGGCACCGTATCAAATGCTTTAGAAAAATCTAGATATATGACATCCAGTGCCTCACCCCGATCCAGTCTAGCACTGACTTCCTCATAGAAGCTGATGAGATTAGTTCTGACAGGAACGATCCTTCATGAACCCATGCTGGAACGGCGTTATACATTTATTTTCAGTGAGATACTCCAGGATACATCTCTGAGAAAACCTTCAAACATTTTACCTACAACAGAGGTTAATCTTACTGGCCTATAGTTTCCTGTATCACTTTTTGACCCCTTTTTGAATATTGGCAACCACATTTTGCTATGCGCCAATCCCTTTGGGACATACCCTGTTATTAGACAGTCCATGAATATTAAGAATAGGGACCTATCTATGACATCACTTAACTCTCTTAGGACACGTGGGTGTATGCCATCTGGACCTGGGGATTTGTCTATTTTTAATCTTCCTAAGACGGAGCTGCACTTCTTCCTGGGTTAGACGGGAAACTTTTAAGTTGGAGTTTACCACATCTCTCTGTTCAACAGGAAGGTCATCCTCCTCGGTAAATACAGTGGAGAAAAAAGTGTTTAATACGTTTGTATCAGTGATCTTCAGATCATCGATACAATGGAGAATAGTACAAAGCATGGCCGAGCATAGTGACATCACACGCAGCCCGGAAGTCTTTGCTAGACTCCCGAGCTATGAGGTGAGCAACCGGCAGCTGCGATCTAGTCACGGCTGCTCCGATGGGGACAAAGGAAGCTCACCCCTCTTCCTTTGCCTTAGCTCCCGTGATCTATCAAGGGGTTAATCATGGCTGGAGCTGGTCCCATATTGCAATCGCATGGACCCCTCTTGAGAGCCTACACGATGTCCAGGATGTACTGCCATTTCTAGTGGAGTGTAATAGAGGAACATTAGTAATGAAAGGCGGACAGTCTGAATGGACCTTTTTGATTTTTACAATTCTCTCTTTTCCGGTTAGGTAAACTCACAAGATTTCCGTGGAATTGTTCGAGAAGATGCTGTCCTTTATTTGTTAGAGATTCCAAAAGGTGAAGAAGTAACCATTTTAATCCAGAGTAGATATGATGGTAAGTTATTTTTAAAAAGATCAAGTAACCTGCCTTTTGGTTATTTATAAGCAGCAAATTATTTTTATTTTATCATCCTCTTTCTAAGATCATGTTGAAATCTATGGATCCATACTGTAGTAATACAAATGCATTGTATGGTGGCTTAGAGTCTACAGCTTTGTACTATGCAATCATAGGAGCTCTGTGTGGTTGCAATAAGTCTCTGTGCATATAGCTCTTTTGTGTAGATCTTTTTCTAGGACATTCAATAAGATAGTAATATATTTAAAGATATTTTGAGTTTTAAGTGGTTTTATCTATACAAAGATCATGTCTCAGATTATGGGGACAGTAAAAATAAGCACTTTTGTAATTGGGTTGCATTAACTCTGTCATTTGGTTTAGCAGATATGAGATTTTCTGTAAATCTGTGTTCTATTTCTGCTGTTGCTGGTCGGACACGCCCCCTGGACGTTTCCCGCCCCCCTAGACACGCCCCCTGCACTGTGATTGGCTGCCTGCACACTCTGTCTTTTCTCCCCTCTGAGCTGTTAAAAGCGATAGTGTAAACAGGGTCTGCTGGCTCTATATATATCTCCCAGCTCTAAGGTGAACTGGGCAATTACTGCCTGTTTAAAGGGCTTTTGTTCCTCAGATCTAATGCAAGCCCCGCCTCCTTATGACATCATCAAGTGCTCATTCCGAGGGTGAATACCTATCCTTCAGCCTCTGCATCATGAACTCCTCTGTAGTGTATAACATAAGGATTCAACACCGTGTTTGTACAAGCTGTATGTGTAGTGTAGTGCTTAGCTGATCAGCTCTGCAAGAGAGAGGTTAGGAGTTCAAGCCCCATCAGTAGTTTTTTTATTTTCTTTTATAAATTGTACACATATGTAAAGATATGAAAATATATGTGTAGACATCTATAATTTTATTTATATACACACACAAAGCTCCCCTATATAGTGTTCCATCCTCAGTCACACCAAGCACTTCCAACATATGTGATACAATGCATATACTCTGGGGGATGAGACATGATATAGGGGAGCTATGTATGTGTATATATATCGTTATAAAGATTGACATATATATTTTAGGCGTCTCTACATATGTGTAGAATTTAGGGGAAAAAAATACTATGTGAGGGACTAGAACTCCAAACCCCTTCCTTGTAAAGCCAAAGCCCTACCACTACACTACCAGCCCAAGTTAGTTACAGGTTGGTCAGGGTCTTCTCTCAAAGCTGATTGCTTATCCCCCTGTTGTTTTCACTCACATGTCACTGACAGCAAGCAGAGATCTTTACTTGAAGCTGACATTAGTCCTTGTAGTTGAGTAAAGATCTCTGCCTGTTTCAGTACAATTTGGGTGAACACCACTAGAACAGAAGTAAAAGCTGCTGGCTTTCAGTGTAATTTGTGTGTAAACTAAGATATAACAGGTGCTTGCTGTCAGTGAACGTTGAGTGGTAGTTGACATCTTGGGTGATAGCTGCTTTTTTTTTTACACTTTTTTTTTTTTAATGACCTGCATTTAGGAAAGTGCCTAACTTATGATTTCTAAGCATCCCATGTCGACATTGCATGGTGGCAAAACCCCTTTAAAGGGGATTTGCCACCAGACCAAGTACTGACCTCCGTTCAGCATGAGAGCAGAATGTCAACAAATCACGCTGAGTCATGAAGCTGCAGGGGAGAGAGGGGAGAGGGAGGGGGGAGTGAGGAATCCAAAGGGAGCGTCTCAAAACTTAAGTGAACTAGTAAACAGTACAACAGTGGATTCAATACAGCAAGACACAGAGCCTCAGACGGCACTGTCAGGAGAAACCTTATCTGCTAAGAAGCTAATGTAATGTAAACAAATCACGGAGCTGACAGACGCACACAGACACACATAGCCAGAGCACAGAGCCTGCATAACGGGATCCTGTGACATGTTCACTCAAATAATCAAACTATAACTTGTGAATTCTGTATACAAAAGAGAACACCTATTCTACACAGCAGCTTGAAAGCTTCTTCATCAGATCTAATAACACTACAGCTAGTTATTCTGTATACAAAAGAAAACATATTGCTACCTGGTGCCTTAAAAGACCATCATTCTGCCTGTCATCAGATAAGAAGTGATTCACGCAAGCGCGGCCTTTCAGCTCCTGGTTCGTGACTAGGGAAGCTTTGTGGTAACCAAGGGGGTTGAGAATGCTGTAGCTCTCAGAGTTTTCACTTTCTTTAATCACATATATTAGAAAAGTGATTAAATACCCCATTTTGGAGGTTCCCACGTCAACATTACATGGTGGCAAAACCCCTTTAAGTCACAGATCCCCTCATATAACACAGGGGGAGAGGAGGAGGGGGAGGGCAGTGTGCATTGCTCCATATACCACAGTAAGACAGACTGCAGCCTGGTAACAGAGGGGGGAGGGGGGCAGTGTGCTTCCTCACATGTCTCATCAGTGTGTATAACTGCATATAGCACAGCAGGGAGCTTGTGGAGTCTGAAAGGATGCAGACATAAGAAGCATGCAGGAGGCTACAGAGCTGTTATATCCAGACAACCTTCTGCATCCCCTGCTTCATACAAAATGATGTCATAGTTCTTCAGTGAGGAGAGACACGCATCCTGGGAGGAGAGACACGCCTGCTGAGAGGAGAGACTCGTCCCTGAATTTCAAACTCAATCTCAGAGGATTAGCAGAAGAGCATGAACAGTACAAACGATAAAACTCCTTTAAGCAAATTTGCGTATGGAATTTTTCCATGGTTCATAGTTTACCCAAGGAGGTAATTTTTGACATTCCCTAAAATGAATATGGTTCTCTTACCTGCTTAGTATTACATGTTTTGTTGTCTACATAAATGTAGTTTTAAGTTAATATTTTAATAAATGCAGTTATTGAGCAAGTTAAGCGTTTTGTTAGATATAGACTACCTGTTAAATATTTTCGAACAACTGAAGTTTCCAGTTAATGTAAAAAAATAACCTCTTTAAATACAGCAAATAATGTGAAATGTCTTAAAGTTTTGAAAGTAAGTTTAACGCATAAAAATATGAATTTGTAACCTCAAACACAGCACTAGTCTGAATTTATATATTAATCAGCGGGCTTTTTCAGGAAAGCGCTCAAGCACAGCTGCTGTGCAGCATAGAAAGTAAATTATGGTTTGAAATTAGATGAAAACTATTCCTGCAGGTGTCTTAACTTTTTGAGATTGCAAATTGTTGCTTTTTAACCGATTCTTTATAACCAGCATTACAACACCATTTAGGGCAGAGCTTGGACAGTTTTGCTCTTATGGACTTGGCACATTGCCATCAAAGTGGCAAGAAATGACAAGTAAATCAAGAAGACAGACAATTAGAATCTTTAGAAGTGTGGGTCTGTACTACAGAAAAAATCCCATGAAATCCCAGGTGGCATTTAGTACAGTTTTTCATACAATCAAAAGGCACTTGGAAACTGGAGAGCTCTCCTGTCAGTAAGAGGTCTGGCAGGGCAAAGACCGCTACAAAATCAGAAGACCGGTTTCTGAGAGTCAACATTTTGTGTGAACTGTTCCTCACAGCTGGAAAAAAAAAAAAAAATCTTCAGGTGCATCTTTAAAGGGTATTCCCATCACAGCAAATGCTACTGGAAAGGCCAATTACTGAAAAGTAGGCAATTTTCAAAATGCATGTTATTAAAAAAAATGTCTGCTTTAACTAATACAGTACTTTTTTGCACTTTTTAACTTTGCTCTCTTGTCTTTTTGGTTACCGACCACTATTATTTGCTTTCAGCGGTGGCCTGTAGTACAGCATTTCTGTGAAGTCGACTGTTGCCGCGAAAGTGGAAAGGGACATTGTCGCTCATGTGTACGCCTCCCGCTCCCCGACTTGGCCAAGCCGCAGAACTTATTCTCGGTCTTTGATAACGCTGCATTACTGGCCTTAACTGAAAGCACACAGTAGTGGTCAGTAACCAAGGAGACGAGAGCAAGTTGAAGTTGCAAAAAAGGCCTCTTTTTATGTAAAGCATATGTAGTTTTTTAATAAACTGCATTTTGAAAATGTGCCCCTTCCAGAAGTACGTGTGGTGTGAATACCCCTTTAGTGCTGCACAAAGTAAACAAGTTTCAATCTCAACTGTGAAGAGAAGATTTGTATTTTCAGATTTGGCAGGTTTAGTGTTTTTAAAAAAAATCACTGCTAAGAATGCAAAAGAAAGACTTGCCTGGGCTCAGCAGTACCTTCAATGGACTACTAAAGAGTGGAAAAAGGTCTTGTGGACTGATACACAAATTGGTTCAAATGAAATATTGATGCATTTTGGTAAATCACACAGGGTTTTTGTCAGTCGTCGAGTAGGTGAAAATATGGCTCCTAAGTTTGTGTCAACAACTATCAAACATTGAGGAAGCTTGCTGGATCCTGAGTTGGCAACTTGCACAGGGTGGCTGGTATACTGAACAAAAAGGACTACGACCACATATCGCCATTCAATACTTTCTGATGTACGCTTTGTTTATCAGGGGTTCATAATACCGCAAGACAATGAACCATAACATACTGTTAGGGTATGTCAGAACTACCAGACGAGAAAGAACTGGTAGGTTTTAAAGAATGGAATGGATTGTGGTCTTCAGACTTGAACCCATCCGAGCTTGTTTGGAATAAATTGAATATAAGAAGACAAAGCAACCTACAAATGCAGCACACTTGTGGGAACCTCTGCTACAATGTAGGATAGAAATTTCTGTACAATATCTGAATGCAATAGTAGAAAGAGCCTCAATTTTAAAGCTGCTATATCAGCTATAGTTGGCTCTTTTGTTAAAGTCTAGATGTAATTTGTTGAAACAGTTAGGGTATGCTCACACGGACCCAGAGACGCATCTAACAATTAGCAGTGAGTTTATCACTGCCGGCAATGACAAACACGCAGCGGCGTTCACATGAGAGATCGCCGCTGCGTGTTTGCATCGTGCCTGTCGGTCCGTCTTTCGGATGCGATCCAAGAATTGCATGTCATTTCTTAGATCACATCTGAAAGATGGACCCGACAGGCACGATGCAAACATGCAGCGTCGATCACTCATAGATTGTAAGCTCTTGCGAGCAGGGCCCTCACACCTTGTGTCTCACCTGTAAGTAGCTTTCACTGTGTAATGTCTGTCTTTTGTCTGTAATTATACCCTCTACATAGTAAAGTGCTGCGGAATTTGTTGGCGCTATATAAATAAAGATTATTATTATTATTATTATGTGAACGCCGCTGCGTGTTTGTCATTGGCGGCAGTGATAAACTTGCTGCTAATTGTTAGATGCGTCTCTGGGTTCGTTCAGATGGACCCAGAGACGCATCAGAAAATTGGATTTTCACATGGACGCAAGACGCCATGTGAACATACCCTTAATCAAATGTTTGTTTTTTATTACTGGTTTATTTCTACTTTTCTTTTGCCTAAAAGTACAATTAAGACTTTTAAAGGAGTTTTACCACAGAATAAAACTGATGCAAATTAAATAATATTTCCACCATTCATCATTATTAAGAATTCTGTACCATTTTTGTTTTAGATGCTACCTTAATGATCTATAGTGTACAGCTCCTCTCTAGGGGATTCAGCCAGTGACGAGAGCTCCTCAGTTCTGTTCGCACATGCTCAGACATCACCCCTCCTCTCAGGCAGCTAACCACTCAGCTACATTGTATCTACTTACAGCTTTTTACATAAACAGAACGTTGTTTGACTAGAGTGTGCACACTGTGGGGAAAGGCATGGTGATGTAAAGCCTGCTTGGTCACATGATAATGCAGTTCAAACAAAACATACATGCCCTAGGACAAACCAGACATGAAATGCCTTTGTGGTTAAAACCCTTTGACTGTCTAAATATCACTGAAAACTGGAAACATTTAGGAGTTTTGTTAAACATTATATATCCACGATTTGATTTTGAAATCAACTGGTTTAATGAGCATGCAATTAATTTTAATTTCTATTTTTTAGTATACAAAAATATACTTGCCTGTGGCCGCGGGGATTCATTCTTCATAAGAACTCATTTTGAGTATGAAAAGGAAGGCCCACAGTTCCTGGGATTCACAAGAGGCGAGATTTTTAGGGTGGTTGACACACTGTATGATGGAAAATTGGGCAGCTGGCTGGCTGTAAGGATTGCCAATGAGCTAGAGAAGGGGCTCATTCCTAGTAAAAGCAGGTATGTAGGACTGTTTAGTCCTTGCTATATCTTTAGCTTCACACCATTGATCTCCTTTGTAACCTGATTAATTAACTTGTTAGAACTGTCAAATGCTTCTGGAAGTAATTAGTGTGTGGTTCCTTATTCCAGTGAGAACTCTGCAGCTATTCATAGCGACTTGTCCTGTGGCCCTAGCATTGATATGTGTGAACAAGGCAGGAAAGGATGCTAAATTTGTGCACATCTTGTTCAATTTCCTGTCGGGCAAGTGCATAGCAAGACATAACTGTGGACCATTGGTAGATGAATTCACGTGGTCATTTACATACACTAACTTAATCTGCTAGTTTAGTTTGGCATGTTGTTGGCTGAATTGCTTGTGTAAACGATCTAATGTACAATGGAACGGCTACATTTTTACCAATCACAATTTCGTGTGTGTGTGTCTGTGTGTGTGTGTGTGTGTGTCTGTGTGTGTGTGTGTGTGTCTGTGTGTGTGTCTGTGTGTCTGTGTGTGTGTGTCTGTCTGTCTGTGTGTCTGTCTGTCTGTGTGTCTGTCTGTCTGTGTGTCTGTCTGTCTGTGTCTCTGTCTGTCTGTCTGTGTCTCTGTCGCCAGCTTTTAAACTACCAACCCCCAAAGTCTTAACTTGTATTTTATGGTAATCTGCATGGCAACATATATATTTTCCCTTCTAATGCCCTAGACCACCAGGGATTAAAAAATGAACTCCTATTCTACCCTAGACTCCCAAGGAGTTAAATATTACAAGGGTTATACCGCAAAGACATTTATAAACTATCAACTTAAAGCACTAGGGAACGATTTCTCCTCTAAGTAACCCACTTAAGATGGGTGAACTAAGCTAGACCTTTGCTTTCCTTGATGCCTTGGCTTATAATGTGTGTGTATATGTATGTTCTAATACTGCAGTCTCAGAAAAAAGGTAGAAAACTTTTAGCAGTTAACATTTTTTGTCATATTACAGTGTACAGTTTTTCAGTTAGAAAATTTTGTGAGTGTCTTGAGATACTAAGTTTATATATCTAAAAACTCTGATTGGGGAGACTTATTAATACTGCCACACAGCAAACGTGCTCTGTTGAACGTGGCATTAACACAAAACAAGGCCATCTCGGAACAGTACTGGAAAAACATAGAACAGGGCTTGCTTCACACTGCGTTGGTGGCTACGTTCGAGGCATCTGTCTGTGTACCGTGAAAAAAGGTATACAGCAGTACTGTGATGTACATGCAGCGGCCCTGTAGAGCAGGGGTGGGCAATTAATTTTCCCATGGGGCCGCATGAGAAAGTGCGATGGTTTGAGAGGGCCAGACTAATAAAAACATAGGGTTAACGGGGAAAAAAAATCGTTTTTGGGGGATTATTTTTGTGGAAACTTATTGGGGGATGCATCTATATACCTGCCTTACTCATATTACACAGTAAGGCAGGTATATACAGCTCTCCTCAGTAAGGTAGGTATGTAGCTGTTTGTCCCCTCAGTCTGGCAGGTATATACAGCTCCCCTCAGTCAATCAGGTATATAGATATAGGTACCCGCAGTCAGGCAGGTATATAGCTAGTTAGGGCTCCATACAGGCAGGTATATAGATAATGAGGCCTCCGCACAGGCAGGTATATAGTTAGGGCTCCGGACAGGCAGGTATATAGATAATTAGGGCTCTGCACAGGCAGATATATAGATAGTTAGGGCTCCGCACAGGCAGGTATATAGTAGGGCTCCGCACAGGCAGGTATATAGTTAGGGCTCCGCACAGGCAGGTATATAGTTAGGGCTCCGCACAGGCAGGTATATAGATAGGGCTCTGCACCGGCAGGAATATAGATAGGTCTCTGAACAGGCAGGTATATAGATAGGGCTCTGCACAGGTGGGTATATAGATAGGGCTCCGCACAGGCAGGTATATAGATAGGGCTCCGCACAGGCAGGTATATAGATAGGGCTCTGCACAGGCAGGTATATAGATGGTTAGGGCTTCCCACAGGCAGGTATATAGTTTTATGACCAAAATTAAAAATAACAAACACTAATACTCACCTTGGCTTACCTCCTTCCCGGCCGAGGAACTTCCCGGGGCTGGTGGTGTGATGACATGATGACGTCATGCCGCCAGCGCCGGGACGCTCCTCCGTTAGCTCCTGGGCCCGCACAGAGTTATTACTCTGTGTGTGCCGAGGAGCGGCAGCGGCGCGGTGAGCGGAGTTCATCGCGTCGCTGCCTAATTCACCAGTACAGGTGATATTAATAGTAGCGCTGACGGCCCGCAGCGGCCTCTCAGCAATACCTGGCCGCGGCGGCCATCAGCGCTGCTATTAGTAGACCTGGGCATCGTATGCCCGCGGGCCGTATCCGACGAGCTGGAGGGCCGGATACGGCCCGCGGGCCGTACATTGCCCAGGTCTGCTGTAGAGAGTAATGGAGCACACATAACCCTAAGTTTACTACATTTACTATATTTCCCATTGGAGTATGCTTTATCTGTGGGACTCAGTCGCATAGTGTACCACGCTGTTAAGTCCCGCTGGAAAAGTATGTATTGCATGGAAAAGGAGCAATTTAGCTACTAGTAGGGCTAAATTTTTTCTATTAATCTCTGTATGGCACGTTAAAGTACCCGCCAGGATACCTTTTTTTCACGGTACCCCAACAGATACCTTTAACATAGCCACTAATGAAATGTGAACCCAGCCTAAATCACATTTATCCATACTCTGAGGCACTGTTCATTCACAAGGAAACATCCTGGGATGTAAATATGTGGTGTTTGGCCCTAACTCCATATTTTTCATATGGTCTGTTGGATGCAGAAGACTGGTATGTGTCACAAAGATTTCTTATTGTTTGAGCAAAGTTGTTAATGTTTCAGGGCTGATCAGCTGGCCAGTGTGCAGAATGCCCAGAGAACAGGAGCAGCTGGAGACCGTGCAGATTTCTGGAAGAATCGAGCCCAGAGAGCTGGAGCAAAGAAGAATGCTAAGAAAGGTCGTGATGATCTCGCCTCACTCTCCTTAATCAGCACCAGGTTTCCTTCCTATGAAAAGGTTATGCTGAGAGAAGGTAATAAAACATATGCTTAATTTATTTATCCTATGATCCTGCTTGTAATTTTTCAAACCGCTGGGATGTTTTCTTTTGGAATTTGTATATAAAATCAAGAAGAACATAGGAATTTTTGGCAATACATTTCTGCTACTTTGAATACATGAAAGATGTCAGGTTCTTAGTGTACATTTCTGATCAAAACTGTATAGGCCCACCTGCCATCGGCAAGGTAACTTCAATACAGGTGGAAACCTACGCTGTACGTTACCTTTTTTGGTGCCTGTTCAGACCTCTACATTGCAGGGATTCCAGGTACAAATTACTCTGAATTGATTGATATTTTTTTTTTTTTTATAGAACCATTAATGGGTGGTCCCATCTTGCATTTTGATGGCATATCAATAGGGTATTGCAACTATACACATTACAAGTGTTTCAATTAAAGGGATTTTGCCACGAAGTAAAATTAACGTGGGAAGCTTGCAAATTAAATTTTCATAATTCATAGTTATTAAAAATTCTGTACGTTTTGGCTGTTCTTTTAGTGATCCATTTTTTACAGCTCATCTCCAGGGGAAATGACCAGGGCTGAGAGCTTCTCCTTCCAGGCCAACCACATCAGAACTTGACTGGTCCTTAAAAAAATCTATTTTGCAAATTTTTTTAAAATATGAAAAATGACAAATTTCTAAGCCCCTTAATTTGTTAAAAAAAAAACACATTAAAAAAATGATGCCAAACTACAGTAGACATATGGTAGATGCTAGTTATAAACTTTTTTGAGTGGGATCGCAGAAATTTTTGAACTTTGAAAACTGCTAATTTTTCCAAACTTTCATGATATTTTGATATTTTTCACAAATAATCAAAGATTGTATGGACCAACATTTCTTACTAACTTAAAGCACAATGTGTCACGCGAAAACAATCTCTGAATCACTTGGACAGGTAAAAGTGTCAAAAAAGTTATTCTCACATAAAGTGACACGTGTCAGATTTTAAAAATGGAGCTCTGTCAGGAAGGCCAAAATTGGCTCTGGTGGTAAGGGGTTAATTATTAATGATCAACCTCTTTGCAGCACAAATATATGAATCCATATTAGCAATCCCATACAGTCACTTGTACAGTAGTTAAAAAAAAAACAAAAAAAAAAAAACCTGTGGTCAGTTTTTTCAGTCATTTCCAGGTGCTTTTCAGCGTTCCAGCATGTAGCACCTGTAATACATGCTAGCATGCACCTGTGACATTTTGGGGAGGTTTCCATCCCTTTCTCAAGCATGGGCACGGATCTTTCCTGATCTAATGTAAAGTGCTGGTCACGTGACCACCACAAGAACACGTTGAAAAGCACAGGGAAATAAGGGACTGAAAACAGAACAGACCACAGGTTTTTATATCTCTACACAAGTGCTACAAATAAGATGATGTTGATCATTAATAATTAATTGAAATGTTATGTTGCCGCCCATGTAACACATATGTTTGTTTGTTTGTGTGTATGTATGTGTGTATATGAGTGTGTGTGTGTGTGTGTGTGTGTGTGTGTGTGTGTATATATATAATATATATATCTCGGAAGGGCGACACTGATTTTACATAGGAATCAAAAAGAGGGGTGTAACAGTAGTTTTTGATGCTTTTTTGGGAGGAAGATACCATGCAGAATCCGCCCCAAAAAATGCTGTGTGACCATACCCTATTTGGAAAGCAGTGCTTATGTTAGCAGTACTTTTTATAACACTGTGGTTTTTGGAAAGTTGGAGTTTATTAACTACAGTGTGTTGCATGCCCTGTGTGCTAAAAGTGTAGCGTAACCATTCCCTGTAGGTTCCCATGGTTCACTCACTGCTGCCTGATAGCTTTTTCCCCTTTGGAGAGAGAGTAAGATATACGAAAACCTATAGCTTACAAAACTCCTTTTCAAAGCATTTACACTGTGGTGCAGCTAGTAAGCGGTCTCATAAGTCAGCATATCTGCAGTGACATGAATAATAATGTTTTTCTCTTGTTTACAGCTGGCTTCAAAAGACCTGTTGTAGTGTTTGGTCCAATTGCAGATGTAGCCATGGAAAAATTGGCAGCAGATATGCCAGACGTATTTCAGATAGCCAGTAAGTTATGTTTGGTGGGTGGTGCAGGTATGTGTTAACAATAGTTAGAAATATCTTAACATAATTCTTTTTTACTCTTCCAGAGACTGAACCGAAGGATGCTGGCTCTGAAAAACCGAATGGAATAGTGCGATTAAATACGGTTAGACAGATCATTGAACAGGTGTGTATGCAAGTAACTGTAAATGTTTCTTTATTTCTTAATAGTGAAAAACTCTTTATTGGGGAACAAATATGTTTTTTGGATTTTGTCAGCAAGACCCAATTGGAGCATGCTTGACTGTAGGAGTCTGTTTGATTTTGGCCAACAGCATTCTTGCATCTGTAGCCAGCTGTTTTTTGAACATTGATACACAGTTCATGTCTGGTGTACAGATCCATGCAATCTGCTGCAAGAGTAAATAAAAAAAAACTGTACAGGATATATTATAAGTTTGTTGAAAGACCACCTGATCCATCTAGTCTGCTTTTACATTTACTTTCCTTGTTATTTTTAGCTTATAAATAGATATACATTTATCTCAGGCATGTTTAACGTTGGGGTATGGTCACATCCCTATTTCGTTTTCATTGCAGGTATCTGTCATATGCTTCAGTGGAGCCACAGACTAAATTTGCTGTACTTCTCAATAATATACTGTAGGTTTTATGTGCTAGACAATGCTTTTGTGTCCAGTAGATAAATCGTGTATGAGAAGGAAGTATTGTTTTCCATGGCTCTGCCATGGTGCAAGTTGGTTTATGGCTTTTCACTGTATCCCAATGGATACCTGCAACGGAGACCACAGAGGAGGTGTGAACAGACTCTTGATTTCGAAGTTTGTTCCAAGCATATTCTAAGGCAGAGACAAGTATGAAATCAAATAAGATACTGCAAGATACCTTAGCGCTCCTGGGCAGAAGTCGTAATATTATAATTTAGCTTTCTATTAGCTGCTGTTGGATGTAAATAATTGTCTAACAGCAGACAAGCCATATGCCCCTGTGACTGATCTTGTTGTGTGTTTTAGATTTGTCTTGGTTATGTTCACATTTGAATTGTTTCTTCTTTTATAATATAAACCATTAAGCTGTGCTGAAAACATCATGTAACAAATCCTACCAACTCTGATGGACCTTACTGATTTTGTTGAGTTATGGCATGGTGTTTGTTGTTTTTATTGAAAAAAAAGTGTTGCATGGGGAGCTATTTTGTTCTATAGCAAATGGTTGTGACCTACAGATATCTAAACAAAACCTTATCCAGCACTGGTTTGATGGCAGGAAGAATAAAGCATGATTTTCTATTTTGTTTTTTTTGTATCTAGTGATGGTTTTTCTGATTTTTCTGTTCACTTTTGTTAAGGATAAACATGCTCTTATGGATGTTACTCCTAAGGCAGTGGACCTTCTCAACTACACTCAGTGGTTTCCTATAGTTGTGTTGTTTAATCCAGATAGCAAGCAAGGAGTAAAGACAATGAGGCAAAGATTGTGCCCAACATCAAACAAAAGTTCTCGGAAGCTGTATGAGCAGGCAAATAAGCTGAAGAAAACATGTCCTCATCTCATAACAGGTAAGAAGGACAATTATTTATTAATATTTGTCGTGATTTATTATTTCAGTCACAGAATATACAACGTCTGGCAGGCACTTTGCCAATGCTGTTCCTCTTTATGATTACAACCTGTTAAATTAAATGATCTATTAAATATCCTCAGTTTCTCCACATAACATCCTGTGTAATAATGGATATTTTTACCATACAGCCAAAGTTTACATATAACGGAGGTTGCAAGACAGTGTAAAGGTGGTTACCGACCAGACACTTGTGAACTATATAGGAGAACCGCACAAGCCTGAAACCATAAGTTAAACAGAACTATGATACTCACTTAGTAGGCCCCATTCAAAAAATATTTCTTTCCCCTGTTGCAGGTATGTCAGGATATCTTGAGAAAAGTAACCCTATGGAAGCAATAGAGCAAACAGTTGGGAAGATTTATCAATACTGTCTAAGGGTATGTTCACATGGCGCAATTGTGGGGCACATTTTGCCGCGTATTTGCGCTTAAATATGCTCGACATGCGCCCCACAATTGTAGTAATTCATAGCTCACATAGAGAGCTATGAATTACGTCAGTCTCCCCCGTCATACAATACAATCGTATTATACGCCAGGGGAGAGAAGTGACCAGTCAATTCTTCGCGGCGCTTATGCACCACTGATAATGACGGTGAGTGGTGCTGGCCGGGGGCCAGCCCCCGCCCCCCCCCCTCCCCTCTGCGCTTGGAAGTACACGTACTTCTAAAACACACAAGGTATTGCAGTGCATACAGTATGCACTCCAATATGCCATGTGAACATACCTTAACACTTAGACTGCATATTTTAACTTTATACCTCCTATTAGTTGGCTTATTTTATGCCACTAATTGCGCCCAAAATTCAGTGCATTTTTTTGGCACACCGCATCGAACGCTAGGCCATGCCTATTTTATGTCAAGCCATACCCTTTTACAGAGGCCAAGCCCCTTTTGTCAGACAAGATGCGAAAGTGTCTAAGGCCATGTTCACACGGCTTAAAACTGGACGTATTTTAGTCCGTAATTACGCGCCGGAGTGCGCAAATTACGGGCTGAGAACGTCCCAGTCATTACGGTAATCCACAGCTCATAGAAAACAATGGATTACGTCTCCTCTCCCTGCTCGGCGAATACGCCGAGGGGGGAGATGAGTGACATGTGAATTACCAGCGGCATATACGCGCTGCTGGTAATGCAAGTCTATGGGCCGGCGAGGTGCCGGCCCCCCCGCTCCCACCCCCAGCCAGACTGCGTAATTGCGGGCGTAATTGCGGGGCGTAATTACGCCCTGCAAATACACCGTGTGAACCTAGCCTAAAACACAGTAAATGTGGAGTATAGTATGTACGCCATTATTTTTGCCGCAAAATACACCAGATTCTGGCACATATTCCTTAATAAATATGCCCCATCATGATTATTCCATTTTCTCTATGTATACGCGTTCTGTGCCAGACGGAAGTGTAGCAAACCATGCTTTAGTGTCTGACGCATTAAAGGGCATTTCTCACTACAAAGCTTCGCTTTCAAAATGAAGATAATGGTAAATCAAATTAACCAAATACCATATTTTTCGGACTATAATACATACCTAGGTTTTAGAGAAGGAAAACAGGAAAACAAATTTGAAGTAAAAAATGTGGGCTGAAGTGTAGTTTTTATTGGTACCATTTTGGGATAGATGTAACTTTTTGATCACTTTTGATTCCACTTTTTATCCAAATTTTGGCAGTTGGATTTTTTTCTTCTATGGTGTACAGCATACGAGGTAAACAATGTTAGAGTTTCATAGATTGGACTTTTACAGATGTGGAGAGACCCGTTGTGTAACTGTTTTTACATTTTTTGTTTGTGGAACAGGGAAAGTTTTTTAAACTTTATTTTTTTACTTTAAAACTTAGTCCCCCTAGGGTACTTGACCACTAAGGGGGCACAATCCCTTGTCCTATATACAGCAATACTGTTGCACTGCTGTATATGTGATTTTTGTTTATTGCCTATTACACCCTGCTACAGGCAATAGGTATACATACATGGCAGCTGCGGAAGCCTGCATGAGGCTTCCTGCTGCCATGGCAACAGATCGTCCCCCTGCAATTACGTTGCAGGTGGGGTTATCCAGAGATTTATTTACCTTTTGAATTGCGTTATGCAAGACCTGCAACACCTCAGGGGCCTGTGTATTAAGGGAATTCGTGTGTAATGGTTCCCAACAGTTAATGGCAGAGGGCCTGAGCCAGATACCGGCAGTGCAGGAGAGGAATGGAAGTTGCCCAGTAAGAAGAGCAGAGGCAGTTTAAGGGTCCACACAGACTCTGGAGGAGGAGACAGACTGTTGAGCAGGGTGTTGGCAAGGACCTCAGCCAGTGCTGCCCAATAGCATTGTTACTGTGGTGCCGGACGGAGCTTAGCGGGATCTGGCAGCTGCAGGGGAATTCACCAGACCTCTGAGGGTCTGCCCGCACACCGAGAGGAAGGAGCAGGTAATCTCACTGGCAGGCTGGAAGTACACTCTGTGACTCACCCTGTCCTAGCAGTTTTTGCTGATGGCTCTTCTTCACCAGAGGCCAGGGGTTACAGCTGGCTCTGCAGGTGATCGTTGGCCATTGGTCTAGCTCCTGGAGCAGGAGATTAATAGGCAGCATTGCAGGGAGTTGGGTGCCAAACACCTCAGTTGGCGCTACACCAAGTCGTCGTCCCCCCCTCCCCTCCACACACACACACATAGACACACACACACACAAACTTTCCAGCATCGCCCTTCCTCAGCCTTCTGCCGGCATTCGGACTATAAGATCCACCACTACTCTTATAGTCTGAAAAATACGGTACATTGCTCTTTTGATATTACCCTAGTCAGGAGTTAAGAGAAATTTTATCCGCTCTCAGTGCACACAAATTTCTCTGGTTATAGTCCTGCTGTCTCTACCTTGCTCTGCTTACCGTCGTGCTATCCCTACCTTTCTCTGCTCTTGGTCTTATCTGAGACCAGGGAGTGAAGGCACCAGCCAGCAGCTTGAGAATCATGTGTATTATCTCTATCAAACAAAGGAGATTGTTTAGCTTTAGTAAGCACTGTTTTTTTCACCCCTTTGAGCTCTGTAATAGTCTCCACTATATAGTGGATACGGAAAGTAGTCAGACAACTTAAAATTTTTCACTCTTAGGCCCAGTTCACACGGCTTATTCAAGCCGTAATTGCGGGACGGATTTCGTCCCCAAAATTACGGCTTGAATAAGGGTCAAGGCGGGGGCGCAGCTCCCCGGCCCCATAGACTTTCGTATGGCAAAATCCCCACCAACAAAAATACAAAGAGAGACCCAAACAAGTGCAATATTACAAACTATAACATAAAATGAATAAGCAATTAACTTTCTCTAAAGGATGCAAAGATAGTCACAAAATATCCTTACTCTAAATAAGGGCGAACTTATTTTGATCAGATATGCAATTTACAATAATAAGCAAGTCACCAATGGTTGTTATAGTGCATATTATATGCACATCCATTGGTATATGTTCCTTGAGTACGGCGTAATTGTTCCTCTCTGGCCTTCTTTAAAAAAGAGGATGACTAACTTAGAAGTAGATTCACGGAACGCGGCTACCCACAAAAGGTCCTCAATAAAGCCTATGATTGGGCTTGTGGCGTTGATCGCTCCTCTTTATTGAAACCACAAGAGTTCACAGACGGTCAATAAACTTAGGATCATCGGTATCTTTGACAATGCTTCAGAGCAGGTTACAAGGATAATCAAGAATTTTTGGTCCTTGTTGCAACAAGGACCTGATCTGTTGGATTTTATCGAATCATATCCCCAGATCTCGTTTAGACGGGGGAAAAATATTGGAGATTCACTACGTTCCCCCTACACCCTAGAAGTCATGGCTATGTAGTCATATCACTGGTACTTATAGATGTGGTGGGTGCAAAGCCTGCAAATTTATTTTAGTCTCAAAAGGGGTTAAGAATCTATCTACAGGAAGGAAGTTTAAACTTTATGGTTACGCCAATTGTAAAACCAAAGGGGTTATTTACCAGGCTTCCTGTGGGTGTCCCCTTATGTATGTGGGCAAAACGATACATGAATTTAGACGCAGAATACTCGAACATATAGGGGACATCCAACAGAAGCGTGATATTACTTTGGCAAAACACTTGAATTCGTTACATCCAGGGAATCCATTTGCTGTAACTTTTTCGGTAGTTGAAGTGGTCACCCCCTCTGTACGCAGAGGAGACTTTGAAAACAAAAATCCTGCAACATGAGGTGAATTGGATTTTTCACCTCAAGACCTTACATCCATTTGGCCTTAATGATTCGCTGGTGTTTACATCATTCATCTAGCGATCCGGTCTGTACTATATTTTTCATCCTGTTTTTTCTTATTTTTTATCTTCTAGTTATTATATGCATATCTGTTTATTTTTGTATACTCTTATTTGGTGGGGAACATATACCAATGGATGTGCATATAATATGCACTATAACAACCATTGGTGACTTGCTTATTATTGTAAATTGCATATCTGATCAAAATAAGTTCGCCCTTATTTAGAGTAAGGATATTTTGTGACTATTTCTGCATCCTTTAGAGTAGGCGAATTGCTTATTCATTGTATGTTATAGTTTGTAATATTGCACTTGTTTGGGTCTGTCTTTGTATTTTTATTGGTGGGGATCCGGTTTTGTGTTCATCTTGTTTTGTATTGTACAGTGGGATCTCTGGTTGTATATGTTTGTCTCTTGTAAACTAGGGCTTTCTAGGGTTTGGTAGTATAGGTTCGGTTCCAGTGTGGAGTTGCCCTTTTTCAGGGCGGGTTCCTCACTTTTCCCTAGGTGTTATAGTACTTAGGGGCTTTTAGGGACTGTTTAGGTCCTTTTTTTATCTGTGTTTAGCAATAAAAGTTATATTTTGTTTGGCCTGAAGGCAAATATTTCTTTAGTAGTAGTTTTGTCTGTGGTTATTGCTTATGCCGGGCTTGGTCACCACAAGTGGACTCTTTACTCGCTATGCTTAACCCCTTACCAACAATTGACGTACCCATACCTCAAGGTCGGGTAGGGGTTCCCGCAAATAGACGTATGGGTACGTCATGGCGATCTTGCGCGCTCACACGCGGAGCTCGCAATATCGCTGCATGGAACCAGCGGTATATTACCGCTGGCATCATGCCGCATCCCCCACAGCCGGAGTGAGCTCCGGCCGCGGGAGATTAACCCTTCGATGTCGCGACATCCTGGTCACGACATCGAAGCTGCAGGCAGCAGGAGTGAGCTCCTGCTGCCTGCGATCCGGCGCAGTAATGGCGCTCTACGCTGCTTCTGATCTCCTTGCCAGACAGCCCGGACGCTGAATGACAGCATCCGGGTTGTCTGGTGACCTCGCGATGCCCACAATGCATTGTGGGCAGCGTGACTGACAGTTGCCAGGGAGACCAGTACACAGTTATGTGCTGATCTCCTATTGTATGAACGATCTAACGATTGTTCATACAATTCCCCTCTGGGGACAAGTGTAAAAAGTGTGAAAAAGCAAAACACAAACACAAAAAATAAAATAAAAACATGTACACCACCATTATCCCCTTTACAAACGGCAATCGCCCCAAAGATGATCAAAAATAAATAAAGTACCCATATTTGGTATTGCCGCGTGCATAACGACCCACCATATAAATCTGTCATGTTAATTAACCCGTACGGTGAACGCCGTAAAAAAAAAAAAATCACAGAATTGCGATTTTTGTTCATCCGCAGCACATAAAATGGAGTAAAAAGTCATCAAAAAAATCATATCATCAAAGTGGTTTCCCAAATTTAAACGTCAGTTCATCCTGCAAAAAAAAAGTCTTTTCACAGCTCTGTTTACGGAAAATAAAAAT
>JAODAL010001366.1:0-235002 GCA_025379985.1 Phyllomedusa bahiana | reverse complement strand
CTATCGAAAACCTTTAGGGGCCCTTTCGAGGCCAGATACATCTATCCCCACCCTCTGTATACACACGTGGCACTTTACAAAAGATATATAGATGACCTGCTGTTCATCTGGTCAGGTCCTCCCAGTTATATTGAAGATTTTGTCAACGACCTAAATAAAAATACCTGGGGGATTAAATTCACCTCCCAATTTAGTGCCACTAAATTGGAATTTCTTGATATCGATATATCTCTGGCCGAAGGTATTTTTCAGACGGCCACCCATTTCAAGGGTGTGGATAGCAATAGCTATATCCACTTTAAAAGTGCTCATCATCGCCCTTGGAAGGAGAATATTCCGTATGGCCAGTTGCGCCGAATACGGAAAAATTGCTCAAAAGATTCCACATTCAAAACGCAAGCCTTGTTCATTAAACAAAGGTTTATGGATAAAGGTTAGCCCATCAACTTATTGGATGAGGCCCTGGAGAAACCACTGACACTCCAACAACAGGACTGCTTAGTTTACAATCGTGATAATAAGAATGAGCTAACCTCGAATAAGAGACAGGAGGACAGACAAAAATTCTCCTTGATCACCCAATTCACTTCAGCATATCCTGATATTAAGAGGGTTCTAAACAAACATTGGCACCTTCTGAAAAAAGATGCTTTTTTGGGACCCCTTATCCCGGAACAACCATTGCTTATCTATAGACGGGCTCCTAATATTAAAAATCTAGTAGCCCCAAGCCAAACTGACAATAAGAACAACTTATCCCACAGGGAACTGGTATATCCGGGCAGCTCTGCATGTGGGTCCTCGAATTGTTTATGTTGTAGGAGCATTATTAATACGAAACAGTTCACATCTAGCTCCACAAAAGAAAGCTATAACATCAAACATAGGTTAAACTGTAAAAGTAATTTTGTTATTTACATCATTGAATGTAGTTGTCACCTTCAGTATGTGGGCCGTACTATACGACCCCTCCATATGAGACTGAACGGGCATAGAGCCTGTATCAAGCGTGGGGACCTCAAACAGAGCGTAGCCCGTCATTTCTTGGAATGTCATAACCAAGATTTCAGCCTTTTGAAAATAACCCCTATAGACCAGGTCCCCCAATATAAATCCAATAGGTTTCATCTCCTGCATAAACGTGAAACCTACTGGATGTTTAAACTCCAGACTATATACCCCAAAGGGATGAACGAAGCAGTGGAGCTTATCTATTGAAGAATTCCTTTGATGTCTATTGGGTTGATATAATCTCCCCTTTTTTCCTACACACATTCTCACTATATTTATATGCGCCCCTTTCAAAAGAATTGCAAGTATACTTCTTGCCCTAGTAGCTGCCTATATTTAGCTCTTAGGCCCCGTTCACACGGCTTATTTGCCGACGGATTGGCGCCGTATTCCGCGCCGGATTTGCGCTTCAATACGGCGCCAATCCGTCGGAGTCATTACGGTAATCACTGCTCTCATAGAGAACAGTGGATTCCGTCGCTCTCCCCGCTCGGCAAATCCGCCGCGGGGGTAGAAAGTGACATGCACATTATTTACGGCGTGGACGCGCCGTAAACAATGCATTGTCTATGGGGCCGGGAGCGGCGCCCCCGCTGCGCTCCGGGGCCGCCCCCGGCCCGCCCCGTATTGCCGGCGGCGGTGTGGGCTCAATACGGCGCCCAAATCCGACGGGAATAAGCCGTGTGACCACGGCCTTAGTCTTTTAGATCAGACATAGATCAAGCTACATCTCCCTTTTCTCATGAACTTACATTGGATTCTATTACCCCTAGGTGGAATTACAATCAGAGCCAGCATACACGCTCTAGTTACGAGCACTGAAATGTGTAAAAAAAATCCCATTATAATTCCCATAGAGTGTCGCTCGTTTTCCCATTGGCTGAAAGGGCCGACTCCCCCTTTTTGTATAGCCAATCATATTTCGAGCTGTTTTCCCATAGAGATGCATGGTGTAAGTAGCTCGTTTCCCTATTGGTTCTAGAAGTCGAGCCTCCTGGGTTCCAACCAATCCTGTCTATACTATAGAAATACATTGAAAAACTTCAGTGATGCACGGATAGGAGCGCCACTAAATATTGATGTTTTGGAAAGGCGGCCAATGTGACCACCGTGCCGTATTGTAACCCCATAGGTCTATCTTGCTCGGGTAAATGCCCGTAATCTTTTTGGCTACACCACGTCTTTTAAAACTGATTAGTGACTAATCTCGTTGTTCCTCCATATATATAGCTTTTTAGCTCGGTAGTGAGATTTCTAATGTATACCAACCTATGTGTACTTAATATAAGCTTCCCTAAGCCTAACCCACTATAGCCGCGCTGGGGAACCTATCCGTATTATTTATAGAACTGCACCGATTCGGGCGCCTTTTGTCTATAGATTTCCTTATCAGCCTGCTTGATGTATTTCTGCGGGCCGATTCCAGTTGAGCTATTTTGCTCCTATACTTTAAGGTGACTCTTCTCCCGGTCCATATACTAACAACATAGGGGAGAGCGACTCGCTCCCTGATTTGTTGGGAGAACAGGAGCGTATCTGCTTGGAAACCAATCGCGCCATTTGTTTGAATGACTGAAGCTGTTAGACTCACAGCGATTGGTTGGTTCTCGCCCCATAGATTAACATGGCTTTTCTGTCGCTCGCACTCTCATTGGCCGGCTCCGCCACCCAATGAGAAGTGCGGAATACTTTTAAATGACTTTCTTTCCCGGCACTTTCTGTAATCACAATTCCTGAGGTAGCGCCGGTTACGGCGAGAAACGCGTCGACAGTGATTTTAATTTATGTATGTTTGTGAAAGGTTTATAACCTTTTTTATGAGCTGTTTATGTATTAAACATCTTTTTCCTGAAAACTCCCTGTATCTCCTGGAGTTTTAAAACAGATGAGCGCCGGGAGCTATCTTTTACTTTGAGTTCCTATGGTCTATGCCCGCTGCCACATGTTTTGTGGTTTTGGAGACGAGTTCCACGGCTGCCGCAGATGAACCTGAATAGTGTTCGATATGCGCTAATGAGAGTTGTGCCTCTATAATAGCTGCACAACTACACTAGGTGAGTCTATACATATAAGTGTATTTCACCAATATCGTTTTGATATACTTCACTATAAGGAGCGCCCCTCCGTGGGTTTTTTTTCTCTTTTCACTAATACTCCAGAGCTGCACTCACTATTCTGCTGGTGCAGTCACTGTGTACATACATTACTTATCCTGAGTTTCATCCTGTATTATACTCCAGAGGAGCACTCACTATTCTGCTGGTGCAGTCACTGTGTACATACATTACTTATCCTGAGTTTCATCCTGTATTATACTCCAGAGGAGCACTGAATCTTCTGCTGGTGGAGTCACTGTGTACATACATTACTTATCCTGAGTTTACATCTGTATTATACTGCAGAGCTGCACTCACTATTCTGCTGGTGCAGTCACTGTGTACATACATTACTTACTCTGTACTATACTGCAGAGCTGCACTCACTATTCTGCTGGTGCAGTCACTGTGTATATTACATTACTGATCCCGAGTTACATTCTGTATTATACTTCAGATCTGCACTCACTATTCTGCTGGTGCAGTCACTGATGTTCATACATTACTTACTCCTGAGTTACATCCTGTATTATACTGCAGAGCTGCACTCACTATTCTGCTGGTGCAGTCACTGTGTACATACATTACTTATCCTGAGTTACATCCTGTATTATACTCCAGAGCTGCACTCACTATTCTGCTGGTGCAGTCACTGTGTACATACATTACTTATCCTGAGTTACATCCTGTATTATACTGCAGAGCTGCGCTCACTATTCTGCTGGTCCAGTCACTGCACATATACAGTCGACTTCCATTATTCTGACCACCGCTTATTACCCAGAGTAACCTTCATGTGCAGCACGAACCTCAACTAGACAGGCTAACGGTATGTTAGTGCAAATTTCCATGTGTTTTGGGGCTTATTTTGCACTGAAATACGCCTCAAAATCCGCTTCTAACAGTGTTCTCTGGAGCTCTCATTCATTCCAATGTAAAATACTTGCCGTCATTCACATGACGCGTAATTGCGGCGAGAATTTTTGGACGTTTTTACTGGCGTAATTTAAGTGCCTGGACAATTCTTGAGGCGTTTACGGCAGTAAAAACCCATTGAAACAGTAGTGGAGTGTATTCTCGATGCATGAAGACTGCTGAATACGCTCCACACTTTGACTTCAAAATACGCCTCTCATTATTCGTATTTTGAAGCATAAATTTACGCAATGAACAAACCTACTGGGTTAACTGGGGGGCCCCTGTAGGTTTTTTATAGGTTTTTGGAGCCAGTGAGTGTTTCCACGCTGCTGGAGGGGGCACAGGGTGGAGCTATACATTGAATGTGATGATTAAGGTTGGCCCACAGTTGATCAATTGGGTTTGAGTCTGTGGGATTAGGGGCCAGGGTAGTACTTGGAAGTCTCGGTCAAGCTCTTCCAACAATGTTAGACATTTCTAGCTGATTGACATGTCTCATTGTGTTGCTGGAAGATCCTATCTGCCCTAGGGAAGACAATCCACCCGTATGTGATCTGTAAGGATGGATTCATACCGAGATCAGTTGAAAGTGCTTTTCAATGATCCAGTGAACGCCAAGAAAACATTCTCCAGACCATAACACCAACACCACCACCAGTGTGCTCTTCCAGCAATGGTTGCAGGGTGTTTGTTCTCCAAAGTTTCTCACCTGACACACCAATATCTATCTGTTCAATAAGCAAAAAACATAACTCGCAGAAGACGACTCCCCTTTACCAATCAGTGGAGGTTCGATTTCGATACTGACATGAGAGCTGTTTCAGAATTTGGCACCGTGTTCAGTTTGGTGGTGGTGTCCCCTGTAGGTCCTGTTTTCCCCTTTTTTACCTTATAGCACGTTACCCTCATCAAGGGTACTTGGTGCTCCACAGTTTTCAAACATTTTTAACAATGTCCCACCTTTGGCCCAAAAAAAGTGTCATTCTTTTTACCCTTTTGAATTTGCCCCTTTACGCATAAAAGAATTTAAAGGGGTGGTAAGACAGCCTATTTCCATTTTTATTGACCCCCCCAAGCCGTTGTACAGTGGCTTCCTTACTGAGCTATCCTGTTTAAACAGAAGTACTAAGTAGTGTACGCTGCTTTACTTCTCCTGTATTGATCCTGAGTTACATCTTGTATTCTGCTGGGGGAGTCATTGTGTACATACGTTACTTACACAAATCCTGAGTTAAAGGGGTTGTCTCACCACATCAATTCCTTTTACCTCAGTCTTGCTCTCTCAGTTTAATTTTTGAATTCAGAGGCGTGTTTACTGGTTCTGGCCTGCAGGATAGTATGCTGTGCTACAGCGACCCGCATGGAGCCTATCAGGAGAGATCAAACAGGTCTGCAGCTACAGTGACCAGCGCTGTCAGCCTATCAGGAGAGATCGAACAGGTCTGTAGCTACAGAGACCAGCACTGTCGGCCTATCAGGAGAGATCAAACAGGTCTGTAGCTACAGCGACCAGCACTGTCGGCCTATCAGGAGAGATCAAACAGGTCTGTAGCTACAGCGACCAGCACTGGCGGCCTATCAGGAGAGAAGGTCTGTAGCTACAGCGACCAGCACTGGCGGCCTATCAGGAGAGATCAAACAGGTCTGTAGCTACAGCGACCAGCACTGGCGGCCTATCAGGAGAGATCAAACAGGTCTGTAGCCATAAAAAAAATATGGCGGATTTGAAATCGGACCATAAGGCTAGGTTCACACGGTGTAATTACGGGATGTATTTTGCCCCGCAATTACGCTGTGTGTACGGGAGCGGGGCAGCTCGCCGGCCCCATAGACATGCATTATCCACGGCGCGTATACGCTGTGAATAATTGACATGTCACTTCTCTCCCCGCTCGCCGTATTGTGCGAGCAGGGAGAGGAGACGTAATCCATAGTTCTCTGAGAACTGTGGATTACCAGAATGACTAGGACAGCGTAGTATTTAGCGCAGTACGGCGCGAAATACGGGACAAAATACGTCCCAGTTTTAGCCGTGTGAAAATAGCCTTAGAATATCGAGCTATATAGACTACAGCGCAATGTTTCTATTGCAGTCTATGGGGATGGTTGACAGTCGGTCTCAAAATCCAGCAGTAAAACCATGCCGTGTAGACGGCCACTTACTGTTATAGCAGCTCCCCAATGTTATTTAGGTTCAGCAGTAAAATGATTCCCATCCCCTCGCCCCTAGCTGTCAGCATCGTACAGAAGTCGTCCTGTGCCCTTGGCCTATGCTGTGCTCCCGATAGTTTTGATGTTTTTCTTTTGTGCTTTTATTCCTGCAGTGCTGAACCACAATCCCACGACAATTTGGCTGTCACAGATGACAGGCTGTGTGATTACCATTACTTTCTGTAATGAGTAACGGGTTGTCATTTCCAGCAACTCCGAAATTACTTTTGCATATTTGTAACCTAAAAATGTGTTTTTATTTTTGATTTTAAAATGTGACGATCATCTCCATACAGCAGAGCGGCCATTGCGGGAGCTGATTAATATTCAGCCTGCCAACCTCTGAGACGTAAAACTTTATCGATCTAATTTATTACATCTATTAGCGTTGTGAACATTGTCCTTGGGATTCTTCAAACTGGTGACCTCTGTTGCACTGTAATGGGCGATATATTGGTCATCACTGTGGCCAGCTAAAGGGCCTCGGTGCTTTCTAAGATAAATTGGCCATAAGTGTGTGACTGGTGTGAAAGTTGGGCATACTATGGCCTTGATACAGTTCCATTCTTAATAGGCCTGTTTATTACTGCTGCTCAGCTTTACTTCAATGAGTCCAGGTTGCAGTACCATGAAAAAAACTTTGAGATTCTTAGTTCACACGTTTTGATCAAAAAATGTTTAAGCCAAACATTTCTGAAAAACACAATGTGAACCTGGGTGCCACTGGCAGGGTTGCGGCATATATCTCTATCTATCTATCTATCTATCTATCTATCTATCTATCTATCTATCTATCTATCTATCTATCTATCTATCTATCTATCTATCTATCTATCCCGCAACCCTGCCAGTGGCACCCACTGCTAAAAGGGCTATACAATACCTGGAAACCTCCAAAGAAGCATTTATGCTATCTATCATACATGAAAAAAACTTTGAGACTTAGTTCACACGTTTTGATCAAAAAATGTTTAAGCCACCCACGGCTTACAACGTGATCTCAAGGCGGGTGGTCCTACGCTATCTTTACCTCTCAATAGAGCCAAATTTCAATAGAGCCAAATGTACTTCGGGCACGTTGCAGTGCAGTTACGTGCCGAATTACTCCCGCAAGTACGTTGTGTGAACACACCCTTAGGCCATGTTCACACGGCTTATTGTCGGCGTAATTGCGGGGACGGATTTCGCCCGCAATTACGCCGTGTGCTGTGCAGCGGGGGCGGGGTGGGGGGCCGGCAGTTCGCTGGCCCCATAGACATTCGTTATCCACGGCGCGTATCCCGGAGTTCATATGGAATCCATAGTTCTCTATGAGAACCGTGGGTTACCATAATGACTGGGATGGATTTCAGCCGTATTGAGTGCAGTACGGTGCGCAATACGGACTGAAATCCGTCCCAAAATAAGCCGTGTGAACATAGCATTAGGGGAGTTCTATTTGATACATTGTCCTTTGCAAACTCCCACTGTCCCTAGAGGGAAAAAGGCTGCAGTACTAGATAGGATCCAGCTAAGGCCCAAAATACTGACTGGATTATAAACCAGAATCCGATCGGTGTTTTACACTCTGTTTTAGTTTTTTTGGCCCGTTTTTCCGCCACAGTTTTCAGGTTCGGTCATCCCATTGAATTGAATAGTACATTTTCCAAATGAAATCCAGCACATGCTTGTTTTTGGCAAAAATGGCAGATTTGAAACCCAACCTCAGAAAATGTGAGCCGTGTAGACTACAGCTCGGATTTTCTATTGAGGTTGGTTTTACAGTTAGATTTTGATGGTTTTCAATTTGAAATCCGTGTCAAAATCTGACTAAAACCCATGCTGTCTAGACTCTCGTACTCAGAGAGTGGTGGTAAATGACTCCTACTCTGAGTGGTCCCCGGTTATGAGTGGTGTGCCACAGGGCTCAGTGTTGGGTCCTTTTTTTATTCAATGTATTTACTAATAATATAGTGGAGGGGATTAAAAGCACTGTTTCTATTTTTGCAGATGACACCAAGCTATGCAGGGTAGTGCAATCTATGGAAGATGTCCATAAAGTGCAAGCAGACCTGGAAACACTGAGTGTTTGGCCATCCACTTGGCAAATGAGGTTCAATGTGGATAAATGTAAAGCTCTGCATCTTGGTACTAATAATCTGCAGGCATCATATGTCCTAGGGGGAAAAAAACTGGGAAAATCGCTTGTTGAGAAGGATCTGGGCATTTTTGTACATCATAGACTACAGAACAGCATGCGTGTCAATCTGCTGCCTTAGGAAGCAAGATATTGGTGTGTATTAAAGACGGCATGGACTTGCGGGACAAGGATGTAATATTAACCCCGCTTTTTTTGTTTACAACGCATTGTGCGACCTCCACTTGGGATTCTGCTGTTCAGTTCTGGGCTCCAGTTTATAAAAAGGATGTAATGGAGCTAGAGAGAGCACAAAGACGAGCAACCAAACTTATAAGGGGAATGGAGCATCTTTATTATGAGGAGACGTTAAAAGAATTGAACTTATTTAGTCTTGAGAAAAGACCTCTTCGGAGGGATATGTTTAATATATATAAATAGTCGCTACAAAAAGTATGTGGAAAAACTATTTTATGTAAAGCCCCCCTCAAAAGACAAGGGGACATGTCCTTCGACTGGAGAAATAAGGACTCAGTCTCCAGGGGAGAAAAGTGTTCACTGTAAACCTGTGGAATAGCCTCCCTGAGGAGCTGGACACAGCAGGAACAGTTGGAAGTTTCAAGAAAAGCTTAGATAACTACCTGAAAGTCAAGAATATTCATGCATACGTAGCTATGTAAAATTCTGGCTCCTGGCTGGTGGCGGCTCCGGGGTCAGAGATATGGTCTCCACTGGAGCAGATTGGTTCTTGCTTTGGGGGGTTTCAGGCATTCACCAGTGCGGGAGGTTGGGCTTGGAAGTCATTGTCTCCATACCTTCACCACATTTTCACACCCTCGGTTGACTGATGTACATGTGTGTTTTTTTTTTTTGGTTTTTTTTCAACCGTACTATGTAGACGGGCTTTAAATGTGCAGGATACCTGAAATAGAGGAGGTTAAACAATCAGATTTGATTAGATTTTTTCACGGTTTCAAACTAGCACAATTCTATATTTTCCTGAATCTTGGGGCCTGTCCCCTTAGCAGAACTCTTCTTGGTCATTTGACATTCCGCAGGAGCTGAGCCTCCTCCATACACAGCGGATGCTATTAGGTACAGCTGGTGTCTGTCTCTGTAACGGGATCCCTTCACATGGAGGGTTTTTTGTGCAGATATGTACAGTATTAACTGCTATGCCTTTCTGCACAAAAAAACACATCCAAAAACGCTCCGTGTGAAATCACCCTAATGACGTAAAGAGCGAACACCGTGATCGAGGTGGTCTAGCTGATGCTCGTTTTGGTTCAAGTCTGTGAAATAAGGAGGGTATTAATTGGAAGTCTTGGTCGGACAGTGTCGGCCATTTCTAGCTGTGTGACGTCACACTGCCTTGCTTAAAGATCACATCTGCCCCAGAGAAGACAGTCAGCATGTATGGCAGTATGTGATTTGCACTTATGTTTTTATACCCAAATTGGTTAAGAATGTCTTCCACATAAATAATTTGGCCCAGAGAATGCAAGGAAAACATTCCCTAGACATAATGCTGCCACTGTCGACTTGTGTTCTTCCAGTAGTGGTTGCAAGGTGTTTGTTCTCTGATGTTTGTCACCTGACACTCTTAACAACCATTTGTTTGTTGAAATCGAAAAACCGCTGTGAAGTTTTTAGTTTTTTTTTGCCAATTCAATTGTGTTAGCAGAGGTGCGTTGACCACCCGTCTGCCTCTGAGCCTCATATACAGTGGGGTTCACTGAACCGTTGTTTTAGACACACGTCTGGTATCACCTGGTTTATTTTGTTGGTGAGCTGCTCCACTATGGTGTGTGGGTCTGCTCTTGCACATAATGCACTGCAGTTTCCACGTCGCTTATTCACAGTGGTGCCATTTGTCCTCACACGATACTTTCACCACAGCAGCAAGAAAACACTTCACAGACTGCTCAGTTTCAGAAATATTGACACACTTGGCCCAAAACATAATCATCTTTTTTTATTTATTAATTTTTTTTTTCTTCCAATTCGGACAAATCACCCCTTTTCCATGTGAGAGCAACAAGTGATGTGTGTAGACAGCCTATTGCAGCCCTTCTATGCCCACCAAGCCAGCTCACCACATGTGACTTCCTTCATGAGCTTTGTGCTGCTGGCGTCGAAAGTAGGTAGTGGTCATAATAATGTGACTCTTCTGTTTATATATGTACAATGGGAAAGGATGGTGTTTTGAACTTTGTAATATTTTTATTTTTTCATGTCTTCAATAGGAATTTACAATGTAGATATTTAAAACAGAACTAAAACTTATGGAATGAAAAGATGTGGTGCTGGTACTGTGTGTATGAATCCATCCTTGCAGATCACCTTTACACTATACGTCTTGAAATGTCAGACATTAGTTGGAAGAGCATGAACTACACTTCCAGGTTCGACCCTAGGCCCCTGATTACCAGACTTGAACACAGTTGAGCATCTGTGGGACCTCCTTGATCACTGTGTTTGCTCTCTGGATTCTCTCCCACGTACCCTCCAGCGGCTGTGGGATGTTAAGTCACTCCCAGCTCTAGCTGCTTTCGGTGTTGCACCCGGCGGTTGCTCTGGTCATAATAATGTGACTCAACTGTTTATGCATGCGTGTATATAACTGGTATTGTTGCATCAGTAAAGTTCCAATCTATAATTGGTCACAGAAAATAGTGATGCAAAAACTGTAGATTTGGAATAGTCAAAATTGTGCTGACTCACAATGAGCTCCAGAAATACAAAACCGAAAAAAACAATTTTTTTTTGGTTTTTCCAATAATGTACATAACATGGTATCTTTAAGCAATACAAGTCATCCTGCAAAAAATAAGCACTCCTAACAGCTAGGTTGACTGACATTAAAATGGTATGCAGCAACACAAAAGCAAAATAATTCCTGTGTTCCTAACTAAGGCTATGTTCACACGGCTTAACTGCGGGCGTATTTTTGCCCCGCAATTACACCGTGTGGACGGGGGCGGGAGCGGGGGGCCGGCACCTCGCCGGCCCATAGACAATCACTGCTAGCGGCGCGTATACGCCGCTGGTAATTCACATGTCATTTATCTCCACCGGCGGATTCGCAGAGTGCATCGGAGAGGAGATGTGACCAAGTTCTCTATGAGAAAACTGTGATTACCGTAATGAATGGGCCATTTTCGGCCCTTAATTGGCGCACTTCGGCGCGTAATTACGGACTGAAATACGGCCCATTTTAAGCCGTGTGAACATGGCCTAAGAAGTGAAAACACACCCAAGTAAAGTCAGTATTTACTAATAAAAGACTTTATTGCAGAGGGGCACAACATACTTTGCTTTTGTCCTCAGGGCCGGGGTGGCGTGTCCACGGCTGGGCCAGGGCAGTGGCAATCTTGTAAAAACTGTTTTTCTGTTATCTCTGGATTTCTTCCTCAAAGGAGTAGCATGATGCTGCCACCACCATGTTTCACTGTTGGGATTGTATTGGGCAGGTGATGAGCAGTGCCTGGTTCTCTCCACACATGCCACTTACAAATAACACCAAAAAGTTCAATCTTTGTCTCATCAGACCAGAGAATCTTATTTCTCATAGTCTGGGAGTCCTTTATGTGTTTTTGTGCAAACTGCAGACTTTCATATGTCTTGCACTGAGGAGAGGCTTCTGTCGGCGCACTCTGCCATAAAGCCCCGACTGGTGGAGTCTGCAGTGATTGTTGACTTTGTGGGGAACTCTCTCAATCTCCCTACTGAATCTCTGGAGCTCAGCCACAGTGATCTTGAGGTTCTTCTTTTACTTCTCATCAAGGATCTTCTCCTCGATTGCTTAGTTTAGGCTGGCGGCCAGGGGGTCTTGTGCTCATATACGTCACAGTTTTCCTATTTACCTTGATTTTTGTAAATGGTCATTTCTGGCTTGTGTTGTTGTGTGTTTGTTGTTATTTATTTGGTTAAATATACTTTTTTTCTTTTATGATGTTAGGGATATTAAGTCTTTTCTCTTACATTTGTTATTGATGTTTGTCTTTTGTTTTCCTTCCTGATTTGTCTTTGTGTGAATTATTTCTTATTTAATTTGTGTTTTGTTATATGTGTCCTGATATTTATCTGGATGTTGGCTATAATGGTTTTTTGGATTTGTGATATTTACTGTGGTTTTTTTGATTTTTTGTTATATTGGTGCTTTTATCGGTTTTTTTTTGACTCGTTGGATGGGCAATTTTTATATTTGGTTTGGCTGTTACTTGAATTTGCCCATATATTCTGCTTCGAATTCTTTATTTGTCTGTGTCAAATTTGATTTTAATTCCTTTTGGATCTTTTTGTCTTCATATTGTTTTTGTTTTGGTCTTTGGTCTTTTTTTCTTGTCTTTTTTTACGATTCTTCGTAGCTCTGGATGGATGCTCTGTTGTTATTCTTTTCAAATGTTTACAATTGGACGTCTGAATAGTTTTTCTTTCGTTTATTTAGTTGTGTTGTCTCTGTCCTTCTTTATCTCCTCTGAGATGTTTTCAATTCTGTCTTATATTTTTTTTTTTGCTGGTCGTTTCTTGTTCAAATTTGATCTATAGATTTATTAGCTGTGGTGTTTGAAAATTCGTTGTTTTTCTTTTTGCTTGTTTTAGCCTCTATTTTAATGTTTAATTGTTTTTTTTAACATATAATTTATTTTTTTGCTTCTTCTACGCTGCTTTGCCATTTGCCATTTTACATTAGCTTGGATGTGTTTTTTTTGCTGTTCTTTGGATAGGTCTTGTGTGGTTTTTGGTTCCACATAACATATTGTTGTCTGATTCTGTGTATACTGTTTTTCTGGGTTTTTCAGGCAGACATTGTTTTCTGCTCTTTTGGATCTTTGCTGGATTTCTATTTCTGGTTCTGCCTGGTTAGTGCTTTTTTGAGTCTAGGATATTGGGTTGTTGGTTTGTTATGACTCTTTCTGGCTGTTGTTTGGGTTTATTACTTGTTTGCCGTTTTTGAATTATGTTTAGTTGTAACTATTCCCGACTGTCATATATGTTCTCATACTGTACTCAGACTACGACGTTCCGCATGCGAGGTCACCTTATTGTTGGGGGGTTATCTGTTCTGGAGACTATTTTATTGAGGTTCGTTGGCTTGGTGATTTGCTTTCTATTTTATTTTTGTTTACAACTCTTGTTGGGTTTAACTTATTTTTATATGTGAACCCTGTGCATTATTTAACTGGTCTATGTTATGGTTTTGGTTTGGTTGCTCTTTGTTTTTAGTTCTCTTTTCTATCCTCTATTACTGGCTTCTTGATTGAATCATGTTGCTTGAACTTGGATTTTTCTTTTTTGGTTTCTGTGGTCTATTTGTGTTTCTTCTGTTGGATGCTTTGGTTTGTGGTTGCTTTGTTGTGTGTTTGTGAGTTATTTTTCTCTTGTTGATTAGTGCGTTTTTTGTTTTTGTTTTTCTTTGTTTAGAGTTGTGTGTTTTTGTTTGCTTTGTTTGGAGACTACTTGGTGTGATGGTTGTTGTCTATTTTTTTTGTGGTTGGTATGGTATTCTTGTTGATTTGAACTGGTTTTATTGCATTCGTTGATTTTCTGTTTTTTTTGGATTTGTTTTTTTTTTTTTTCGGTTGGTCTTTTTTGTACGCTTTTTTTGATGTTCTTTTGTCCTTATGATTTGTGTGGTAAGTACTTTTTTATGTTGGGTGTTTTGGTTAGTTGTTTGTTGCATTATGGTTTTGTTTTTTGTAGATTATATTTGGCTTGTTTCTGGGTTTCTTGTTTTGCTTATGGATTGTTTTCTGTGAAGTGTGTTGTTCGTGTTTTGATTTTGTCGTTTTGATATTTGATTATTGTGTTGGCATTGTTTTGCTTTTTGTGGTTTTGATTTTGCGACTTGTTTTGTTTGTGTGTCTCTTTGTTTTGTTGGTTTGTTGTTCTTGCTTTGGCTTCTTTGTGTGTTGATACTTTTTTTTGCTGTTATGTTTTGTTTGTCTGTTTGGTTGTTTGGTTATTTGTTTCTGTTGTGATTTTTATATAATAGTTTATGTTTCTTCCTCCTTGTTTATTTTTCGAATTCACTGTTATAATGTCTATATTTATAGTGTTCTGGTATATTTATCTGTTGTTTACTTATTTGATTTTCTCTAAGGAATCTCGGGGTTCAACTTGATGATCCGGTTATGGATTTTCATAGTTGGGGATCTGGGGGAAAAAAAAAAAAAATGCTTTTTTTTGATATAGTGGACTATTTTGGTATATTTTTTGTCTTTTTTTATTTTGGGTATGATTAGTTTTATCTTTGGCAATCTTTCGATCTGTTTTCTTTCTTTGTTGGGTCTATATTGATTTATGCCGTTCAAGATCTTGAGGTCTCTGTTTCAAATTTGATATTCAATTTTTTGTTTGCATCTGATCTATTGTTTTTGTTCACTTGGACGATTTCTATGTTTCACCATTTCCTTATTAGTTTGTTGGTGGTACATTTTAGCCTTTGTTGTGTTTCTGTTGTTTTTCTGATGTTTTTTTTTCGCTATATTTTTTGTTGGTGAAATGGTTTATTTTCCTTCTATAAGTTTTTTATTTGTGATTGGATTTATGGTTGTTACTTATATCTTTTTTTCACTGCACGTTTTTTGTCTGCTGTTTTTTATTTTCATCAAGTTTTTATGTATTTATTGGATTTGTTCCTGTTTAGTCCTTGTGTATGTTATTTGTGTTGGTGATTGGTTTGATGGGCTTTTATTTTACATTGATGTTATTATATGTGGGGTTTATATTGTCTTGTATTTTTTTTTTTTTTTTTTTTTCTAGATGGTTCTGGTCTCTGCTATTCCTATTTTCTGTTCTTGGATGGTGGCAGGTTCTCTTTTGTTTGATTTTCTTTGTATGATTACATAGGGTTTTACTCTGATCGTCTGTTCTTTGTTACGTTGGTGTTGTCTTCATTTATTATAGTGATTATGTCTGTTTGTCTGATTTGTGAGCTTGCTTTTTTTTGGTGATGTTCTCTGTTTTGTTGATGTGTTTTGCATTCTCTTCTATTATTGATTTGGTTGTTTTGTGCAATTGGTTATTTTGATTCTATTTACAAATTTCATGATTTCTTTGATTTTATGGTTTATCTGGTGTTCCTCTTTGATTTTGTAATTTTTTCTGCTTTCACTCGATAATTGCAATATATTGGCCTTTTTGTTATTTAATTGTTATTTGGACAGTGATTTTATTGTTATCATGACCATATGATTCTTGGCCATATGGTTACTATCTGGTGTTTTTTGTCTTTTTTGGGTGATCCTGACGGATGGTTGTTTTTTTATTGTTTCATTTTTGTTGTGTTGTTCTGATGGCGTGTTGTTTTTGTTTTCTGGGTCTTGTTGTGTTGTGGTGGATTGTATTTTTGTTTGTGTTTGTGTTTTTTTGTTTTTATGTTGTTTTGTGTTTGTGCTCTTTGTTGACTTTGGTTTGTGTGGTGTGGATGTTTGGATTGTTGTCTTTTGTTGTTTGTGACTGGATGTGTTTTTTTTGAGTTTTTGTGTTTGGTTTTAGCCTTTATTTGGGACTTGTTCTTATGTTTTTTTTTGTTTTGTTTTTTGTGTTGGGTTGTTTTTTTTTGTGTTTTTGTTATGTGCTTTTTGGGTCCTGATTGTTGTGATGTTTTGTTTTATGTGTTGTTGTTTTCTTGTTTTTTTTGTGTCTGTGTATGTGTTTTTGGATGTGTGTTTTGTTTGTTTGATTCTCTTGTTGTTTTTGTTTACTGTGTTTTGGGTGTTTTTTCTTGTGCTGTTGTGCTTATTTTGTGGTGTTTTTTTGTGTGTTGTTTTTTTGTTTTTTTTCTTTTTGCTGGATTATTTTGTAACACCGTTCTTTTGCTTTTTTTGATTTGTAATGGTGTTTTTGTTAATATGTTTTTTGTTTGTAATTTTGGTGATGGTTCATTTGTTGATAACTTTTATCCACTGGTATTAGATTTTTTGACGGTTGGAGGACTAGCTGGATGATTTGGCAATAGAATTTATGTTGTCCTTTTGGATTTGTTTGTTTTTTTTATTGTTTTTATTTTTGCTGTCTTGTATTAATCTGTTGTTTTATCATGTTTTTGTTCCTCTTTGTAATCTGCTTTTTGCCATGAAATCCCAGCTTCTCCTAAAATTATGTTATTTGGAATTTTCAGTGTTTGATGGAAGAGTTGTGATTCGTACAAACTCTTTCTCCATTTAAGGGATTATGGAGGCCACTGTGCTTACTTAGGAACCTTGAGTGCTGCAGAAATTCTTTTATCACCTTGCCAGATCTGGTGTCTTGCCACAATTGTCTCGGAGCTCCTTGGGCAGTCCCTTAGACCTCATGATTCTCATGTGCTCTGAGATGCACTGTGAGCTGTGAGGTCTTATATAGACAGGTCTGTGCCTTTGCTAATCAGTGTCATTAAACACAGCTGGACTCCAATGAAGCCGTAGAACCATCTCAAGGAGGATCAGAAGGAAATGGACAAAATGTGAATTATAACATATGACGTCACAGAAAAGGGTCTGAATACTTATGACCATGTGATATTTCAGTTTTTCTTGTTTAATAAATTTGCAACAATATCTTGATTTCTGTTTTTTTTTCTCTCAAGATGTGGTGCAGAGTGCACATTAATGAGAAAAAAATGAACTTTATGGATCTTACCAAATGGCTGCAATGAAACAAGGAGTGAAAAATGTAAAGGGATCTGAATACTTTCCGTACCCACTGTACCATAGAAATGTCTGACAGGAGGAGATGAGTTGGAGGGGAAGCCATATATCTGTGGTGTTCTCTTTAGTCCGAGCTGTGAAACAGACACTTCTGTAACCCCCAAGAACTGCAATGAAAATAGGTGTATCATATTCTCTTCCTGGCGAACCGAGCAGGGGACCACCCATTTTCATCTCTGGCAGACCCTAAAGTGGGATCAAGACCTTTTAGCCATGTTGGGTATTTACAATTGAAATGCAGTGAAGGTCTTAGGTGGGGATTACTCCTCTATTTACTGTGTCCCCTGGGAGAGGTACAATATGGCAATGTGGCCCCGGACCAGAACCCTGCTTTATTGGATTGCATCTTGGTAGTTCTTTAGTTTGTTTAGCAAATGGAGCAAATTTTAGATTAAAATCGAGATGAAAAAAGCATTAAGAATTTACTTACACGACATTTCACCCAACCCTGCCATGAAATGACTTAGAATGCATTAGTCAATACTTCTGTTCATAACGCTCTATTTTTGTATTTAATTTATTTGCTTTTTTTTTTGTTTCTACCCAGCCGACCACACAGCAGTCCCCGCAGGATGAACAGGAAAAACTTCTGGATGAAGCCGTTCAAGCAGTGAAGGTGCAGTCGTTTCAGATGAAGAGATGTCTGGTGAGTGATGGGTGGCTGAAGAGGTTGAAATAGATATTACTGAAAATATGTCTATCCTATATATAGTATGTTCATACACACATATATTCCTATACAAATTTGTTCTGGGTCTGCATTCACGTTTGTGCCTTTAAGCTACTGTCCAGTAAGGCCAATCCTCCTGTATTTTGTTCTGTAGATATACAGTATACTTGTACACATCTTTTAGTTGGGATTATTTATACTATGAATATTCACTCCCTTCTAGACTATTTCTAGTCTGTAGGGAAGCTGTTTGGTAAAGGATCTCCCGAAGATATGTATTGTAAATGATGAAGGTGACGTTTAATTTATATATTTAAAATATATATTTTTCATTGTGCTATTTTAAGTATCATTTATCTTTTTAAACACTAATCGTTATATACACATATATTATACTTAAGAGCTGCACTCACTGTTCTGCCGGTGCAGTCACTGTGTACATACATTACTTATCTGTACTGATCCTGTATTATACTCCAGATCTGCACTCACTATTCTGCTGGTGGAGTCACTGTGTTTTTACATTACTTATTCGTACTGATCCTGAGTTACAGTGTTGTTTTTAACTCACAACTGCACTCCACTGTTTTTGATGGTGGAGTCACGTGTACATACATCGCTTTCTTGTACTGTATCCCGATTATTCTGGATTAGGGGCTTGTCCCCACGACAAGGGTTATTGGTCGGTTTTTCAGACGGTTTGCAGTTTTCGAAACCGTCTGAAAACCTGCAAGCAAAGCTCCCCCATAGACTTCAATAGAAAAACAGTTCAGCAGTCCCCACTGAATGGTTTTTCACAGCACTGGCGGTCGGAAAAACATAGAACATGGTCATTCTTCCGTCTGATTTCCAGACTGAAAGTTAACATTGGAGTCAATGTAAACTGCTCAGAAAGTGAGTGAGCGTTTTTTGACGTGGTTTTAAGTTTTTGCAAAAAAAGAAAGTGAAGAATGATCCCACATATAGTGGTTGGGTTTTTGCAGGTCACATTTGGCACTTTTTAACACAGGAATTGTGCTGCAATGCACTTCATGTGTGAGACAAGAGTGTGTATGCTGTTAACATACACATGTGCTTAACTCATTAACGACTGCGCACCAGCTTTTGACGTTGGCTGGTACGGGTCGTTCGTCTGCAGCGATGTCTCTAGACGTCGCTGCAGACACTGGAGTTTGCGGCGCCGCAGCTGCGCCTAAGATCGGACGGCTGTACTACCACCAGCCCCTGCTCCCAGAGCAATCACTGCAGCACGGGGAGTAGAGGAAAACCTCCGCAACCAGTGCTTTAACCCTTTGAGTGCTGCGGTGCGTTACCGCAGCACGATCAAAGGGTTCCCCTGCTCTGTCGGATGATCGGAACACCCGGTGACCCGACATTAGTGACAAAAACAGTTCAAAAACTGCTGAAAAACCGACCAGTTTGTGTCAAAAACAGTCCAAAAATCATTTGTAACGAACGGTTCTGCTGAGGTCAAAACAAAGCTGTTTTTGTCCTTTGCTGTGTAAATGGACCCTTTAGGGCCATTTACACGACACAGGACAAATACCGATTGGAAATCCCGATCGGTATTTGCTCTGTTTAGGGGCCGTGCACACGGCCGCAGGGGGGGACGGCCTTTTTTCCGGTTGGTTTGCAGATCAAGCCCTCTCTTTTAGTTACCGACAGTAATTGCTTTCGCTCTGAAAACTGGGCGGAAGAATGAACATGTTCAATGTTTTTTGGACCGCTGGCGGGGTAAAACAACGTCCGGCGGAAAATCCGTGCAGTGGGGACTGCTGCATGGATTTTCCATTGAAGTCCGTGTAAAAGGTTAACACCCGGGTTACAGATGGCTTTCAAAACCGAAAACGGTTTGTAAAACCGGGTGAAAACTTGGACCGTGGGGACATGCCCTTGCTGTACATGCTGTTCTGCCACTGGAGTCATAGTGTGCATATTAAGATATAATAAGATCATGTTTTGAGATTTCAGTTTATTAGTGGACTCGGCTGTTCCATTTAATCTATTCTCCTCACCCCCCCTCCCCAAACCTCCCAACAAAAAAAAAAAAATTATGTGGTTCCTCTTTTAAGAAATTAGCCTGGTAAAGTCGGTCTATATCACAAAAGTACTTTATTCATTTCTGTCTGAAATTGTGAATTGTGTCTACAAATCTTTTTATTTCTGGTTTTAAAATACATCATACGGATCATTGATGCTCAGAAATGTCTTCCCAACTCTAGAATGTTTTTATTTTTTTTTCGGCTTAGTACAATAGTGATTGAACTATCACTGCAGCCACCATATCGCAGAGGAATAAATCCTGCGCTGTAGATGTTTTACCACATCTGAGGCTTTGCTGCCATCACTTTCTGACAGGTTTCTGGATAATTTGGTCTTTCGGGACACTGCATGTCTAAAGTAAATCTTCAAATCATTGCACCTTCAGTCTCGATGTGAGCACATGGCCATAAAATCACCAGAAATAAATATACACTGCCGTTGCATACGTGTCTGAGAGCGGAAACATCTGTGTCATTAAAGGGGGTTGTCTCACTACAAGGATTGCTTTTTATGTTAGATCTTGCAAAAACAAGTCAATTTGCAATATATGTCCATTAACAGTGTCCTACGATTCTGAGATATCCCCTTTGTATGGGCTGCATCAGCTCTTTCAGGTCGCTATAGTACAGACCTGTTTGATCTATCTCGATAGGCTGCCGCAACTGGTTGCTATAGGCTACAGGGACCTGGCTTTACTGCAGCCTAGTACGAAGCCAGTAAACACGCCCCTGAATTCAAAGTGAAACCAAGAAAACAGGACTGATTTAAGATGATGTAGTGAGAACCCCTTTAAAAGGAGAGTAGAGTTAAACTGCTGTGGACTGACTACTGGCCCCCATACCAAACTGTAGAGTCAGTAACCCCTGTACAACTTGCTAGGACATCTGGATGGGCACTAGCTAATAGAGATTACAGGAGCCTACACACATTACTCCATTGTGACTAAGGCTTTTGGGGACAGATTTAACCTTCCTGCTTTTATATTGAAGACAGGTCATTAGAGTCGGCTATTGCTGCAGGAATTGGACCCAGAATATGGCTATGTCTACACAGCACAGGATTTTGGCAGCTTTTTCGGCAGATTCTGTATTTTGTAGCTCGTACCCAGCGCTGTGTAGCCATCAATAGAAAATCCATGCTGTAGTCTACACAGCACAGATTATTTTACTGAGGGAAATCAAAAACGTCTGGCGGAATATAGAATATGTTCTCTATTCCACGGAAACGACGTCTGATTTCCACAGCCCTGGGCAACCGGGAATCAGAAATCCGACGGTTTTTTTGTGCAAAACCCGCAAAGAAAAAACTGGTGGTGCGGCGCAGTCCAGCAAAGTGAAAATGCCGTCGGATTTTGGTCGGCTTTTTCACTTTGCTGTTTGGACCTAGCACACAGAGGAATTCTTATTATAGAATGTATTTAACACACTTTGATTGTAAGACATAATAGGTTAAATGGAGATTTAAATGGGTTGTCTCACTACATTGATTCATCTCACCTCAGTCCTGTTTTCTTGGTTTCACTTTGAATTCAGGGGTGTGTTTACTGGCTTCCACTAGGCTGCAGTAGAAGCCAGGGTCTGTAGCTATAGCAACCAGTGCTGGCAGCCTATCAGGAGAGATTGAACAGGGCTGTAGCTATAGCGACCTGAGCAGCTGATGCAGCCCAGACAAGAGGAGATATCTCAGAATAGGTAGTACACTGTTAATGGACACATATTGCAAAGGGACTTGTTTTTGCAACATCCTTAACATAAAAAGCAAACCTTGTAGTGAGACAACCCCTTTAACACAGTTATCCCATGATGTTGGTAAGTGCGTACGGAGTGGGCTTACAGGCTTTTATAGCGGGTGCTGGCTGTACCAGCATCTGACTTCAGTAAAAATATTTAGCAGCAAGAATTCTTTGCTTTTTTGCACTATGGTGGCAACTAGCGAGTCCTCGGCACTGGGAGTGCAGTTACACAATTCTTTTGAAAAAATAAATTATTCCACTTTATTTATAAACATGAATAAAATTATTTGATTATTATTTAGGGTACTTGCGTTTATTAGTCCACCTCACTGTGCCAGCTTGAGTCCAACATGAGTTTAAAGTGCCAAGCAGTAGATCCTGCATCATGCTTGAGAAAGGGGATGAACTAGTCTCTGAAACGTTGCATACAGGTGTATGCTTAGCATCCTGTCAGCCAGCCGTTCCCAATGGACTTTCTCTGTTACCTATCCAGGATATACTGCTTGGCACCTTAGAGGGAACCTGTCACATAGTTTATGCCCCCCTTGCTAAGGGCAGCACAAGCTAGTGACAGACCTGCTGTTTCCAGCACTGTGTCCTTTATTCTGTAAGATGCTGTAGTTTGAGTATTTACCCCTCAAATCTTATTCATGAGTAGGTGTTAGCTCCGCCCACCGAAGGCTAGCTCCACCCACTGACAGTTATTTACATGTTTCTACCTATTCAAAGTAATAGGTTTATCAGTTGAGGTGGGTGGGGCTAGCCTCAGATGAGTGGGGTTTGACTCTTCATGACTTTTCTGGCTGAAAACTGCAGATTTGAGTATTAAATGCTCTATAACTGCAGCATCTTACAGAATAAGGGACACGGCGCTGGAAACAGCATGTCTGACACTAGCTTGTGCTGCCCTCAGCAAGAGGGGCATAATCTATGTGACAGGTTCTCTTTAAACTCATGTTGGACTCAAGCTGGCACAGTGAGATGGACTAATATACGCAAGTACCCTAAATAATTGAATAATTTTATTAATGTTTATAGATAAAGTGGAATAATTTATTTAAAAAAAAAAATGTGGGTACCAGCACTTGCCTTCATCTGCCGGGACCAAAGATAATCCCTGCCATTTAAACATTTAGGAGGACATGTATGAAAACCGTCTTGGTCTAAGACTTTTTGTTTCTCAAAGCGACCAATCAGAGCGCCCCGTTCATTTTTTCATTGCACTATAGGAAATGAAAGGGGCACTCTGATTGCTTTGGGAAACAGAGTCTTAGACCAAGACAGTTTTCATATATGTCCCCCTTAGATGCTGCAGTCAAAGCTACCGCAGAATTTAGGCTGTTAAAAAGTGGTGTGGCATTTTGTTTGTGCCCCAGCATTACAGCATCCGTGCCACCCCCACCTCCAAGCCATCTTACTGCTTGTATTACACTCTGCTTGAGTGTAGGAGATCCAAACTTGTACACCATTCTACAGCATATTAGCATGGCAGATTAGTGTACAGTCATGGCCAAAAGTTTTGAGAATGACACAAATATGATATTTTCACATGATCTGTTGCCCTCTGGTTTTTATGTGTGTTTGTCAGATGTTTTTTATCACATACAGAAATACAAGTGCAATCAATTATGATTAACAAAAGCTTTTATTGACAGAATGATTAATGCAGAAAGTCAATATTTGCAGTGTTGACCCTTCTTCTTCAGGACCTCTGCAATTCTCCCTGGCATGCTCTCAATCAACTTCTGGACCAAATCCTGACTGATAGCCGTCCATTCTTGCACAATCAATGCTTGCATTTTGTCACAATTTGTTGGTTTTTGTTTGTCCACCCGTCTCTTGATTGACCACAAGTTCTCAATGGGATTAAGATCTGGAGAGTTTCCCAGGCCATGGACCCAAAATCTGTGTTTTGTTCCCTAGCCATTTAGTTATCACCTTTGCTTTATGGCAAGGTGCTCCATCATGCTGGAAAAGGCATTGTTGATCACCAAACTGCTCTTGGACGGTTGGAGAAGTTGCTCTTGGAGGACATTCTGGTACCATTCTTTATTCATGGATGTGTTTTTAGGCAAGACTGTTAGAGAGCCGATTCCCTTGGCTAAGAAGCAACCCCACACATGAATGGTTTTTGGATGCTTTACAGTTGGCATGAGACAAGACTGGTGGTATCGCTCACCTTGTCTTCTCCGAACAAGCTGTTTTCCAGATGTTCCAAACATTCGGAAAGGGGATTCATCAGAGAAAATGACTTTACCCCAGTCCTCAGCAGTCCACTCCCTGTACCTTTGGCAGAATATCAGTCTGTCCCTGATGTATTTTTTGGAGAGAAGTGGCTTCTTTGCTGCCCTCCTTGACACCAGGCCTTGCTCCATGAGTCTCCGCCTCACAGTGCGTGCATATGCACTCACACCTGCCTGCTGCCATTCCTGAGCCAGCTCTGCACTGCTGGTAGCCCGATTCCAAAGCTGAAACACTTTTAGGCCTCGTTCACACGGCTTATTTGCCGACGGATTGGCGCCGTATTCCGCGCCGGATTTGCGCTTCAATCCGGCGCCAATCCGTCGGAGTCATTACGGTAATCCACTGCTCTCATTGAGAACATGGATTCCGTCGCTCCTCCCCGCTCGGCAAATCCGCCGCGGGGGAGAAAGTGACATGCACATTATTTACGCGCGGACGCGCCGTAAACAATGCATTGTCTATGGGGCCGGGAGCGGCGCCCCCGCCGCGCTCCGGCCCCGCCCCCGTCCCGCCCCGTATTCACGGCGGATTTGTGCGCTCAATACGGCGCACAAATCCGTCGGCAATAAGCCGTGTGAACGAGGCCTTAAGAGACTGTCCTGGCGCTTGCTGGTCTTTCTTGGGCGCCCTGGAGCCTTTTTGGCAACAATGAAAAAACTTTGAGACTCTCGGTTCACATATCATGATCAGAACATGTTTAAGCTGCCCACGACTTTCAACGTGGTCTCAAATCGGGCAGTCCTAACCTATCTTTACCACACAATCGAGCCAATCAGGCCTCTCACTGGGTCACCGACCTCCATTATTCAGAGAGAAAAAATAAAAAAAACACCCAACCTGCAAAGCTGCCCTTCTTATGACAGCCTGTGAGAGTGGGCGGGGACAGAAACTCAAAATGGAAGCACCCCTTCCTTTCCATATAGGTTAAAATCAATGTACACCAAGTATAACGTATGTTTCTGCACACAAAAACATTTCTGAAAAAACGTATGCAAACCTGGGTGCCACTGGCAGGGCTGCGGCACACATGTAATTATACATGTACACACACAGACCGCCGCCAGCGGCACATTTCTGCAAAAAGGGCAATACACTACGTCGAAATCCCTAAAGAAGCAATTAATCAATCTATCATACATGAAAAAACTTTGAGACTCTCGGTTCACATATCATGATCAGAACATGTTTAAGCTGCCCACGACTTTCAACGTGGTCTCAAATCGGGCAGTCCTATCCTATCTTTACCTCTCAATCGAGCCAATCAGGCCTCTCACTGGTCACCGACCTCCATTATTCAGAGAGAAAAAATAAAAAAACACCCAACCTGCAAAGCTGCCCTTCTTATGACAGCCTGTGAGAGTGGGCGGGGACAGAAACTCAAAATGGAAGCACCCCTTCCTTTCCATATAGGTTAAAATCAATGTACAACCAAGTATAACGTATGTTTCTGCACACAAAAACATTTCTGAAAAAACGTATGCAAACCTGGGTGCCACTGGCAGGGCTGCGGCACACATGTAATTATACATGTACACACACAGACCGCCGCCAGCGGCACATTTCTGCAAAAAGGGCAATACACTACGTCGAAATCCCTAAAGAAGCACTTATGCTATCTATCATACATGAAAAAACTTTGAGACTCTCGGTTCACATATCATGATCAGAACATGTTTAAGCTGCCCACGACTTTTTGGCAACAATGGAACCTCTCTCCTTGAATTCCTTGATGATGCGATAGATTGTTGACTGAGGTGCAATCTTTCTAGCTGCGATACTCTTCCCTGTTAGGCCAGTTTTGTGCAGTGCAATGATGACTGCTCGTGTTTCTTTAGAGATAACCATGGTTAACAGAAGAGAAACAATGATGCCAAGCACCAGCCTCCTTTTAAAGTGTCCAGTGGTGCGATTCTTACTTAATCATGACAGATTGATCTCCAGCCCTGTCCTCATCAACACCCACACCTGTGTTCATGGAGCAATCACTGAAGCGATGGTAGCTGGTCCTTTTAAGGCAGGCCTGCAATGAAGTTGAAATGTGTTTTGGCGGAAAAAGTTCATTTTCTAGGCAACTATTGACTTTGCAATTAATTGCTGTTAAGCTGATCACTCTTTATAACATTCTGGAGTATATGCAAATTGCCATTATAAAACCTGATGCAGTAGACTTTGTAAAAATTAACATTTGTATCATTCTCAAAACTTTTGGCCATGACTGTAGAAGTGATTGTGCCCGCTAGTAGTCAAGTACCCTACAGGAATTAAACATAAAACATTGTTTTAAAGTTTCAAAATATCAAGTAACTAAAAATATTAAATTTAAATACCTGCCTTTTCCCTTTTCACAAATGACAATAGAAAAATAATTTTAAAAAAAGCAAACGGAACTGGTGTTACAACATCTGTAAAAGTTCAACATACTAAAATATAAAGTTCTTTATCCTACATGTTCAACTCCATCTCCCTCTCCTTCTCCATGTGTTGGTTTTGTATGTGTGTGTATATATATATATATATATATATATATATATACCCACTCAAATTTTTTTTTTTTCTGTTTCCCCAAGAGCTAGTATAAAAAGTGATCAAAAAGTCAGATGTAACCCAAAATGATGCCAAAGCAAACTGTAATTCAGCCTGCAGAAAACAAGCCCTCGTCTAGGTCTATTGGTGAGAGAAACGAAAAATCTTGGTCTCAGACTATGGCGATTAAAAACTCCCTTAATAGTTTTTTTCCCCCCCATCCCAGAAATAAGATTGTTAGGTTTCACAGTACATTATGTGGCACAGTAAATGGTGCCATTGCAAAGTGCAAAAAACAGACTGATAAGGGGTGGGAGATAGGGGAGGGGGGGGGGGGTTGGAATTACAGTTAATGGACCCAGGAAGGAAAAGAACTATGTAAAAATGGGAGGAATTACTGGATTCTAACTATATTTTTTCACGACCAGTACCTGTTGTGGATGGCTACAGACTTTGCCTTTAGTAATCTGATCAGTTTTATACATTGATTATGATAAATAGTAAGCTTATTCCAGATTCATTATTATTAAGAAAAACAACTTTGCATGTGAATGCGTGGGCCCTTGAGCGGGCGCATGGCGTATTTAGTTATGTTTTGGAATTGGAATAAACTACAACTTTATCTTCAAATTCACTGGGCCTTTTCTAACGTGGAATAAAACAATGCTGTGCCTATTTATATTAATAGAGTACAATGGGTAAAACCACAAAACATGCTGAAATGCATGCCTGTCTTATCAATCCTCATCTACCTAATTACCCTTGGGACAGCGCCGAAAATTGCTCTACTAATCAATGTAAATCACTATTCGAGAGTCTTGGCTGGCAGACTAAAATTAACTACTTGAAAATGTAGCCGGTGATCAGCTCGGCCTGTGAAAACCCTCTCTCCTCTAGTTCTTGACTATTCCTTTAGTGTTTAATTGCTTAATAATGAAAAAAAATTAAACCATAATGGAGCCTTAAATATTCTCAGGAATAACTGCAAGAATGTGTCAGTATATATTGCTGCCTCTGTTTACCAGAATATAGTATTGCCTCTTTGAACAAGAGTGTAGCAACTATATTACTGCCCCCTATGTACAGGAAAATAAATACTATGATACTGCCCCCTATGTACAGGAAAATAAATACTATGATACTGCCCCCTATGTACAGGAAAATAAATACTATAATACTGCCCCCTATGTACAGGAAAATAAATGCTATGATACTGCCTCCTATGTACAAGAATATATCTACGATAATACTGTGTGCTATGTAAAAGAATATAACTACAATATTGCTCCCTATGTCCAAGAATATAACTACTAGAATACTGCTCCCTATGTCCAAGAATATACAGTGGAGAAAATACACTGGCGATTTTGTAGGTTTTCCCATCTACAAAGAATGGAGAGGTCTGTAATTTTTGTTGTAGATACACTTCAACTGTGAGAGACAGAATCTAAAAAAAAAAAAAAATTCTGAAAATCACATTTTATGATTTTTAGGGAATTTTAATTTTATTGCATGAAATAAGTATTTGATAAAAAAACAAAACAATATTTGGTACAGAAACCTTTGTTTGCAGTTACAGAGGTCAGACGTTTCCTGTAGTTCTTGACCAAGTTTGCACACACTGCATCAGGGAATTTGGCCCAATCCTCCATCCAGATGATCTCCATATTTTTCAGGTTTCTGGGCTGTCGCTGGGATACATTGAGTTTCAGCTCCATCCAAAGATTGATTGGGTTCAGGTCTGTAGACCGGCAAAGCCACTCCAGGACCTTGAAATGCTTCTTAAGGAACCACTCTTTAGTTGTTCTGGCTGTATGTTTTGGGTCATCGTCCTGCTGGAAGATCCAGCCACGACCCATCTTCAATGCTCTTACTGAGGGAAGGAGGTTGTTGGGTAAAATGTCGCAATACACTGCCCCATCCATCCGCCCTTCAATACGGTGCAGTCGTCTTGTCCCCTTTGCAGAAAAGCCTCCCTAAAGTATGATGTTTCCAACCTCATGCTTCATAGATTTATGTAGGTAACAAGTTCAAACAGGTGCAATTAATACAGGTATTGAGAGCAGAGTAGGAGGGCTTCTTGGCGAAAAAAAAACAGGTCTGTGAGAGCCAGAATTCTTGCTGGTTGGTAAGTGATCACATACTTATTTCATGACATAAAATGCAGATTCATTATTTAAAAATCATACAATGTGATTTTCTGTTTTTTTTTTTTTTTTAAATTCTGTCTCACACAGTTGAAGTGTATCTACGATAAAAATTACAGACCTCTCCATTCTTTGTAGGTGGGAAAACTTATTTTTCCCATTGTAACTACAATAATACTGCGCTGTATGTATAGAAACCTATGTACAAGAATATAACTACTATAGTACTGCCCCTATGTACAAGAAAATACAGTGCCTTGCACAAGTATTCGGCCCCCTTGAACTTTTCAACCTTTTGCCACACGTCGGGCTTCAAACATAAAGATATAAAATTTTACTTTTTTTGTGAAGAATCAACAACAAGTGGGACACAATTGTGAAGTGGAACGAAATTTATTGGATATATTAAACTATTGTAAAAAAAAAAAAATAAAAAAAACTGAGAAGTGGGGCGGCAATATTATTCGGCCTCTTTACTTTTAGTGCAGCAAACTCGCTCCAGAAGTTCAGTGAGGATCTCTGAACGATCCAATGTTGTCCTAAATGACTGATGATGATAAATATAATCCACCTGTGTGTAATCAAGTCTCCGTATAAATGCACCTGCTCTGTGATAGTCTCAGGGTTCTGTTTAAAGTGCAAAGAGCATCATGAAGACCAAGGAACACACCAGGCAGGTCCGTGATACTGTTGTGGAGTAGTTTAAAGCCGGATTTGGATACAAAAAAGATTTCCCACACTTTAAACATCCCAAGGAGCACTGTGCAAGCGATCATCAGTGAAATGGAAGGAGTATCAGACCCTGCAAATCTACCAAGACCCGGCCGTCCTTCTAAACTCTCATCTCAAACAAGGTGAAGACTGATCAGAGATGCAGCCAAGAGGCCCATGATCACTCTGGATGAACTGCAGAGATCTACAGCTGAGGTGGGAGAGTCTGTCCATAGGACAACAATCAGTCGTGCACTGCACAAATCTGGCCATTATGGAAGAGTGGCAAGAAGAAGCCATTTCTCAAAGATATCCATAAAAAGTCTCCTTTAAAGTTTGCCACAAGCCACCTGGGAGACACCAAACATGTGGGAGAAGGGGCTCTCCTCAGATGAAACCAAAATGGAACTTTTTGGCCACAATGCAAAACGATATGTTTGGCGTAAAAGCAACACAGCTCATCACCCTGAACACACCATCCCCCACTGCCACACATGGTGGGGGCAGCATCATGGTTTGGGCTTTTCTTCAGCAGGGACAGGGAAGATGGTTAAAATTGATGGGAAGATGGATGGAGCCAAATACAGGACCATTCTTGAAGAAAACCTGTTGGAGTCTGCAAAAGACCTGAGACTGGGACGGATTTATCTTCCAACAAGACAATGATCCCAAACATAAAGCAAACTCTACAATGGAAGGTTCACAAATAAACGTATCCAGGTGATAGAATGGCCAAGTCACAGTCCAGCCCTGAATCCAATCGAGAATCTGTGGAAAGAGCTGAAAACTGCTGCTCACAAACGCTCTCCATCCAACCTCACTGAGCTCCAGCTGTTTTCCAAGGAAGAATGTGTAAGAATTTCAGTCTCTCGATGTGCAAAACATTCCCCAAGTGACTTGCAGCAAAAGGTGGTGCTACAAAATTTAACTTAAAGGGGTTTTGCCATGATGTAATGTTGACGTGGGATCCTCCAAATAGGTATTTTATCACTTTTCTAAATATATGTGATTACAAAAATTGCAGCCTGAGAGAGCTACAGGCTGCCTTACCTGCCCTTAGTTACTTAAAAGCTTCTATGAGATACGACCTGACGAGCTGCTGGCCGGGCTTGCGCAGATCACACTTCTTATCTGATGAAAGGGAGATGAAGAAGTTTTCAAGGCACCGGGTAGAAATATGTTGTCTTTTGTACACAGAATCCACTAGTTGTAGTTTGATTATTTGAGTGAACATTTCACACGATCCCTTATGCCGGCTCTGTGCTCTGGCTGTCTCTCTCTCTCAGCTCAGCATGGCTTGTTTACAATTGCTTCTTAGCAGATAAGGAACGTCCTGGCAAAACCTCTTTAAAAGGGCTGAATAATTTTGCACGCCCCACTTTTCAGTTTTTTATTTTTTACAAAAGTTTAAAATATCCAATAAATTTCGTTCCACTTCATAATTGTGTCCCACTTGTTGATTCTTCACAAAAAATTTTTAATTTTATATCTTTGTTTGAAGCATGAAATGTGGCAAAAGGTTGAAAAGTTCAAGGGGGCCGAATACTTTCGCAAGGCACTGTATGTGTTTTTATTGTGTAAATGCAATGAAACAAAAAAACCTCACGAAAACCTTGATAAAAAGTGATCAAAGTGTCATCATATGAACCTCATAAGGATACCAGTAAAAATGTTAACCCATCAAGCCTTTAATCAGCTCTATATACAGAAAAATAAAAAAATTATGGCGGGAAGACTATGACGATATAAAAACGCAATTTTTTACAAATGCATTTCTATGGTGTAAAAGTAATAAATCCTAAGCTATATAAAATTTATCATTGCAATTGTACCAATCGTCATAGTAAAGTTATCATGTCATTTATTCCGCATGACGAATGCTGTAAAAATTAGGCCAAAAAAAGTGATGGCGGTACTGCCTGTTTCCTCCACCACCTCATTTTTCATGGCAAAATGCTAAAAAACAACAACTATGGAACACCTGTGCACCCAAAATGCACGATACAGCCCTAGATGAGATCCATGAGAGGTGTTGACCTTTTACAGTATATAGACTTAAATAGAAAATCCGTGCAGTAGTTCACAGTGACCGGATTTTCTACATGACGTTTTTTTACACCGTCGGCGTAACGAAAAACTTAGAACATGTTCATTCTTCCGCCCAGTTTTTTCACCCTAAAACTTGTATAATTAGGGAAAGTAAAGCATTTCACCTGTAATTCAGCAATAAAGCTCTGGCCTTTTAAGAAAGGGAGCCTGAAGTCACATGATGATCACTATTTTGACAGCCCTGGAGATTTCTTGCTTCTGGGTTACAAGAGTCAACTGTGAAAGGGGGGAGAGGGATATTTGGTGTGCAGCTTGTATAAACAGTAGAGATCTGTGCTACTGTCTCTGTACATACTGGAAGTATGGAACAATGTATTGTGGAGCAGGAGGAAGAGGAGACTGGAAGCAGCAGCCACAGATTAACCTAGTCATACCTACGTCCTCAGTGTGCTGTGGCTCTTGTAGCTCCTATATGTACAGAATGTAATGAGAAACTCGGATTAACCTTTTACAAGCAGCTGTATCTTTCTCCTTTAGGTAAGTTTTAGAATAGCCCCAAAAAATGAAATTTTTATATCTTTATGTTAGAAGCCTGAAATGTGGCAAAAGGTTGAAAACTTCAAGGGGGACGAATACTTTCACAAGGCACTAACTACTATAATACTGCCTGTATGTACAAAAATATTACTACTATAATACTTATCAATATAAACAAGAATATTACTACTATTATACTGCTCCCTATATACAAAAATATAACTGCTACAAGGAAAGGAAAGAAATTTTTTTTTTTTTTAAAAAAATTAATATATATATATATATATAATATATATATATATATATATATATATATATAAATATATATATATAATTTTTTTTCATTTTTTTTTCTTTCCTTTCCTTGTAGCAGTTTATATTTTTGTATATAGGGAGCAGTATAATAGTAGTAATATTCTTGTTTATATTGATCAGTTTTATAGTAGTAATATTTTTGTACATACAGGCAGTATTATAGTAGTATATGTAACTACTAGAAATTTGTCCTCCATGTATGAGGATATAACTACTATAATACTGTCTGTATGTACAAGACTATAACTACTATAATACTGTCTGTATGTACAAGACTATAACTACTATAATACTGTCTGCATGTACAAGACTATAATACTATCCCATATGTACACAACTATAATACTGTCTGCATGTACAAGAATATAACTACTGTAATACTGCCTGTATGTACAAAAATATTACTACTATAATACTGCCTGTTTGTACAAGGATATAACTACTATAATGCTGACCTGCTAAAATGGCAGTGTCAACCAGGATCTTCTGTTCTTGGCGTATTACTGGAGAAACAGACAGTTGCTAAGTCTTGTCCTTCTATTAAAGAGCTTCACATTTCTAATCTTGCATTTTGTTTTCCCTGTTATTCTTAGGACAAGAACAAGTTGATGGACGCACTGAAGCATGCCTCCAATATGCTTGGAGAACTCCGCACCTCCATGTTGTCTCCGAAGAGTTACTATGAGCTCTGTATCCTTTCTTCCAAGGTTTGCTACTTTGGTTTAGATCCAGCTGAAAATGTTTCTAGCCTTTCTTGTAGGGGATAGTTTTGGAATAATATGGTGACCATTGGTCAGAGACTCCGTTCTATGGAAAAATTCTGCTATTGGCTCCACTTGGGTTTGCTGTAATGGATGTATAGTTGGTCATGGAAAATAACTGAACCACCATGTAGCCTTACAATAACCGCCTCCTAGAGCTCACAAGAAGCAGCATGGTGTAGAGATTTTCCAGTGCTTTTTCTTATTAAGGCCAATCACTAATAGAGAAATTCATTTTGACCAAAGCAGCTATAGTGTGCATGATATGTAATCTCCATTTTAGAATAATATGTGACTTTAACGTGAATCGCCACAGACATGGCCATCTCTGATGAGCTCCATTACCTGGAGGTATATCTAACAGATGAGTTTGCCAAAGGAAGGAAAGTGGCTGACCTGTATGAGCTTGTCCAGTATGCTGGGAATATTATCCCCAGGCTGTAAGTATGACTACTGACCTTGGTGCTCTTTTTCTGAATGTCCTCTCACATTAAATGGGGTTGTGACTCAACAGCAGTGCTTAGACACAGTGGGGCAGATTTATTGATACTGTAGTTTTTGGTGCATTTTTTTTTTCTAAAATGCACAGCATTAATTACTGTGCATTTCTGCAAGAAAAAAAAACGCACTGCGTGCAAGCACCCTAAGGCCGTGTTGACACGGCTTATTTCGCCGCGGATTGGAGCCGTACTGCGCGCCGGATTTGCGCTGCGGTACGGCGCCAATCCGTCGCAGTAATTACGGTAATCCACAGTTCTCATAGAGAACAGCGGATTCCATCGCTCCTACCCGCTCGGCAAATCCACTGGGCGGGGAGAAAGTCACCTGCACATTATCCAGGCGCAATACGCGTCGTGGATAATGCAAGTCTATGGGCCCGGTGGGCCGGCCCCCTCCCCGCTCCCGCCCCTTATTCAAGCCGGAATTGCGAGCACAATCCGGCTCGCAATTACGGCTTGAATAAGCCGTGTGAACACGGCCTAAGACTGCACTGTCTGAGCTCTGGGACCTGCCTGATTTGTGCTTTCTTTTCTAGTTATCTGCTGATCACTGTTGGTGTTGTCTACGTAAAATCCTTTTCCCAGTCAAGAAAAGACATCCTTAAGGATATGGTGGAGATGTGCCGCGGGGTCCAGCATCCACTCAGAGGACTGTTTCTACGCAATTACCTCCTGCAGTGCACCCGTAACATTCTGCCGGATGAAGGGGAAGAGACCAAGTAATGTATTATTTATTCATTATAGCCATTTGCATAGCACTACCCTGATCCACAGCGAAGTACAGAGATTGTCATCACTTATATTGGTCCTTGTCCCCATTACAGCTCACAATCTGAAATACAAATTATTCCGGCCATACACTTTGGTGGCATATCGACAGGACATGTTTCGAATGGAAAGGTGGTCAGAACGCTTCATTTAATCTTAAGTGGAAGCGTCACACTCGGCTTTACTTGGAACTTCTGTTGAAATCAATAGCCGAGTTCTAACCACCTCTCCATTCAGAACAGAGGTTCCATGACGGTGTGACCTGCACCTAACACACACTAATGTTCTATCCTATCTGTATGCCATCAGTGTGTGTGGTGGGAATAACCCCTTAAAGGGGTTTTGCCACGATCTCATCTCATACCTCCTGCATTCAGCTCTGTGTGCTCAGAAGGGGGCGTGTGTGATTTGTTTGAATTGCATATCATGTGACCCAGCAGGAAGACATTACCAGTCCTTTCCTCTCTCTAGGCAAAGAAAGGTCTGTTTATTTACAGAGGTACAAGTAGCTACACTGTAGCTTAGAGGTAATGCTTTTTACCTCCCGACACAAGGGTCCTAGGTTCAAATCCCTGCAGGAACCAAACCCGTGGATTTTTTAAAATTTATCAATACACTATAGCTCATTGAGGTTCCTTTTTTAATTTATTTGCACTGTTTCACTAATTAATGAGTATAGGGGACAAGAGTAGAATGACAACACCTGGGGGTTGAACACTCAGGAGCTGTCTGAGAGGAGAGGTTATGTATGGGCATGTGCGACCAGGACTGAGGAGCTCGCAGCCCTGGTTGTATCCCCTGGAGACGAGCTGTAAACAATGTCTGTCTAAAAGGGCAGCTAAAGCAAAAATGGTACAGAATTTTTAATAAGGATGAATGGTGAAAATGTTTATTACCGTATATACTCGAGTATAAGCCGAGTTTTTCAGCACAAAAAATGTGCTGAAAAATCCCCCCTCGGCTTATACTCGAGTCACTGTCGGCGCTCGGGCGCAGCGATGGCCCGAGTGCCAACAGGGACGCTTCAGTTATATGCGACTCCTCAGGGAGCGCATATAACTGAACGCCGAGTACCGCCGACAGTGTCCAGACGCTGCGGTGGCCCGGGCACTGTCGGCTCTCTCTTCACTTGTATGCGACTCCTCCGGATCGCATACATGTGAACAGATACCACTGCGGAGCACAGAGCGAGCGCTCCGTGCTCCGTAGTGGACTCCGGGCGTCTGCGGCCGTCCGGAGTTTCCGGCACAGGCAGTATGTGTCATCACGCTGCGTGCACGGCCTGATGACATCACGCGCCTGTGCCGAGAAGACCGAGTACAGCGCGCGGGAGGCCGGACAGCGAGGAGGCGGAGCAGCGAGGGAGACGGAGCAGCGGGGAGCCAGGTAAGTGGGTTTTTTTTTGTTTTAAAATGCTGCCTATGCCTGGCTATAACCTACCTAGGGGGCCTATGCCTGGCTATAACCTACCTAGGGGGCCTATGCCTGGCTATATCCGACCTCGCGGGGCCTATGCCTGGCTTTACCCTCCCTAGGGGGCCTATGCCTGGCTATAACCTACCTAGGGGGCCTATGCCTGGCTATAACCTACCTAGGGGGCCTATGCCTGGCTATAACCTACCATTGGGGCCTATTCCTGTCTATAACCTACCTAGGGGGCCTATGTCTGGCTATAACCTACCTAGGGGGCCTATACCTGGCTATAACCTACCTAGGGGGCCTATGCCTGGCTATGACCTACCTAGGGGGACTATGCCTGCCTATGACCTACCTAGGGGGACTATGCCTGCCTATGACCTACCTAGGGGGACTATGCCTGCCTATGACCTACCTAGGGGGACTATGCCTGCCTATGACCTACCTAGGGGGACTATGCCTGCCTATGACCTACCTAGGGGGACTATGCCTGCCTATGACCTACCTAGGGGGACTATGCCTGCCTATGACCTACCAAGGGGGACCTATACCTGCCTATAACCTACCTAGGGGGACTATGCCTGCCTATAACGACCTATACCTGCCTATAACCTACCTAGGGGGACTATGCCTGCCTATAACGACCTATACCTGCCTATAACCTACCTAGGGGGACCTATACCTGCCTAGGGGGGCTATACCTGCCTATAACGACCTATACCTGCCTAGAACCTGACTATCGGGACCTATACCTGCCTATAACTTGCCTAGTTGGACCTATACCTGCCTATAACTTGCCTATGGGGGCAATTACCTTCCTATAGCCTGCCTATAGCCTGCCTATGGGGACATAAAGCTTCCTATACCTGCCTATTACGACCTATACCTGACTATAACCTGCCTATGGGGGACATTAAACTGCCTATACCATCCTATATCTGCCTATGGGGGACATTAAACTGCCTATACCTGCCTATGTAATTTTATTGGTATCTATTTTTATTTTTAAAATTCACCAGTAGCTGCTGCATTTTCCACTCTAGGCTTATACTCGAGTCAATAAGCTTTCCCGGTTTTTGTGGCAAAAGCAGGTGCCTCGGCTTATACTCGGGTCGGCTTATACTCGAGTATATACGGTATTTACTTTGCAAGCTTCCCACTTCAATTTTACTTCGTGGCAAAACCCCTTAAGGAAAAAAAAAACAAACGCCTAAGTTTTGATTATCATCTCATTATGAGAACAATAAACTTTTTTAAAAAAATTCTGCTTGTTATATTTTTTAGATGAGTTTTTTAATGGCACCATTTTGTGCTACATAACAGCTTATTGATTAGCTTTTATTAACTCTTTTAGGAAGGGAAGGAAAAAAAGACCTAGTTAGTCCTCCACGGTTTAGTTGCATTTTAAATTCACGGGATTCACCATATGGTAAACATACTGTAATAACTTTATTCTATGTGCTAGTACGATTGTGGCTATGCCAGAATTACATAGTTTTTAATTGCAATTTTGAATTAAATAGCTTTTGCACAACAAAACACTTTTTTTTAAATAAAAATGTTGTCTTGTGGAGGGCACCCATGGGATAATAGAGGGAAATCCCCCCTCTAAAACCACTTGCATGCAATGGTCAGTACTCACTGTGGCATCTAAGGGGTTAACTAGCTTGGATCTGAGGTCCACTCTTCACCATTCGTGCAGGGTCCTGGCTGACATCAGACACCCGAGGCCCTGCTTCATCCAGCAAGAGACACCGATGCCAGCTTATTTCTGCCCCAATGACAGAAGAAGTATTGTATACCTTAGGGGATTCATTTACATTTTAGATTGTGTGATTACAATTTATGCCCTGCTTTGCTTGATTTGCTGGTAGTTCCCCTGCCACAGAGGACTGATCAGAGTACTGCTGTGTGTTCTAGTTTCACCTGAGATTAAAGAGCACCTTTCACTTTTTGAATAAAAAAATGGTAGCTGTTTAAAAAACAGTCTTTAAATAGAAGTCATTAAAAAATGTAAATTTAGTAGTTTAATTATTCCATGTGTGTCACATGACTTCTATAATAATATTTATATAGCGCCAACATATTCTGCAGCACTTTACAATATGGAGGGTTTAAGTACAGACAAAAGAAACGAACATTACATAGTAAAACACAGTGCGTTTTTTTGGATGCATTTTTTATCCAGAAATGTACAGCATTAATTTCTGTGCCTTTCTGCACGAAAAACGCATTAAAAAATGCACCAAATACGCAGCTGTTTGTGAATGCACCCTTACAAATCATACCCAAGGTGTGAGGTCTCTGCTTGCAAGAGTGACTGAATGCCCAAGTGCAGGGAGTGACAGAAATGTGTGTTGGACAGATATTGTGGGCTTATCTAAGAAGATGGGCTTAAACCTTTTGAGAGTTAGGAGTTTGCCTGATGGTACGGGGAAGCATGTTCCAGAGAACTGGGGCAGCACGTGCAAAATCTTGGAGTCGGGCATGGAAGGTTCGGATGACTGAGGTATGTATTCTAAGATCATCAGCAGAGTGGAGAGACTGGGTAATGTGGTAGACAGAGATGAGGGAGGAGATGTAGGGGGGTGCAGCGCTGTGGAGAGCTTTATAGCGGAGAGTGATTTGTTTCTGTTGTATTCTGTACCGAATGGGCAACCAGTGCAGTGACTGACACAGGGTAGAGGCATCAGTATAGAGGCAGGAAGAAAGATGAGCCTGGACTGAAGAGGGGAGAGTTTACAGAGAGGGAGACTGATAAGCAGGGAGTTACAGTAGTTAAGATGAGAAAGTATAAGAGCAACAATAAGAGATTGAGTTGTTTCCACAGTGAGAAAAGAACGGATTCAGGAGATGTTCTTGAGGTGCAGGTGACAAGAGTGGGAAAGGGATTGAGTATAGGGAGTGAAGAAGCACTCAGAATCTAGTATAACCCTAAGGCAACCTATAAGGGATTATAGAACATGTTTTAAGTTTTTTTGAAATCCGACAATAGAAAATTAGAGCTTTATAGACTACAGCTTGAATTTTCTATTGAATTTCTATTGATGTCTATGAGGCCTGGTTTGCAGTCTGATTTTTGCGGATTCTAAATACCGAATCCGCTTAAAAATCCGACCAAAAGCCAGCGGTGTGTAGATGAGGCATAAGACAGTGGGCCTTCTGCCTAGGAGTTATGGTTGTATCACGGAAACCGAAATAGCAGGGTGGGGTTGGTTAGTAGATGTAAATTAGCTGACCGAAGACTAAAGTAGCCCACCAGAGGGGCTTTACTGGAAGTACCTACCATACCCTACTCATGTGACGTCACATTCCCACAATCCCTAGTGGCACAGACTACCATGGTCGGGGAGAAAGTTTAAAACATAAATCATAGGTTGCTGTGTTAAGCACTGAGGTTCAGTACAGGTTGGATAAGGGCTGATCTGCTGCTCTTATACCTCAGGGTAAGCCTCAGTAGTTCCGTCACCCAGTGATCCTGCTCTGAACTTGAGTGTGCGCTGCACCATTGAGGCAGGACTTCTCTTATCGGCTCAGGCTTTGTTTGTCGATACTTATGTAAACAGATAGGGGACATTCACATAACTTTTTTGGGGGGCGTTGACGCTGTCAGCGGTGAAAACACGTTGAATATTCCATACTTGCAAACATATGTATATGCATATATAAATGTGTATATCTGTGTTTATATGCCATTTTGAATACTTTAAGGCCTCGTTCACACTGCTTATTCTGCCGCGTATTGGCGCCGTACTGCGCGCCGGATTTGCGCTTCAGTACGGCGCCAATCCGCGGCAGCAATTACGGTAATCCACTGCTCTCATTGAGAACAGTGGAATCCGTCGCTCCTCCCCGCAAGGCGAATCCGCCGCGGGGGGAGAAAGTGACATGCACATTATTTACGGCGCGGACGCGCTGTAAACAATGCATTGTCTATGGGGCCGGAAGCGGCGCCCCCGCCGTGCTCCGGACCCGCCCCCGTCCCGCCCCTTATTCCCGACGGATTTGTGCGCTCAATACGGCGCACAAATCCGTCGGGAATAAGCCGTGTGAACACGGCCTAAGGCGTGTAGTTTCTTACATGAAGTCATTTATGGAGGTATCTAACATACAGGCCCCTCAAAGCCACGACAGAACTGGACTGGTCCCTAAAAAAAAAAAAATCTGTTTTCTTGAAGATAAAAGTAAAAAGTTACTTCTAAATTCACCGCCGTGAATAATTGACATGTCACTTTCTCTGAGAACTGTGGATTACCATAATGACTGGGACGGATTTTGGCCGTAATTTGCGCAGTACGGCGCGAATTATGGGCTGAAATACGTCCCAGAATAAGCCGTGTGAACATAGCCCAAGACTGACTTTAACCCTCTCTTTCCCAATGAACCTGGGGTATCGGGAAGAGCCAGGTTACTGTTAGAAATGGAACCTCTAATGTGATTGTCTGCTTCTGTGTGGGCTGCGGGCTATTTTCAGGATGGGGAGGGACTTCACTCATGGACCTTCTCATCCTGATAGTATCAGACTGCACTTGCTGGTTTTACTTTTGCTGGTTATGAAATATTGGGGTACCCCACCAGTCTATTTCAGGTAGTTTTAACACGCTTAAATACGCGCCACGTATATAGGTCTCCTCTATAGCCCTGTATCCACTCCAAATATAGCCAGAGACGCAGTGTATCGCAAATTCAACATAGTTTTGACATTTCATTCATCCTTAGCAACATATTGCATATCGTCATCATACAAATACTTGCATTATGATGCATAGTCCCAGGATTAAGCGATTATCGAGATCTTCCACATACAGTTCCTTCAGTGTCTTCACATAGCGTGTAGGGGGAAATAGTAATCAGACAGGCGGCCTGCGTCTCGGTCTATATTTGGAGTTGATACTGGGGTACCCCACATGTTGTTTATTATGTATAGAAAAATCAAGAATGGCCATTCCACCATGTTGAGTAAATTAAAAATATATAATTGCTGGGTTCCCCCAACTTTTTCATAACCAGCCAATGTAAGTGCGGCAGCTGCAGCTTGATACTATCAGGATGAGAAGGTCCATGGATATTGGTCTCTTCCTATCCTAAAAATACCAGCCTGCTGTCCCAAAAACAGACAATCACATTAGACTGTGTCTACTTTTGATGGTAACCTGGCTCTTCTCAGTACCCCTGGGGAGTTGGGTGCTGGGGTAATCGTGAGAGGGGGTTTGTGTCAGCTTTGGGGTGACAAACCCCTACTGACGGACACCATGCCCCTGTGCTAGTAATGGAGAGGCCTCCATTACTAACGCTGGAATAAAATTAAAAAAAATTATAGAATCACAGACACTCTATTTTAAATAGACAGTCCCTGACAACATCCTTCGTTAACCACTTTATTAAAGAAATTAATCCATAGATAATCTGATAAATTGACCCATTAGTCCAAAAAGGAAAGCTGTAAGTAAAAAAAAAAAAAAAAAAAAGGCTTAAAAATACTACCATTCATATGCAACACCTAGGGTTACATTATAAATAGGTCTTAAAATGGCCCTTACATTTGGAACATGACTATCTGTAATGTCATGTAATTAACGGGGTGCTGTGAATAAAGGTAGCCCGGCAGATATCACAATACAGCCACGGTGGCCTCATAGGGAGTAACAGAGCAGACGTAGCCCTGTGTGTACTACGTTTGCTCTATTTCCCACACTATTGAGTTCTGCAGGAAATGCATATGTCGCCGCAAAGCTTCGTCTGTTCTGTTATTACCTATGGGGCCGTTGTGGCTAATTTGCGGTATCTGGCAGGGTAACATTTTCTTCCACAGTATCCTGACGGATACCTGCAACTTAGCCATTATCATAGTGTGAACTCCCCTTTAGATATACCAGATGAGTAGCACTATCTCTATAATCATAGGATTAGATACACGGGTGTGGAGATAAAAACAGGACTGGAGCTGTGATCCATGCATACAAGCCCAGGGGTCGTGGCCTATATGGACACCGCGCGCTAATCTGCTATTTCCAAGATGGCTGCTCTTATGAGCTGTTTACTAAGATGGTTTATAAAATAATAACTCTATTTCCAGTCATCATGCTTCCAAGATATTTCATGTTTAGTTATATTTACATCCTCCCTTCTGCAATTTAACTTAGTATGTTCAGTGATGATAGGTTCTCTCTATAGACTATAGGAGTTTGTTTTAGATTGGTAATATAACTGCCATGGATTGGCTGTATTGTGGGATTGATAATCTAGCTGTTGTGATGACACTGATGTTCTCTGCCTTGTAGTGAGGAAGTTACAGGAGATATCAGTGACTCCATGGACTTTGTACTGTTGAATTTTGCCGAAATGAACAAGCTGTGGGTGCGGATGCAGCACCAGGGCCACAGCCGGGACAAAGAGAAGAGGGAGCGCGAGAGACAGGAACTTCGTATACTGGTTGGAACCAACTTAGTCCGGCTAAGTCAGCTGGAGGGAGTCAATGTTGAAAGGTATAAGCAGGTGAGTAAACGTCCTTTACTTCTATAGCCCGGATCTCTGCCGGTGGCCATTATTTATGGTGTTTGTTTTCTTTCAGATTGTCTTACCTGGGATACTAGAACAGGTTGTTAACTGCAGAGATGCACTGGCTCAGGAATACCTCATGGAATGTATCATACAGGTGAGCACAGGGTATGACCTCCTGATCTTTTGTCTGCACTGTTTGTATGTAAAGTAATTTGCTCCACTGCTCCGTGCATGTAGGATTTATTTTAAAGGGCTGTTCTCACCACACTGATTAGCTTTACACATGTAGGCAAAGGTAAATATAGATTGTTATCAAATACATTGCTCTTCTAGGTTTGCTTTCCTTCAGCGTTTGAGCAGATCTTGTGTCCTGCTTGTGTACATAAATGTCCCTAGGTTACCAACCATGGCTGCGTTTGGTGTCGGGCTCACCCCTTCCGGTTGTTTCTTATTAGGAGCACAGGAGCTTGTTTATGTTACGGACATAAGTACTGCTGTGTTCTGCTCTCCATTGTAACAGTGATCTGAAGATCACTAATACAAGTCCTTTATGGGGCAAAGTAAAAAAAAAAAAAAAAAAATCCCAAATAATGAAACACAAAAAAATAAATAAAATAAAAACATATATACCGCGCTTTTCCTCTTTACAACTGCCCCCCAAAAAGATCAAAAATAAAGTACGCACATTTGGTATAACCGTGTTCTTAATGACGTACCCTTTAAATCTCTCGTGTTAGTTCACCCACATGGTGAATACCGTAAAAATAAAAAAAGACACGGAATTGCGATTTTCGCTCATCCTGGAATAAAAAGCAATCAAAAACTCCAAACACCGAAATGGTACAAATGAAAACGTCAGTCCATCCCGCAAAAATAAAGCTCTTACACAGCTCTGTATGTGGAAAAGTAAAAATGTATGGGCAGTGTCGGACTGGGAGGTCTGGGGCCCACAGAAGAATTGATCTTGGGGGGGCCCCCCCTTTACTGAAACATGAAAATATTACCGGCCTCTCGGACAAAAACGCGCCCTTTTTAAACCCACATAATACATAGTGTTCAAAACAGAACTGTATTATGTAGTACAATAGCAAGAGAGTCACATATATGTATCTCACACATATGTCAGTCTAACATATCATAGACACAGTGCTAAGTAGCTCCATCCATATCCCCCACCGGCCCACATACAATATCCCCTCCACGTTTCCCTTGGTCACACCGCTCACCACCTTCTAAAATAAACACCAGCAAGAAAGAAAGTCTAACTCCTAATCACAGGGTCAGATGTTCCCTCATTCTTACAGTCAGGGACACATGTACACTGCCACTATACCTGCGCTGATATAACTTACAACAACACCATATAGAGACCACATAGAGGTCAGACACCTGCTCAGGTATAACCTACAACACCACCATATAGAGACCACATAGAGGTCAGACACCAGCTCAGGTCACCATCACATTACAATTTTAAAAAATAACCCCTAAAATCAGGTACTCCCCGGAGACGACTGATGAGTCGTTTCTTTTTTATGACCCGTTTTATTCCCTTTTCTTCTCATCCGTTCCCACAGTCATGAGCGTCCCGGACAAGTCACCCCTGCAAAAAATTAACACAAATATCTTAGAATCCTCACTTTTCCAGCATCTCTTCACCTATTCCCCCCCCCTGTAAAAACCCCGGGGTGGGGGAGCGGGGAAAAAGCTAGTATTAAGGGGTTGGAGGGTGGGAGAGGCCCCAGGTAAAGTAGGCCCCTTTTAGGTAGGTGACTCGCTGCTTAGTTGGTAGGCCGCCCCCGGAGGCTGGTGGGTTCCTGAAAAGGTGGGTAGGTAAATGCGCCGGTGATAAGAGGCCCCAGTTTGGAAAGTAGATAGGTAAGTTAGGTAGGTGGTTTCCCCCCGTTAGGTAAGGGTGTAAGTGTTTGGGTCCCTTTTTATAGGCTGCAAGCAGTTTTGGGGCCCTTTAGGTATATACAGGCACTTAGGGGTTCCTTTAGGTAGTTTTTCAAGGATTAGGGGTTCCTTTAGGTACTATACGTTAGGGGTTCTTTGGTAGTATACGGTGTTAGGGGCCTCCTTAGGTAGTGTGCAGGAAGTCAGGCCCCCCCTTTTTGCTACTGGTAGGGAGTCAGAGCCCCTTGTATTTAGGTAGCCCCGGCCCCCCCCCGTAGGTAGCCAGGCCCCCCCCCAGTAGGTAGCCGGCCCCCCCCCCCGGGAGGTAGCCCAGGCCCCCCCCCAAATAGGTAGCCAGGCCCCCCCCCCAGTAGGTAGAAGGGCCCCCCCCCCCAGTAGGTAAGCCGGGCCCCCCCCCCAGTAGGTAGCCAGGCCCCCCCCCCCAGTAGGTAGCCAGGCCCCCCCCCCAGTAGGTAGCTGGCCCCCCCGTAGGTGTCGGGCCCCTGTAGGTAGTCGGGCCCCCTGTAGGTTGTCAGGGCCCCCCTATAGGTAGCCCGGGCCCCCCCTTTTAGTCGGGCCCCCCTTAGATTGCCCGGGCCCCCATGTAGGAGCCGGGGCCCCCCCCCCCCCCCCAGTAGGTAGCCAGGCCCCCCCCCCCAGTAGGTAGCCAGGCCCCCCAGTAGGTAGCTAGGCCCCCCAGTAGGTAGCTAGGCCCCCGTAGGTGTGGGCCCCCCCGTAGGTAGCTGGGCCCCCCCCTGTAGGTAGTCAGGGCCCCTGTAGGTTCGGGGGCCCCCCTGTAGGTGTCGGGCCCCCCCTATAGGTAGCCAGGGCCCCCTTGTAGTCGGGGCCCCCCTTAGTTTCCAGGGCCCCCATGTAGGTAGCCAGGGCCCCCTTTGTGGAGAGGGCCCCCCAGGTAGGAAGCCAGGGCCCCCCATGTAGGTAGCCAGGGCCCCCTTAGATTGCCCGGGCACCCCCCCATGTAGGTAGCCCGGGCACCCCCCCTGTAGGTGCCCGAGGCCCCTTGTAGTCGGGGCCCCCTTTTGTAGAGGGCCCCCCCCCCATGAGGTAGCCAGGGCCCCCCATGTAGTTGCCAGGGCCCCCTTGTGTCGGGGCCCCCCCTGTAGGTAGCCAGGGCCCCCCTGTGGTAGTCGGGCCCCGTGGTGTTTAAAAAAAAAAAAAAAACGCCCCTTACCTGGCCCCCGCTCCCAGCCGCTCCGAGTGCCCCCCTGCATAGGCGGCGTGGTGATGTTAGTCACCGTAGGGGCCGGTCCTGGGGGGCTGAGGCCTATCCCCTCAAGCCTCCCGGGGAGATCAGCGGAGCGCGCGTAGTGGCGTTTGGTCCGTGAACTGCGCAGCCCCGGGGATTTGGGGGAAAATTAGTCCCCAAAAACTCCGGGCCGGTTCTGGGCGCTGGGACGCAAGCCCCCGGGTTCGGGGCCCCGGATCCCGTGGCCGGCCCCCCCCTGGGGAGCCGCGGCACTGCCTGGGGGCCCCACAGGGTGGGGGGGTAGGAGGGGGGGGCCACCCGGGAAAATTCCCCGATCCCCTGGCGGCCCAGTCCGACCCTGTTTTAAGGGTTTTTATCAAAGTGCGATGCAAAAATATTATTTTAACAATTGAAACCCCTGTAATTTTTTTTAAGCTTAAAAAATAAAAAAACTATAAAAAATTGGGTTCCCCTAATGTATCGACCCACAGAGTAAAAACTAATTGTCAGGTATACTGTACGGGGGAGTTCTGAAAAAAATAAAAGAACATAATAGCCCCACCCAAAAAATATAGAATAAAAATGTCGATTATGTTGCAAAAAAGAACCCAAACACAGATAAAAAAAAGTTAGGCTTCAATATGGCGTTAAAATGTGTTTTTTTTTGAATAAGTTTTTTATTGTTTTTAAAATGCAATAAAAAAATAAAAAAAAACCTTTGCAAAAACCTTGAAAAAAAGTGATCAAAGTGTCATATAAACCCCCATAAGGATCCAAAAAAAATGTTAACTCATCAAGCCTTTAATCTGCTCTTATACAGAAAAATAAAAAAAATTTGGCGGTCAGAAAGCGACCTAAAAAATGCAAGTTTTTAAAAAATGTTTATATAGTGAAAAAGAAATAAAACCTAAATATATAAAATTTTTTAAATTGCAATTGTACCGTCGTGTGTAAAGTTATGTATTTATTCCGCCGAAAAATGCTGAAAAAATTAAGCTCAAAAAGCGAGGCTTCCCTGTTTCCCCCCCCCCCTCATTTTTCATGGCAAAATGCTAAAACTATGGAACACCTGTGCATCCAAAATGCACAGTACACCCCTAGATGAGATCCATGAGAGGTGTTGAATCCTGGATGGGGTGACTTCTGGAAGGTTTCACCTGTTGTGGTACTTTTGGGGCTTTGTAAATGGACATGGGGCCCCCCCAAAATCTCGTTCCAAAAAGCCAAAAACGCGCTCCCCCATTGTAGCCCCCCTGCGCCCCAAAAAGCAGTTCGCAGGCACTATACGGTATTGACAAACTTGGAAGAAATTGCTTTTTTTCCTTATAAAAATTAAACATTGCTAAAATTGATGGAAAAAAATATTTAAAAAATTTATTTTCACAGCCGAACGCTAAAAAAATTTGTGAAAGACCTGTGGGGTAGATATACTTGCTAACCCCGGTTATTCCTTAAGGGTGTAGGCATGGGGCTTTTTAGGGTGTTTTTTAAGTTTAGCCCTTAGGGTATCCCCAAACCGTAATGGCACCAAAAGAAAATCAAATGAAAATGAGACCCAAAAGTCCGTAGGTTTTCTCACATTTGAGGTTTTGGGGTTTGAACAAAAACAGTAGGCCCTATGGTTTAAAATTTAAAATGGTAGAATTGGTGGAATCGCTGTTGAGTTGCATTTCCTGATCACATTTATCATGTCCCAGTGAATGATGGATAAAAATTGAAAATCTGCAAAGAAAAGTGATTTTTTTTTTTTTAACTTTTTTTTTTAATTTCACCTCCACTTTGTTTTAATTTCTATGAAAACCCCTAATTAGGAAAAATTTTCCCCAAAATGCTTTTTTTGAATACTTTGGGGTTGCAGTTTTTAGATTGAGTCTTTATGGGGGTGTCTAAAAATAATCCCCCCAAAGCACGCCAAAAAAAAAAAAAAAAAAATCTATGTTGCAAATTTTATTGACAATTTGAAAAATTACATTAAAATTTATAAGCCTAATGTCGTAAAACAAAAAAAAAAAAACTTTTAAAAAATGAAGCCAACCTACAGTAGACAATGGTAGATGTGGTTTATATCTATTTGGGTGGTAACCATCTGTCTTACCGCAGAAATTTTTGAAATTGAAAAAATGTTCACAATATTTTGATATTTTTCACAAAAGAGGGTTTTGTTGGATCAAAATTTCCTAGTAACGTAAAGCACAATGTGCCATGAAAAACAATCTCTGAATCACATGTATAGATAGGTAAAAGTTAAAAAGTTTATTCCACATAAAGTGACACATTTCAGATCTAAAAAATGGGGCTCTGTCAGGTCAAAACTGGTTGACGGTAAGGGGTTAAAGAGCCATATACTTCTAAAACCCCCTCCAAAAAATAACCCGGGAAAAACAAAAATTTTAAAGATCCCCCCCAAAGGGTCCCGTCCCCAGGGAAAAGGGTTTTTTTGGTGGATTTATGTGGGTTTTTTGGTTTTTAAACAGTGTGTAAAAGATTGTAAACCCTTTTACATAATTTAAAGTAGAAAATCCGTCAGTAGTTAGTGCACGGATTTTTCATGACGGTTTTTTACATGTCGGCAAAAAACAAAAAATTTAAAAAATTTCATTCTTCCCCCCAGTTTTTCGCACCCCAAAGGCTAGGTCTACACTGCACGGAATACGTCATTTTTTTCAGGTTTTTTTTTTTTCTAAAAAACACGGAAAAACGTGTAATCTTTCCCCCCATAGACTTAATAAAAAAACCCCCCCTGCTGTTACACGACTTTTTTATCGGCTCGTTTTTTTACTGGACGTCTTTTGAAAACAGCTCAAAAAAACCCCAGACCCGGGCAGAAAATTTACTACGGGATCTATGTAAAGCGCCGGACATCTTTTGGCGCATTTTCGTGTCGTTTTTTTGCTGCGATTTTTCAATGAAAACCCTCCCAGCAGACCCAAGTTACACCTAAAATGAATGTAACAAAGGTTAATCCAATCAAATTTGATACAAGTGTTTAATTGCCCTTGCTTACCATTGTTCTAAAATGATCTTTTGCTTTGCTCGCTAACGATTTTTGCGAATTATATTTTTTGCTAAAAATACGTTTTTTTTTTTTTTTTTACGGTTTTAGGCACTAAAACCTTTTCTTAAATTTTTTGGCGCAAATTAAAGTATTTTGTCAGACGCTAAAAATACGTTCTTTTACGGATTTTAGCGCCAGAATTAGTTTTTTTACGGATTTTGGCACTAAAATCCTTAACTTTATTAGCGCCCAAATATTTTCAGTAAAGGATTTCAATGCCAAAATCCTAAAAAAAAGTATTCTGGTGCCAAAATTCTTTTAAAAAAACTTATTTTTAGGATAGAAGCGAGATAATTTTTTAGCGCCAAAATATGTTCGTAACCATTCTAGGTTAAAATACTTTTTTTTTTTTTTTTTTTTTTTTTACAATTTTGGCACCAGAAATTTTTTTTTATGGATTTTGGCATAAAATACTTTATGAAATATTTTGACGTAAAAAAGGTTATCTCGCTTCTGGCGCTAAAAATACGTTTTGTTTTTTTTACGGATTTTAGCGGCAGAATCCATTTTTTTACGGATTGTGGCTCTAAAATCATTCACTGAACATATTTTGGCACTAATAAAGTGATCTCGCTTCTGAGGCCAAAAATAAGTTTTTTGAGGATTTCGGCGCCAGAATCCGTTTTTTTACGGATTTTGGTGCAAAAATCCGTATTTTTACAGATTTTGCCGCTAATAAAGCGATCTAGCTTTTAACCAAAAAAAAAAAAAAATTTTTTTAGGATTTCAACCCAGTTTTTCCTTTTTTATAGGGCTTTTGGTGCAAAAATCCGTATCTTACAGTTTTTGGCGCAATACATTTACCTTGCTGAGGGAAAGATAATGTGGGTTTTGTGGTTTTGGTAAACTGGTGCAAAAATTAATTTAAAAGCTAGCACGTGCGCAGCACACAAAGGAAAATGTGCCACAATGGCTACGGTTTAAAAAGGAAAAGGACTACTTAATGTTTCCCCCTGTAGGGTGTAGCTTACTCCAAGGGGTTTAATTTGTGCATACTTTAAAAAAGCAGAGCAAAGAGCTCCAAAAAACACTCCAAAAACCTCCGAAAAACGCACAAAAAACGAACTTTTTTTTCATGTTTTTGAACAGGGGGACAGAAAACTCAGTTTCATAAAAGTTTTTAGTAATTCGTTGTAGGTAATTTTTTGCCCACTGCAGTGTGACATACCCTAAAACTTGAATAATTAGGAAAGTAAAGCATTTCCCTGTAATTCAGCAATAAAGCCTGGCCTTTTAAGAAAGGACCCTGAAGTCACATGATACCTTTTTTGACAGCCCTGGAGTTTTCTTGTTCGGGGTTAAAGAGAAAACTGTAAAAGGGGGGAGAGGGATATTTGGTGTGAGCTTGTATAAACAGTGGGAAAAACTGTGCTACTGTTTGTACTACTGGGGAATAGAACAATGTATTGGGGAGAGGGAAGAGGGGACGGGAACGCGGCCACAGATTAACCCCTTATACCTCGTCCTCATGTGCGTGGCTCTTTTTTGCTCCTATATGTACGAAGTAGGGAAAAACTGGATTAACCCTTTACAACCTGTACTTTTCCTTTTAGGGAGTTTTAAAATGCCATATAAAGATTTTCCTGGTAACTTAAATAAAGTTCAGGTTCTGGCAGAAAAATATTTGCCTATGTTTTGCTGTTTCATTCACTGTCATTGCAATGTGGTACATGGTGAAAAAATTCACCGGGTTTTGTGTTTTCCCTTTGGAATTTTACACATGCTTTTTTTTTTTTTAAAATTACATTGGGCTTTTTTTTGGCCCAAAAAAAAACGGACCAAAAACGGTATTTAAAAAGCCCCAGGTGTTTTATGTTGATTTCAAGAAAAGGGGAAAAAATTTATACGACTTTTGGATGGCTTAACGGACCCGATGAAGAATTATTGTCAATTCTTACCCGTTTTACGCTTAGTCATCCTTTTTAAAAATAGAGGGTATTTTTGCTGCACAGAAAACCTATCCGAACATGTCCCCACATTTTTAGAAATTTGGACATCCCCCTATGAGAATTTTTAAAAAAATAGGGACTTGTTCCCCCATTTTTCTGTAAACCCCAGTGAACTGCTTTGTGCACCAAAAACTTGCCAATCTTTTCATGCGCGGGGGGTGCTGTAAAAAAGGCCCCCCCCGACAGTTGGGTAATCCCAACAAGAAAAATCTCACCAGTTTTTGGGCCGTGTTCACCGGGCTTATCCGGTGGATTTGTGGCCGGATTGCGCTCGCAAATCCGGGGTGAATAAGGGGCGGGGGCCCGGGGCGCGGCGGGGGCGCTGTCCCCCGGCCCCATAGACTGTCATTATCTACGGCCGTACGCGCCCTAATGGCATGTCCCTTTCTCCCCCCCGCGGCGGGTTCGCAGCGGGGAGGAGCGACGGAATCCACTGTTCTCTATGAGAGCAGTGGATTACCGTAATAAATCCGGCGCATAGTATGGCGCCAATCCGCGGAGAAATAAGCCGTGTGAACGAGGACTTAGATTATCTAATAACATCAAAGGAAAAAAATTTTTGCCCCCGAAATATTAGGGAATCCTTTGATTTTTAAAAAGAAATATTTGTCGTATTTACTGTAAAATTTTGCATCTTTCCCTCCCTGTATTTCCGCTGTGTAGAGAAGTGCCTTTTTGGAAACCAGTCCTTTTAAAGCCTTTTTGTATATTGCAAGTGTTGGGGGGGCCAAAACTTTCCTAACCTTTTCTGTCTGTTGACATTCGGTTTTCCTGATGAATTTCATCTCCAAAAAACTGAACCCCTTTTCCCTTTGTGCTTTTGCGAGCTCCACCAAAAAGGAAAGTGAAAAAAATATCATCGCTTTAAATTTACAGGGAGGTATAAGCCCGATATCAGCTGTGATGGGAGGGATAGGGGAATTTTTATAATATCTTGAGAAATTTTTTGGGGAATCCCAGCATCCCAAAACCCCATGAATCTGGCGTTTTTTGTTGGTCCCCGTTTGAGTGGTTGCTTGTGGAAAATCTTATTTGCAGCGTCACTAAAAAAAATTGATTTTGATACCCTCCCTTTAAAGACCGAAAATTAATTTTTTTTAATTACAGAGGTCGGACAATTGGATTTTTTATTTAAACTACCTCTTAGATGTCTGGAAGTAATTACAATTATTTGTGGTGTAAAAAAAACTAAAAAAAAAACGCGTTCGCCATTGTTTTTTTGGGGTTTTTTTTAATTACCCTTGAATACTGCGTGAACAACGTATTAATTTTATTTCTATCAGATGGTATAAATTTGTTGATGGTAGTTAATGATTTTAAAACTATAAAAATTTTTTGATGCAGTAAGGGAAAAAAGATCTGGAACGGTTGTTCCCTAGGTACCAGCGTCATGCCACCAGTTTGCACTGCACAATTGTGTTGCTGGTGAGGGAAATTTAGGGTCGGGGTTGCGATCAAGTCACCAATAAGGAATTCCTTGTCTAACTTCTTAGATGCTTAGCTTTGTTGATCTGAACCCCTATTAGGCCAGTTACATGGGGGGATTTATGATCTCCTTTTGAAGCAGAATTGGTTTTCAAAAACAGATGAAAACCTCCCCCCTAAACCTAAAAAGAAAATCCGGGCTGTATTACATAGCTCGATTGTCTGAGTTTAATTTTAAAAATGCCCTTTTGCAAAAAACTGGGGAACGTATTTCTCGCACAGGATTTCCTCTAAAAAAAAGGGGAAAAAAAAACTATTTGGGCTGCTTGGAAACTCAATTGTGCTCTGTGATTCAAAAAAAGTTGAAAGACTGAATCCAAAATCTGTGCCAAAAAAAAGAAAATGGAGTTAAAATGCCCCTCTTTTTAACATACTGTTCAAATACTTTGTCGAAAAGCAGTTTTTAGGATTAAAACGTTGATATTTTTGTCCTCTGTGATGGGTCCAGCCTTAGATCTATATAAATCTGTATAGAAAAATTTTTGTTGGCCCAATCAGTTAAAGGGGTGTTCCTACCGTGCACCTGTCACACTTTGACATATTCTATCAATAAAGGAGTTTTGCCACGAAGTGAAAATTACATGGGATGCTTGCAAATTGTATAATATACAATTTCCATTCATCATTATTAAAATTCTGTATCAGTTTTCTTGTAGTGCTCCTTTAGTGATCCCTTTTTTTTTTAAGCTCACGTCCGGGGATACGATATGGACGGAGTCCTAATCTGGTAGACTATCGACATTTACCTTTCCCCTCGGGCAGCTACTGAGTGTTCAAAACCCAGGTGCATCATTCTATCCTGTCCTCTTTACTCCTTAGGGATTAGTCAAAAAAATAAAAAAAAAAGAAAACCTCAATAGGTCTGTGCATTTATAAAGAGAAATAAAAATCCAAGGGTTTTGGGTTTTGCAGGGTTTGAACCAGGGCCCTTTTGGGTGTGGGAAAAACATTTACCACTGAGCTAATTGAATACCATCCTGCTGAGTCAAGATATGCAATTTAAAAAAATAAAACACGCCCCCCTTTTGAGCCACAGAGTGAAAGCGGTGAGGAGGGATGAAATGAGATCGTGGGAAAACCCCCCTTTAAGTAAATCGGGGGACTTGTGCAGTGAGCAGTTTCCTTGTTGCTTTGATCAATTGGTAGAGTCCCTGATTAAAATTTTTTTTTAAAATGTATTTAGAAAAATAAAACTGACTGATTGGGTTTCTGTCTGTATTTAAGAATATTTTAAACTGAAGTCCACTATGCTCGGCCCCTTTAGGTTTGCCACTTTTGAAAAACCTTGTTCAGCCCTGTTAGGGAATTCTTTGTTAAAAGAGGGGGGCTTTCCTTTTGAGGATCCTTGTATTGATTGTCCTGTCCTGTAATACACAGGGAATCGATTTGAGTAGGTACTGTTAATTATTTTTCCCTGTGGTGTCCCGTGGAAAGCTAAACCCGGTTTCTGGCAGGTTTCCACACCGCTTACACTTAGTTTTGGAACCATGGCTGGCAGGGGCAGGTGATGTTTAGTTTCTGCGTTTGGGAAAAAAAGAATATTGGGAGGCCGGCGGAAAACGTTTTTTACACTGTCGATTTAGAAGGGCGGGCATAGAGTAGAATGTGCACACAGGAGACGGAGTCTGCTGGGTGGGAAGGTAATGGGGGCCCTCAGGACGTATTTTTTTTTAAAGTGTTAGGGCGCTGCTTGAATGCTGTTTTTTAGTAGTTGCAGAACCACTTATTTGTGAAACAGTGGACTCCCGGGTTTTACCATCTTTGATAGAAATGTGAATTCTTCTGCGTATTCTGGCTATGAAAACACTCGAGCACTTCTTGTTTTGGCACCCATGGAAGACTCCGCTATATTCCAGAGGAAAAAAGACAACAGACGACTGCACATAAAAAAACGTTTCTGAAAACCAAGGTGCCAAGCTGGATGCGCAACAACAATATAATATGCATACTCCAAGTGCCAGCAGCACACTATTAGTTAAAGAATCAAAGGTACATAAAAATTTGGTGAAAATGCATGTCCTGCTAATTATAAATATGAAAATTTGGGGTTCTTAAGTTCACAGTTTTTTGATCAAAAAATGTTTAAGCACACCACCCAAACGTCAAGGAGACCCCGTACTCCATGACGTTTTGGGAGGATGAGCCTTAAACAATTTTGGCTATATTTACTATTTTGCCAAAGCAAACTTAAACTCTAACAGTTCTCTAATCTATTAACCCTAAAATAACATTAAATTATATCTAAACTCTTAGACCTCTATACACACTATTTAAAAACCTGATCTCTATCCTCATCATTTCACCCTTATTGCTTCTAAAGAGGGAATAACTCCCATTCTATCATCAAGCTCAGGTGGAACCCCAACTATTAACAGGAGAGCTTATATCTAATAGCAAAGATACTAGCTTCAGTAAGGGATCCCAAGCCACACTACATGGGCATGGTCGTCCCCAATCTCAAAGACACAGCAACAAATAAGGCCCCCTTGTGATCACCGTCGCAGCAGGTGACACTTTTAGACATGAGTTAGAGATCACAATCTAAAAGTCCAGCCTGCCTCCGCCGTCGGCCCTGCAGGGTGGTAAACCCATGCAGTGGGGACTGCTGCACGGATTTCCATAGAGCACAATTGAGCTTCTTTTTCGGCCGATTTCCAGGCGTCTGAAAAACCGCAAACCGTCTGAAAAACCGGCCCGAAAACCCTTGCAGTGTGGACATGCCCTTACCGTAAGTTTCAAACGGCAAATATTCAGCGCGCTGCGTTTCACGTTGTATTGTGCTCTAATACAAGCGAGATGTTGCCGCACTAAATGACGGTAAATCCATAGTTTCTCATGAGAACTATGGATAACGCCTCCACCTCCCTGGGCATACAATATTCACGCTTGGGAGATAGTGACATGACGTAAGCGCCGCAAGTAATAGAAAGTCTATGGAGGCCGAGGGATGCCGGCGCCCCCCGTCGTCCACGTGTATACATATGCTGATCAGCGCGACTCCCAAACACCCGGCGTAAATCGGGCATACTTTATGCCTCGCAATTACGCCGTGTGAACATGGCCTTACAGGGGTTATTCCAGGAAAAACATGTATTACCTATACACAGGATAGGTGATAAATGTCTGATTGCTGTGGGCCCTGCTGTTAGGACCCCAAGTGATTGTTGAAACAGGGTTTCGGGCTCCCTGTTCTTCCTCACTGCGCTCGTGCAGCAAAGAAGAGCTGGAATGGAGCAGCAGTCAAACATGCGCAATGCTGCTCCATTCAAAGTCTAGAGGAGCGGCGAAGATAGATAAGTGCTGTACTCGGCCATCTCTGTCACTCACATAGGCTTTGAATGAAGCAGCAGTGTGCCTGTTTGAACACTGCTCCATTCAGACTGCGTAGATTAGAAGGACGAGGTGTTGGGAACCCATTTTTAGCGATCATAAGGGGACTCCAGACGATCAGACATTTTGTCACCTATCCTCTGTATACGTGAGAACTGTCTTTTGTGATACAACCCATTTAAGACTCTCATCTGTGCCTTAACCAAAACCCCTCTAAATTCTGTTTCCATTAAAACCAGGCGTCTAAAGAGCATTCTTCTTCAAAAAAGTAACGTGTTGCAGGGTGCCTTTGTGAACCAAAACTACAATGTCAGAGGACAGAGTTGTCCTAAGACCAGACCTAGCATTCCTACCAAAGGTAGCTTCTAGATTTCACCAGTTAAAAGACATTTTCTCTCTCTTCCTCTTTTTGTTATAAGCCTAGATCCCTAGGATTTTGAATTCCATTTCCTAGATGTCTGATGTCTTCCTTAGTATATGTAATAGAATAGAGGAAATGCAGATTTGGGTACTTCCTGATATCTTTCCATAGGGACTAAGGTTTTACAAGCATGGTGCCTATGTGGGGTGCAGTTCCTATGTTACACTGTCATGGGTAAAGGGAAAAATAATTACCTTTATAGGTGATTTGATGTTCTAGATCCCATGACCACTCTCCTTTTATACCTTCTGTCTTTTTCTTATTTCCTCCTCGTTTGTGGCAGTCTTTACATGTGGGGTAGCAGCAAAAAGTAAAACAAAAATTAGTTTCCGATTTATACTAAGCAGGAGATCTCTCTAGCTCTGTAATCAGCTAAAGCATTAGGAGATGCTTCATCTTTTTATCTGCAGGTTTCCTTTTCTTGGAGATGGGTTTTTGCGCTTTCTTACGCTCTATGTCAGAGTTCACATGGCGTCTGGGTCGAATAGCGGTGCAAACTGTACATGTTGCTATACACCAGGTTTTTAGAAGTATGCTCTGGCAAGCGTGTACTTCTAAAATGCTCTGTGCCGGCTCACATAGACCTTCACTTTCATGTGGGAATAAGTCTCATGTCACTTCTTTCTCCCGACGCATAATACACATTGGGTAAAAATGCTCTCAATGAGCGCTATGAATTATTGTATTTGCTGGGCGTATTGCAGCACAAAGAGAGCTGTGTGAACATACCCTATCTCTCTCTAGTTCTTCTAGGTTCTAGAAAATCAATTACAGGTGATTATCATTTTTCAGCCTTCATTGATAGCAAGGGGAGATCTTGAAAGTGGTGATTAATTGAAACAAAGCATGTTAAAATTTTGGCAAACTTGTGATTAAAAGGGTTTTCTCATCATGCAATTTTACAAAGTCTGCTCTTCACAGCCAGCTTCAGGTTCTCACTTCCTGGTTAGCTCGTGGGATCACAACAGTGTTTGGCAAATAGATCTGATATTGACTTTTTCCCGCTTAGAGGGACATTAGTATTGAAAAGGTTTAAACAGCAGGGTAGAAGGCTACAGAGCTCTAAAGGGTTAATGTTTGTTAGTAAAAAAAAAACCCATAAAAAAGCTCTTGTGCTGCTGATGAGACACACCGGGGAGAGATCCATTAATTCCCGGGGAAGTTGTGAAACTGCATGGGGAAACCCCTGTTTTTTAAAAAAAAAAAAAAAAAAAAAAAAAAAAAAAAAAAAAAAAAAAAAAACAAAAAAAAAAAAAAAGACGCACACCTTATTCATTTTGTTTTTTCGTCTTCATAGGGTTTGCCCTGTTTTTCACACGAGAAGAGGACCTGGGATCCCTGCAGACATAAAGCTATTTGACATTTTCTCACAGCAGGTGGCCACAGTCATACAGGTGAGGCTGTATAGTGAAGGGCTAAACTATTTAGGGGGAGCCATCATACATGGAGGGGTCATTGGAAATGTTAATGCCCCCAGATGGAAGATTTTATATTACCCTGTCTGTGCATGTATTATTTGTGTGTAACATAGGCAGTATGTACCTCCCATATACAAATGGTGGATGTGGATGGTATGGGAGTCCTAAAACATAGTGGGGTAAAAAATATACTTCTGAAGATGGATAGCGAGGGGGGGGGAGGGGGTTGATGCTATCCTTCAAAAACCCTTTTCCCCCCATCATTTTTTTTTATTTTGTCACCAAAATCTTCTGGAATTGTTAAAAAAAAAAAAATGTAGAAATACTGATAATCTTTTACTCTTTTTCAAAAAATAAGTAATTTTCATTAGACCACGAGCAGAAGACTAAGCTAAAGTTACACTTCTAGATCTATATTCTCTCCTCTGTGTATGTGGAAGGTGGTAGTTTATCAGATGAAGTCCTTTGATGTCAGATTGAAGTAATTTTATGGTGACATAAACATATGTTTCTAGATAGTAACTATCCTAATTTCGATTATTGCTCTTTTCTCCCTTCTCCCCTCTCCCCGCGTCTCCCCACAGGGGTAGCCTTCAGAAGATGTTTGTCCTTCAATGTCTCTTATTAAATTGGAAGAAGTCTCCCTGTCGGGTGGATTATGTTGATAAAGTGTTGGAGACGACAGTAAAAAATCTTTTAAAAAAGCTAACCTGGACCCGGGTTCTGACTTTTCCTTTGCTCAGCATCAGTGATCCCTTTTATGTTATTTTTAAAAAGGTCTAAGTCTTAATAGGAAAAATAGGACCTTATAGTTTAAAATAACAACTCTACTATTAAGACATTATACTGACACCTAAAAGGGTTGTTCAAAGGGGGAATTCCCGTAAAAGAAATGTTTCTCACCCCTTTTAAGAACTTGGGTTCAAAGCTCTGCTTGTTGTCAGGGAACAGGCGTTAGAAAATGTGTATTGGCTGGCTGCATTTGATGCATAGCAGATGGTTTGTCAAGGATTGTTTGCAGTCTAGGCTACCGTCTTTGGGCATATCACAGTAAAGGCACAAATGTCTAACCTCTCCTGATTTTCTACCGTGTAAAGATGCATGTTTCCCCAAAAATAAGACATTGTCTTATATTAATTATTGCTCCTAAAGACGAGCGAAGACTTATTTTTAGGGGATGTCTTATTTTTCTATGAACAAGAATTCACATTTACAGTTGAACAAAAATCCACATTTATTAATATACTGTAGTGAGGTCATCACAAACATCAACGTAAGCAGCCAAACTCTGAATTTCATAAAAAAAAAAGCACTGTCTTATTTTCAGGGGATGTCTTATTTTCGGGGAAACAGGGTATGTATTGTATTGTTCTGTACTTCAAGGCTTCAGAGTTGACACCGTCTTAGGATTGTATAGTAATAAACCTACTCATATTTCAAGTGTGAGGGCCATGATTTAATTTTTTCTGCATGCCTGAAAATAATTTAGGCAGTAGAATGGTAATGCACACCTGTATGCGTTGTGGGGGAAAACACCATAAGGTCGTCCCTGGCACTCAAGTGACATCTGCCTGGGGTAGGCAAGCGTCAGGGCGAAGTAAAGTATGCATACAACGTGGTGAGCAGACACCACTTACACATAGCGCCTCGACGCTCCTCTCCCTACTCCTCAATTTTTCCAGGTGCATACGCATTGTGACATAATAAAGTACAGGAGGCAGAAATCTCGGGTACTTGGGCCCTTTTTTTTTTTTTTTTTTTTTTAAACCTAGGCTCACTATGGGCTTAAATGTTCAGAATGTCATCCCTAGCTACAGCATACACTATAGAATAGCAGACTGGCGCTTCTATACTGTGGCTGCCCACATCCTTCCCCGAATTAAAGGGGTTTTGCCCCGATCTCTTTTCTGGTCCTTGCCAGCCCCCTTGCTCTGCTTCTGGCTTGAAAAAGGGGCGTCTTCAACTGACAGGACAGGAGATCTCTGACGGGACAGAGGGGAGAGAGATCAACGAAAGGACAGCGGCGGGGGTGGGGCCGCTGAGGGGACAGAGGCGGGGGAAGGGCCGCTGAGGGGACAGAGGCGGGGGACGGGCCGCTGAGGGGACAGAGGCGGGGGACGGGGGCTGAGGGGACAGAGAGGGGGACGGGGGAGGGGACACGAGTCGGGGACGGGGCCCCCTGAGGGGACAGAGGCGGGGGAGGGCCGCTGCGGGGACAGAGGCGGGGGCCGGGCCGCTGACGGCACAGAGGCGGGGGACGGGCCGCTGAGGGGACAGAGGCGGGGGACGGGAAGAGGGTAGATGAGAACACAGGGGAGAGATAATGGCATCGGGAGCAACATTATGGAAGTATGTGATGGCAGGGAGGAAGAACGCATGTGCGGCAATGCATGTTCCCGAGCCCGGCCATCAAACAGAAGATTCTACTGAGCAAGCGCAGCCAGGCCAGGAGAAGTGAAAGTGCCGGTCGGAACCCCTGAAAATGAGCAGTACACAACTGAAACAGAAAGGAGATGTGTATTCTAATATGGTGCATATTTTTTTAAATTCATTATAATTACAAACATGTAAAATTAGCATTTGGGATGTTCCCATGTCAATTTAATTTTGTGGCAAAACCCCTCTAAGTGTCACACTATACAGTGTAGTGTGGCATTTCATTTGGGGAGGGCTGCAGGTGGCTACACTATAGCAGTCACTGCCTCCTGAGTAGTGCACTAGTCACCAGGCCGTTGGGCTCCTCTATAGTGCATGAAGTCGTAAGGGATGATGTTCCAAATGGAGCGTCAGTACTTACTGCTATACATATAATAGAAAATATATACCTTTTAAAACACACATCTAACATACGATACACATCAATAAAGCATATGAACTCCTTTTGGTCCATAGTGAGCTTTGTGGGCGAGAGTTTATTTTAAACTGTGTTCTGTAAATGGGCAACCAGTGCAGTGTCTGACAAAGGTAGAGGCAAAGGTGTACCAGCTGGAAAGCAAGATGAGCCTGGCTGCTGCATTAGTGATAAATTGGAGAGGGGAGCGTCTGGAGAATGGAAAAAGCTTGGTAAGGAGTTACAATGCTGAGATCCTCTCGAAAGATCTGTTATTTACTGCAGAAAACTACTGGCGAGCCCTCATTTCCCTTGCAGCAAAGCATCACACAGCTGTAGAAATCAGTGGGTCTTATATGTAATATACTAAAGAGCTGGACAGTTTTCTGCTTTGTAGAGGGCGTCCCAACAGTTGGCAGGGCAAATCTCGATTACACCCATATGCCTCAACAGTGCATATGGAAAAAGGTTGACTTCAACAGACACCTTATAAAAGCCCTTCAGCAGACTAAGCACGGCTAGTTTAAGACAGGTTTTCAGAACCTAGATTTAGAAGAGAATGTTCCTATTCATAGACTGTAAGCAGAAATCTTAAAATATTGTGGAACATTTCGTCATATAATTATTAAGCTTAATTCACGCACTGAATGTGTTCTTCCAACAATCATTCCACTGAATGAAGTAAATCCGGTCCTCGTCGCTTCAGGCCATTTTAGAATATGACTTGACTTAAGCCCTCTCTATGCTCTCTGTGTAGCATTGTGCCTCGTGTACGCCGTCACTCTGCACTTATTAGGTTAACGCTCAACTCCGTCCACTTTTCTCTCTTATTTAGACAGGCTCCTGTTGACCCCTCTTGACGCCAGAAACAGATGAATAAATAGCTTGTACATTTAGTTCTGGTGCGCGGCTGTTGATGAAGGCCATGCTTCTCCAGGGTCATAGTCCTTTTTTTTAATTTTGTTGTTTTTTTCTTACAGGCTTCATATTTTGCAGTTTTCTTTTACTGATCGAAATGGACAAAAGGCATTGTTGCTTAGGAAACCATTTTGTCACAATTCTTTGTCCTCTGTATTCTACTGGGGTGCCAGTCTCCTTGATGGCAGAAGTTGGGGGGAGGGTTAGATGGCATTTTGTATTGCAACATGGCTGAACATTTGTTCTCACTAAAGGTTAGGCATTGCTGGAGATGATAGCTATAAAGGGTAAATGGGGTCACTTACTAGAGAACTTTTTTTTTTTGGTTAAGGTTTCTTTTTTTTTTTTTATTGATGCCCTTTTCCTCTTTTAGACACTGTTTACATATAGAATTAATTTACATACATTTGAGTCTGTGTGCATTCACTTAATCTTGTACCAATGTAGTGTCACAGTCTGTATTATACTCCAGAGCTGCACTCGCTATTCTGCTGGTGGAATTACTTTGTACATGTAATTTTGTTTTGCTTTTAAAAATGATTTTAACTAGTTGTTAAAAACAAAAAACATAAGCATGAACATGCAACACACAAATAACTTGTACATTACATTTGTGCTGTATGTCGTATTGTACAAATTTTCTTTTATTGTACCTTGCTATGATGGGTGGAAAATGGGAAGGTGGAGGGGAAAACACAGACCTGAAGCAGAAGGGAAGTAGAGGGTTGTTGGTTCTTGTCTGCATCGATAAGTGGACTGGCTAAGAATAATTGTTAGATTAATTATTTTGTACTGCACCTGAACTGAATTTTGCAATATACTCCAGAGCTGCACCCTCTGTTCTGCTGGTGCAGTCACTGCAAACATGCATGACAAGCCCTGTACTGATCTTGAGTTATATCTTATATAATACTCCAGAGCTGCACTTGCTATCCTGGTGAAGTCACTATGTGCTTTTAATAGATTACTTCTCTTGTACTGATCCTGAGTTACATTCTGTATTATACTCCAGAGTCTTACTACTTTGGGGAAGTTGTAATGTGTATATAATATACATAGCAGTTGAAAACAGTGTTAAACACGTCACCAATTTTCTAAGTAAATATATTTCTAAAGGTGTTATTGACATGACATTCTCACCAGATGTCAGTAACACCCCATCCAGTCCACACAAGCAAATAAATCAAATCACAGATGTCCATAAAATGTGTGTAATAATGAGAAATGACACCGTAAAAAAGTATTGAACTCCAGAAGGAAGAGAGGTGCAAACGCCATGGAAAGTCATGACACCAGCTGAAATCTATCAGTTATTAGAAAGCAATCCTACCTCTTAGTTGGACCAGCTGATATTATTTTCTCACTGATGGCCTATAAAAAGTGTCTCATTACCAAGGTGCCCCACACTGTGCCTTTTTGGGTCTCCCCCCCCCCCCACCCCCATCCCCCCTAAATGTGTAGTATGGTTACTCTCCTCTCCCAGTGTAGTTTAAATTTCACTTCCACTTTGCTTTTATTTCTATAGAACACTTAGAGGGTAAAAAACTTTTTGAATATTTTGACACATCCCTGTATAAATCACCTTAGTCTAAAAAAGAAAAACCCTGCACCCCTGTAACATACATTGCCCTCAAAACTACATCGTCTGAAATGGTACTGTTTGGTATGGTTATCTGTCTTTATATGAAGGGATTACGTTTTGAAAATGGCAAATTTTTCTAATTTTTTTTTTTTTTTTTTACGTTTTGATATATATTTCCAAATAAACAAGGACTTTATTTACCAAAATAAATTACTAACTAAAAGAAAAATGTATCACAAGAAAACATTCTCAAATCAGACGGACAGGTAAAACCATTTACAAATTATTCCAAGATGAGATGACGTGTAAGGTTTTGAAAAAAATGGCTTGGTCCTCAAAGTAAACCTGTCCAGTGGTTTATGCTCTCCGATCTGAGATATATACACACATATATATGTGTATACGATTTTAAGCACAGGATTTTTGTGTAGAAAGAGAAAATACTGACTGGACTCCTTAACAGACAGTTGAATCATTGTAGTGAGACAACACCTTTAGGGTATGTCCACACAATGTACTGCGATGCATACAGTACGTGCTGCAGTACATCGTGTGTTTCGGCAGCGAATAATTGACATGTCCCTTATCTCCACCGCGCATACAATACATATTAGAGCGAAATGTGCTCCAAAATTACGCCGTGTGAACATACCCTTGTCATACCTCAGTCCTGTTTTCTTAATTTTCTAATTTACTGGCTTCTACTGCTCTGCAGTGATGAGCTGCTAAGAACACCAGGTCTGTAGTTATAGTGATCAGTGCTGGCAGAAATCAGTCTCTAAATCATATAAACCTATATGTCAAAGAGCTCAGATGTTCTCTCCCTATCACATCCTGCTGTCAAGATAAGGAAGCATAAACCACCTAACAGGTTCCTTTTAAGTCCAAGAGAGGCTTAGACTTTAAAGGGGTTTTCTCACTACAGAGATTAGCTTTCACTATGAAGGGACAGTTAAATGAAGACTTTTTCTAAATACGTTGGTCAATAGGTTTTACTTATGTCATGAGATAAGAGACGTTGTTTGTGCTTTGCGTGCACACAGGTTTCTATGGTTACTTGTCTTACCAGACCATATTCGGTTATCTGCTTAGAGCAGGAAGTGAAGTCACCCAATGGATGGAATGAGCTCCTGAACAAACTAATTATCTCTAACAAGATTACAGATAAGCCATTGTTTTCAGTCTTCACAGCACATGTACTTTGTGTTTACCGAAAAGAGAACAGCTCCTGCACTTGTCAGTGTAAAGCTCAGCTACTTTCAGAGACGCTAGATATGCTGATCACTGGTATAGAACCATCCACAGCCTGAGGAGACAATGAGTGTAAATCACTGCTAGAAAGTAACAAGAACCCTATCTAGAAATATAACTTTTAATGCAATATCTTTAAAAAGAGATTCTTATGCCAAGATAAAGACTCGCAGAGTAAGTAGAGCCATATATCAGTACTTAGAGGAGGTGTGTATTCATATACATCTCACCATAACATCTGGGGATGTTATTATCATAAAAGGTATCAGGTGTTTGATGCTTAGGCTATGTTCACACGGCTTAAAATGGGACGTATCCCAGTCATTACGGTAATCCACAGTTCTCATAGAGAACTATGGATTACGTCTCCTCTCCCCGTTCGGACAATACGCCGAGCCGGGAGATAAGTGACATGTCATTTATTCATGGCGTATACGCGCCGAGAATAATGAATGTCTATGGGGCCGGCGTCCCCGCAATTACTGCCGTATGAACATAGCCTTAAAGTCACACGGGACTAGCCCTATATTGGACCCTTTGATATCCCTCAAAGAGGCAGAGTGATTACATCGGTAAGGGCGGCCACACCTATCGGTGACTCACCCTAAGAATACCTGGACTCCTCCATATTCACTTACAAAAATACCACACAAAATCCGTGTACACAAGTACAATATGACCTATTCACCGGCATTACCACATACTCCAAATTGCAGTAAATATGATATGACCGGTTTACCAGTGTAAGTTCAAATCTGACAGTGAGTGTAAAACTGCTTGTGAGAAACAGCCCAGTTAGAAAACCCCTTTAAATCATTTTCACTTACGGTAAGTATTTATGCACTGTTTGGTCTGTATCCACTTACCATGTACAGTGGTCCAGGAGTGGAAACTATATTATGATTTGTTTTGTGTAGCAACTTGCATAGAACCGCAGGCACAACTACGGTGTTGTCTTTGCTGATTTCGTTATCGCCACCCACAAATAATGCATTGACAGATAACCAGTTCATCTCTGCTTCCTTGGAAACCAGAGGTTATAACTTGTGTCTAAAATTGTACTTTTTTTTTTTTTTTTTTGTAGCATTGCCACAAGCAGCGCTGTCTCTAAAGAACTGACCCGACTTCTGAAGATACCAGTGGATACTTACAACAACATATTGACAGTGCTAAAACTCAAACATTTCTATCCACTCTTTGAATACTTCGACTACGAGTCCAGAAAGAGTATGAGCTGCTATGTGCTGAGCAGTGCCTTGGAGTACAACACTGAAGTTGGATCTCAAGAGCAGGTACTGTCAAAACGGCAACCTCCATCTTCTGTCTCTTTGTCTATACTCCGTAGTCTTGTTCATATCCTGCATTACTGTGGGTTTTATTGACAGGTGGATGCCATTATGAATTTAGTGTCGACACTCATCCAGGACCAGCCAGACCAGCCAGCGGAAGACCCTGATCCTGAAGACTTTGCTGATGAGCAGGGGCTCGTGGGCAGATTCATTCACCTCTTGAGGTCAGATGACCCTGATCAGCAGTACCTGGTAAGGATTAACACTTGGTTTATGGTCGTTGTAAGCCTGCATTTACAACTTGACGTTCGCCTGAGTTTTCTGTGTGGTTTTCCAAAATTGTGGCAAAAATGCTGCAGCAGCTGCATTGAGAGGGAACCATGGTGTCTGTATGGACATACAAGCTTGCCAGTAAAACTGCGATGTTACCAGCAAACTTGTGTGCCCATTGGCTGCCACATGCAGTAGTGGTTTTGTCTTCATAAGGCTATCGAAGCGTGTGTTCACCCAGCCTTGTGAAATGATACAATACTAATGAGTTCACACTCAAGACAATATAAGAAATGTTCATCTTACCCACAGTCTGTTTGCGAATTTCCAAACGTAGAGTGGATGCACGGTCAGCCGGTTCGTAGTAATCAGATTGCAAAAGAGTAACCACCATCCAAAGAAGGTGTAGTGTGAGATACAGCATATGCAGCTTTAGATAAAAATTCAATAACTTTAATTCAACATGATTAAAAACTTACAGATGATTGTTCGTAGACATACACAGGCAACAACCGTAACGACAAGGGCCCGCCCGCACTTACGCAAGCCTGATCTGACAGACCGACGCATTTCGGTAATAACTACCTTAGTCTTGGTGTCAAGGTCGTTATGGTTGATGCCTGTGTATGTCTACCAACTGTCATCTGTAAGTTTTTAATCATGTGGAATTAAAGTTATTGAATTTTAACTAAAGCTGCATATGTTAGATCTCCAACTATACACCTTCTTTGGAGGCTGGTTACTCTTTTGCATAATGAGTTCACACTGTCCACACTTTATTGCTTGATTAATAGAGCAGTTGTCCTGTTATGTCCTTTTTAGATGATGGATCCTACTTTTTGGAAGCTATGGTCTTGCGAATTGTAGATTCCATCCCAATGTGCTGTTTGATGCAGTTGAGTGGTTGTTGAGGGGTTGTTTTGTGTATGTGTGGGAAGGGGGGGGGGGGGAATTCTCAAATTACTTGCTTGAGTCTTCATTCATCACTCTGGGATGTTTTCAGTGCTAATTTAAGCATTTCTTGTTTGAAAGTAGTTTGCCTTTTGTCCTTTAAAACTGCAAGCACCGGGATCCTTTGCTGTGCTTTATCTCTCTCAGCATCTGAGTGCATATTTCTTCTCTTGCATTGAAAGTCTTTGAAGGCAGAACAGAAGGGGTGTCACTTCAAAGGCTGCTCTAAAAAAGCCCTTTGGTCACGTGATCTCCTGGACTACACACACAACTGTTTCCTTTGTGTCCAGACACACACAACTTCTACACTTCCTGTCAACAAGCAGATTGTTTAAAACCTCAGGAAGCCCACAGAAAATGCAATGAAAAAGTACATTTCATAAGTGCCCTAACTTTGGGAGAGAGAGAATTTACTAAATATTTTTTTTTTCAACTGACAACCCTTTAAAGGGAATGTGTCATCAAAAATGACCTATTGTTCAACTCACGGTTTTATGTTAAACACATTTTTTTAATAATTTTTTGTTATATTTTTTTTTCATTTTCCATATCACTTTCAATATTTTAAAAAAAAATCTCAGGTCCTGCAGTTTTCACTTTGGCCACGAGGCCTAATAATAGTCTGACACTTCCTGTTCTGTACAGAAAGATTCTCAGTTGTCTGCTCATTATCAGCACACAGAGGGTCAAACTGAAAGAATACACCAGTGTGAATAGATAACACAGGATCCACCAGTCACAAGAGGTGATAGTCACAGTTCACCCTTTCACCTCCCTGCACACTGATTTCTTACCATGTCACAGAGCATGACTAGAAAACTCTCCTATAGAAGTGAATGGGACTGAGTTAGTCTTAAGTCTCCTATGTGCATAAAGGTACTGTAAAGCATCTCTCTGACTGCTGTTAAAGCAGTACAAGCAAGGCCTAGTGGCCAAAGTGAAGACTGCAGGACTTAAGAATTATTAAAAAATATTGAAAGTGATATCGAAAGTTTAAAAAAAAAAAAATTCTTTAAAAAATGTATTTAACATAAAAATGGGACTTAAACAATGACTCATTTTTGGATGACACATTCCCTTAAAGGTGCACTGATATTTTAGCTGTCGGCTCTGCTAATTTCCCTTACCTCCAGAGCTCCAGAGCTTTATATTTTACTGACCTGTCTTTCGTACAAAATTCCCTTGCAAAGGTTGTATGGATAACACAGTCTCAATTAATGATCAGCTTATTCTCCAGGATCCCGTCTAATAAAGTGTCCACCTCTGCGGGGACCGTCCAGTAATCTCGATTCTGGGGAAAGTGATTGAATGTGTGATTTCCCTGCAAAGCTGGCATTCGAGAAACTGAGCATTGCTGCACTACACAGTGTCCATTTCAATGAATGTACTGTCTGCGTAATGTAGAGAAGGACAAGTGAAATTCTTTGTAACTGTTATCCATTCTGACGTGGAGTGGAGGATCCTGAACGAAATACCTTCTGTACTCAATGTAGAATTACATTGTAAAGTATTTGAAAATGGGTTTTCTAAATTGGACTACCCCTTTAAGGCAGTTTACAGCTGCCGAGGTCCTAGTCCGTAACAAGGGCATAGGCAAACACTTTTCCAGTGCAATAACCAATGTGACCACCATTATAACTCTCTTATGTATCCTAAGGGACCTGGGTCTTACTGACCCTGACGGGAGCACCTTTACTGCTACCCACCAGGAGACATCTCCTGGATATATCTAGGTTTTGGAAGCGAATAGATGCCTGTTTTGGTATGTACAGTATTTTTCTTGGATATATGTGATAAGACTGAAATCTTCTTTGTTGGACCCCACTGAAGTCTTTTTGATTATGGATGAAACGCGTCTGTAGATTTTATTAGTACGCTTGCACCAGATTTGAGTTACATCTACTCCAACGGTATATTATTTATCTATTATCTTAGACAGATGCCTAGTATTAAGGTCATCTATGGAGGTTTGGGGTCCAGAGAAATGAGATTACACACGCTAGGTGCCTTAATGACTTTTTGAGATAAGTACAGGCAGTCCTCGACTTACACCGTTCCGACTTACATCTGTTCCCTAGTTGCAAACGGAGACTTATGGGGCATGCTGGCACTTGTAGTTTCTTGTTCCACAGCAGATGGTAGCTGTGGAATGACAAGTGCCAGCATGCCACAGCAGCACATGAGGTGAAATCTTCTTAACAGGGGCACAGACAGCAAAACAGAATGTATAAACCCTTCCCTGTACGATCCACAACTAAAAAAAAAAAACTTTTGTGCTGGAGTTACATTTAATAAATAGACCTGTTCCCACTTACATACAAATTCAGTGTAAGAACAAACCTACAGTCCCTATCCCGTTTGTAACCCGGGGACTGCCTGTATTGCCTTTTGAATCTACCTGTCTTGATTAGGGGTGATTAGGGTGTACAAGTACTAGAAGTGTGGGGTCACCCTTTTCTTGGCGAGTACTCTGCTAAGGACTTATTGAGGGATGGTGTCCATTTTGTGGGTAGTTGTCTCTTTAGTGTTGTGTATTTTTTAGATAGTAGTAGTAGTAGTAGTAATTAAAAGTTATGTTTTATAATGAATTATTCTTTTTGGTATAGTAATACCTTTTTCTAGGTTTACTATTGATATTGGCATGACAGACTTTTGGAACGCTCTTCAGTTATTGGAGGTTTCTGTCTTACCCAGCAGATGGCTACAGATCGTTCGAGCTCTAACGCTACCCTGTTTCCCCGAAAAATAAGACAGTGTCTTATATTAATTTTTGCTCCTAAGGACAAGCTTAGACTTATTTTTAGGGGATTTCTTATTTTTCTATGAACAATAATTCACATTTATTGCTGAACAAACAATCAACATGAATTCATATACTGTAGTGATTTCATCACAAACATCAGCATAAGCAGCCAAACTCTGAATTGCATAAAAAAAATGCACTACGTCTTATTTTCGGGGGTGTCTTATTTTCGGGGAAACAGGGTATTATACGTCATATGAATAATTGCTTTCATTGTGTATGGATCATTGTACTCAAGTTACCTTTTGAGACATTCAATATCCTAATGCTCCTATCAATCCAGCTTTTAATATCCTTTTATCATTTTATGAAATCGTAGCAGATGCCGCACCATGAGTCAGTGCAGTGGCTGAATATTGTGTTTGGCAGTGTAGGTAAAGGTCCTTTATGTCAATCAGAAGCTCTGTAGTCCCCTCCCATTAATATATCCTTTTAAACCGCAAAGTAACTGCTCCGTAATCCTATTTGTGACTTTTGGCTGTGCATTATTGCGCTATAAATATTTACTGCTCCCCTCTCCAATAGATCGCAGCCACTTAGGATACTTATATTTGCATTCATTTCACCATTGATTCCACTTTTTTGGAATTTTGTTTTCTCCTACAGATCAATGTATTGAAGATCCACTTTAAAGGGATGATCCACCCAAAGAAAGTTTACCTTAGGGTATGTTTGTATGGCGTTTTCAGTACGTTTTTGGATAACGTTTTCGATCCGAAAAACGCTGCGTAAAACGCATTCAACATGCAGGTGCTTGTTTGAATGCGTTTTTGCTGCAGCAGAAATGCACCCTGTAGTTTTAAATATGTTGTCTGTTGCGTCTCTCGCATCAAGAATTGACATGACAATTCTTTGAACGGATCCGAAAGACGCATCAGAAAGATGCTGGTAAAATATGTATCGTCTGAATGCCGATGCGGGTTTTACATTGAAATCACACTGCACATTGTTAGGCTATGTCTACGCTGCCCAGGAAAACGGTCGTATCTTCGGCGCTTTTCATTTTTTAAAAGCGCCGAAGATACGATCGTTCCTGCGGCCCCATAGACGGCAATAGGAAAGACGAGCTGCAGTCTACACAGCTCGTCTTTTCTCTGCCCGTCTTTCGGCAGTGGCGTATTATACAACATGTTGCATAATACGCCGGCACTTCTCGTTTTCTTGCTGTCTTCCCATACAATACAATTGTATGGGCGACGTCGGGAAAACGAGAAGCCACCGCGGTTTTTGCACATGACAAAAAACGCAGTCCTGCATCGGAGAGGAAATGGCCGCTTTCAGGATGTTTTTTGTCCGATGCAGTGTAGACATAGCCTTAGATATGTGTTTGGGTCCATTTAGGGTCCGAAACATGGATCCAAACACGCATCTAAAAAGCGTATCCAAAAATGTATTGAACATGCCGTGTGAACATCCCTTAAAGTGCTTGTCTCACTACAAAGATTAGCTTTCAAAATGTAGGGAACACTGAATGAAGACATTTTCCAAATATGTTGCTTTGTTCATCTTCTTTTTTTTTTTTGTTAAGGAGCTACAAATGATTTTATCACTTTCTGAGGGTTCTCAGGTTTCACAATTGGCCAACCTGTGTACTCCTTCTCCTCTGCTGTTTGTTCTATATTACGTCATCACACAGGTGCAGCAGAGCAGGCAGTGAGAGCTTGTTTGTTATCTGATCTTTCAGACAAAAGACAGTAAATACTCTGTTTACATTAGCTCAGAAGCTTCTCCGGACCTCAGAGAAGGTAATTTATTAATCTAGACTAATAAACAGGAGAAGTCTTGAATACACGGAGCTCATATGCTAATTACAGACAGCTTGACCGGGAAGTTGACAGAGCAAAGCAGAATTATTTCATTCATGCAACCTCTGAACCATTGTGATGAGAGAACCCCTTTAACTTTCTCTAGAATGCCGTACTGTTGTTATCACTGCTTCTCCTACTGCATTAGTAGACTGGTTAGTTCAGTGACTGCAGGATGGATATAGTCTAATAGAAGGAGCTGGCACTTTGTTTTTTCGCTTTGTCAGCCTTCAAGTGGCAGCAGCCTACCCCCCATGGGAAAAGAATGTGTAAGTAGTTGAAAAGTCCCCATTTTCCCGATACATGAGAGCCACAGGCCGCCCTCTTTAGCTTCATATGTGTTTTGAACTAGTATATGCTTCCCGGCAGTAGTGATTGACTTGCTAAATGTAAAGTGGAGGAAGTGGGACTTATCCCCATCTTTACTGTAAACGAGGTCACAATTAGTGCGCTGGCACCTCTCTTCTTATAGCAGGAAAGTACTGATTAAGTCACCTCCCGCTGAGACTTGTTATTTTTCCGGTATTGGTTTCAGCTGTTGCCAGCGGCGCTGCTGACAGCTCATCATTGTCATGAACAGAAGCAATTTCCCCAAATGTCCTGTGTGTGCCGAAGAAATGACAAGACGTAATTCACAGCGCATTTTGTCTAGTCCAGCTGGGTGTTCTGTGAACAACAAGAGGAGGGACTCCGGTATTGGATGAGATTTTAAATTGGAGCTGCTTATAGTAGAATGAAAAAACTGGTCAGTAGGTCCTGTCCCACTGTGCGTTGAAACATCTGTTCATGCTGGTTGTACTAATTCTATACTCCGAAGTCTGTCAGCATTTCTGCAGCCTTATTGGGTTGTATGTACTTTTAGATTATTCCGCCTTTACTGTTAGTAACGCATTGAACGGGGCTCTGGTGCCTGGAACTGCACTGCAATGACGATGCTGATAGAGAGTGGAGATCCAGCTGTGTCCCCCGCTGGCAGGCCTTTTGTTCATAAGCAGCAGTCTAAACCCATAGATTTTGTTTTCTGTTATGACCATTTACCAAGCCTTTCCTAGAGTTGTATTATCCCTTAACTTTGTTGTGCAAATGTTTCCTACACTGACTTCCTGCATGTAACCTTTATACATACAGCAACCACGTTATCTTCTTGTTGGGCACTAGGGACATAGACTATTGGCCCTGTATATTATTATGCAGTTGTAGTGCTAAATAAAGTTTTTGATAGGGCTAAGAGTAAAGGCAATAGGGGCTCACCATGAAAGCGGATGAATTGCATTTAGCAACCATGACATCCCAGATGGGCAGAAGCCATCTTCTATAATACATTTTTTTTTTTTTTCATTTCATTGTTTTAAAAAAGTTTACATAGTGCTTTTGAAAAAAACAACACCCTTCACCCCAGCCAAAAAATGGGGGGAGCATGGGGGATGAAGAAGAGGGGGTTAAACAATTTACATTCCCCAAGGCTTTTTTGCAGACGGTTTTCAGTTTTGAAAGCCGTCTGCAAACCGGCTGACAAACTTTTACACAGACCTCCTATGGAAAATCCGTGCGGCGGTCCCCACTGCACGGATTTTCTACTGGATGGTTTTTTTAGACCCCCCGAAAAATATTGAAACATTTTCTTTTTCCCCCCTTTTTTGGGGCAGAGCATGAACATTTAAAAATGCGAATGGGGGGAATGGGCGAAAACCCTTTCACCCCCACCCCCCTGCGGCCGTGTGCACGGCCCCAAAAAGGGCCCCGTTACACGGTTATTTGCCGACGGATTGGGCCGTATTCCGGCCGGATTTGCGCTTCAATACGGCGCCAATCCGTGGAGTCTTTAGGTAATCCCTGCTCTCTATAGAACAGTGGATTCCGTCGCCCCTCCCCTCGGCAAACCGCCGCGGGGGGGGGAGAAAGTGACATGCACATTATTTTACGGGGGGGGACGCGCCGTAAAAAAATTGCTTTGTCTATGGGGCCGGGAGCGGCGCCCCCGCCGCACTCCACCCCCGCCCCGTCCCCCCCGTATTCAGGGCGGATTTGTGCGCTCAATAGGGCACAAAATCCCGCCGTGAATAGCCCGGGGAAAAGGGGCCAACACTGCAAAAAACCGGCCCTGGGGAATGCCCCTTTGAATCAACTTCCAAAAATGGGCCCTGATCTTTTTTCTTTTTTTCCTGCTGTGCCAGCAATTCCAGTTTATGGTCACCTCTGATGATGGAGGGAGATTCCAACAGATTTTGAGAGCCTGGAAGTCTACATTATGTACACTAGCAGCAGTTTAATATACTGTAGATGCCTGTGTGGCAATGGAGGAGGAGGCTAAAGCAACAGATAAACCCTGTCACACTATGCCCTCTGTGTTCTGTCCCGCAATGTATGTATAGTGAAAGACTCAGATTAACCCTGTACAAGCATCATTCCCCCCCCGCTCCTTTCACTTTGGGATCTCCCCCAGAAGAAAAACCCCATAAAGATAATTCTGACTAAAAAAAGTGAAAGTAAAATTGTTTACCTCAAGGTATTCTACACAGCACAGGTTTTCTTTGGATTTTTTGATTTTAGTATTTAGAAAAACCCCTTGAAAAAATTTATGGAGGGGGGGCGTGGCCTGGATGCTGGCGGAAGATGCGTGTGTGAAGCTGCTAGGGCCTGAGTTTTAAAAGTCTGGACCAGCCTTTAAAAGGGGCCCCGGAAGCCAAGAAGGGGGCCAAGGTTGCCCCCGACACCGGTTCTGGGAGTGCCCATCTGGAACTTTTTTGAGCCCTCCGGGGGTCTGCAACCGCTCCCACTTTCACACCTCCCATTGAGCGGGCGCCCTTCCACACCGGGCCACCTGATCCCGCAGCGCCCATGTGTGCGGGGTTAGAAAAGGGGGGAGGCACTGCATTCCGGGGGGGGGTGTGGGGCCCGCAAAAACAAGCCCCGGTGAGTCGTGCCGCTCCCTGTGCGCTACCTGCGTACAGCCCGACAGCAGAGGCTCTAGCCGCATCGCGAGGGGGCCGGAAGATGGTCTCGGCACCATCTTCACCATCCGGCCCGGGTGCTCTCTGCACATCGGCGGCCCAGCCGTGGTGGACGCGGCGGTGCTTCAGCGGCGCCATCAGCTGCTGTCACCGCCCGTGACAGGCGCTCACCCGTCATACTACAGCCCGGGTGCACGGAGTCAAGAAGAGGAGCAGAGGCAGCAGGCTTTCATAAGGTTGGAGAAGGCGACTATGACAGGTGTGGGGTTGCTGAGGGGACAGCACTCTGCTCTTATACCACAGCAGAGTGGGCCCGAGGAAGGCATGTTCTCCCTAGAGCAGGGGATCTTGCCCCATAGCATTAAGCTGGGGGCTGGCTCTGCAGCAAAGGGAGCAGGAGAGTCCAGGGCCATGCCTACAGAAACACCCGCTGAAGTACTGCACCTGGCCCGGGAGGAATCTTCTGGTGCTTGGCTGTCACCAGGGGATTCTCAGAGACACACGCAGGAGTCAGTCCCAGACCCTCTCGAGGCTTTAGCTGAGGGAAGTGACTGCCTTGATCCCTGTGGTATGCATATTACGCCCCCAGACAGCCCTCAGCTATTATCAGATGGGCACATTCTCAATGTGCCCAGAGGGCCCCTGATCCCTCAAGCTGCTTCCACTGATGCGGTGCTATGTCAAACTATCCTAGGGGACTTTGCTGCGGCTCCTTCTGACATTACTACAGACAGAGCTTTAACAATCCTTAAAGGCCATCCAGAGCTTCAGGCGCTCTTGACACTTTTACCGACCAAACAGGACATTTCGGATATGGCTGCTAATCTTAAGTGTGCATGGCAGCAGGACTTGAGTGCGGTTAAAGCCGATGTTTCCACCGTCCAGGATAGAGTAAAATCGCTAGAATCCTCACACTCTTCTGTACAAACGTCTATTACAGAGCTCCAAGCGGCGCTTAAGTCTCAACAAACCCTCCATCAACAACTGGTCGATCAATTTGACGACCTGGAAAACAGGAGCAGGAGGAACAATATAAGGGTCAGGGTCGTTACTGAGAAACATGTTCAATATGCTCCTGGGTAAAGCTCCCGATATTCATATTGAAATAGATAGAGCGCATCGAGCCAAGACGTCTCTAAACCACGAGATGTAATCTGCAGGCTTCATTACTATGCTGTAAAGGAGGAATTTATGAAGAAAGCGAGGCTTGCCTCTGCTATCCTCTATGAGGGCGCTAAATTAACTGTATTCACTGATCTGTCAAGGCGCACCCTGCGACTTAGGGCGGCGCTGAGGCCTTTTCTGTCTGTCCTCCAAGCAAGGCGAATACAGTATCGGTGGGGGTACACCTTCGCGCTCCACGTCAGGACAGAGGATGGCACGGTGACTTTTAAATCACCAACGGACCTTCCAGCCTTTCTCATGGCACTGAAATTACCCGCGGTTGCCTTGCCTGATTGGGACTCTGCTGTCTCCAATGTCCCGCCCCAACTACCCACGGCTCGTGCTTCATCCACTCCTCATTCAACTGGGATGTTTGGGACCCTGAGGGAGCAACGACTCCCAAGATCACAGAGGTTGGTCTCACGTATTGAAAGAGTGCTTGGAGCCGCAAAGCGGAGTCTGCTACATAACACACAGTGACGGTTTATTGGATCCACTGGTGGCGACAGTTTCACTGTGTGACTGCCTCCTCTTTAAATTAGCTGTTGTCAATTCTCTGGTTACCCTTCTGTGATGGCTACTTGAGCCGGGCGGGTGTTGGCAGTGTGATCTATGTTCCATGGTCTTTGGGACCTATGGGTCCTATTGCCTCCACACGTTCGGATCAATACCTGGGAAACTTGGAACACCGGTCATTTCTTATATATAGTGCCATTCTTTGACGCATTTTCACTTGTTGATAATGGTATGCATCATGCTAGACCCTATAACTAGTTCATATTACAGTCTGGATAGGATTTTTCATCCTCCCCCCAATAGTTGATTTACGAACACTGTGTGTTTGTTTCTAGCAGAAGTAGAATCTGCAAAATTTAGGTTATTTTTGCTGGCCTGTTTTCTTCGCCTTTAGTTAGCAGGCTTTTGCTATTCGTTTTTTTTTCTTTTCTTTCTTTCTCATAAGTTTGCTATTTACATTTTACTGAGTTTGTTACTTGGACGTGACTTCATCTAGTTCCTATCTTTACCCTTATTTGTGATTAACGAGAAGTAATCAAAACATGACGACTATCAAAATCTCTTCCCTCAATGTTAAGGGGTTTAATATCCCAGAACGACGTTCCCAAATTTTATATAACATGCACAAGCAAAAAGCCCATATACTTTTTTATTCAGGAGACTTCCCCTTATTGGTGGGGTTTATCTGAAATCTTTTCAAAACAAATACTTCCCCCTCTGGTGCTGCAGAGTACAACTCATCTTTGTAAAAACTAAAGGTGTGGCCATATTTTTTTCATAAAAACCTCCCTGTCCAGATTGTGGACGTCAGACGGGATATCGACGCCTGATATGTCTTTGTTAATTGTGTCATAGGGGGGTCCACGTTCACCTTGGCAAACATTCATGCACCCAACCAGGGCCAGCTCACCTTTCTGTCTATAGTACTCGATGAACTAAATGAGGTCGCTCGAGGCAAAATTGTACTGTGCGGAGACTTTAACCTAGCTCTGCAGCCGGATATGGACACCTCCATGGGGCGTTCCTCGGTCTCGCATAATAAACTAAATGGGATTAGGAGGCTTCTACATGATATGCAGCTATGTGATGTGTGGAGGACTCCCCATCCAGATGACGAGATTATCCCTTTTATTCATACCCCACGGAGGAATTTAGTCGGTTTAGACTATGTGCTCCCCCAAACATCCCCTGCTCCCCGGATGCTAAAAATTTACGAGCATCGGTACATCCTTTTTTCCGATCACGCCACACAATATTCTGTGAGTTAAATATTCCACAACTCTCGCCTAAACATTACAATTGGGCCCGGCTTAATGAATCTTTTGCTCAATTTGATTCCGTTGTGTTGCTGATTTGTCCCAGACCATAAAACTTTTTGTAAATATTCATGCCTCTGATCCTCTTCCCCCCCCCCAAATAAAATGGGAATCATTAAAATGTGTAGTCAGGGGCATTCTAATAAAACATGGGGCTCGATTGAAGAGGAAGGCTGCATACAAACTTTACTCTTTGTTAGCTAAACTCGCCGACCTTGAAAGCTTACATAAAACCACTTTGTCTGACTCGGATTTGCGAGATCTTTTGCTCACAAAGCAGGAAATACTACAATTATTGGACAGGAAGGCGGCCCGATTTAAGCAAAAATGTGCAGGAAGCTATTATGTCTGGAGCAACAAACCGGGGAAATATTGGCTAGAGCCCTCCGAGACAAAAGAGCCGCCCTTTATGTCCAAGCGATCAAAACCAGGCAGGGTAACACAACATTTCTCACTCGGATTCTCGAGGAATTCCATAAATACTACCAAGAATTGTATAACCTCCCTCCCCCTGCCTCAGTCGTGCCTGACTTTTCTGAAAGGTTGGAGGTCTTTTTGAGAAAGGCGGCCTCGCCTGCGATTGACCCGGAACGTTGGGCAGCATTAGAAGCCCTGTTCTCTGTACAAGAATTGAAGCGGGCCATCTCCTCCCTACCGCCCGGCAAAAACCCAGGGCCCGACGGCTTTACGGCCAAATTAAAGGTGTTTAAAGATGATCCCGTCGAAAGGGCCCCCCCTTGTTTTTTATTAATTTTGGTTTCCGATTCCCGCGGTTGCCTTGCCTGATTGGGACTCTGCTGTCTCCAATGTCCCGCCCCAACTACCCACGGCTCGTGCTTCATCCACTCCTCATTCAACTGGGATGTTTGGGACCCTGAGGGAGCAACGACTCCCAAGATCACAGAGGTTGGTCTTTCCCCGTATTGAAAGAGTGGATGGAGCCGCAAAGCGGAGTCTGCTACATAACGCACAGTGACGGTTTATTGGATCCACTGGTGGCGACAGTTTCACTGTGTGACTGCCTCCTCTTTAAATTAGCTGTTGTCAATTCTCTGGTTACCCTTCTGTGATGGCTACTTGAGCCGGGCGGGTGTTGGGAGTGTGATCTATGTTTCATGGTTCTTTGGGACCTAAAGGGTCCTATTGCCCCAACCGTTGGATACAAATCCTGGGAAAACTTGGAAACACCGGTCATTTCTTATATATTGTGCCATTCTTTGACGCATTTTCACTTGTTGATAATGGTATGCATCATGCTAGACCCTATAACTAGCTCATATTACAGTCTGGATAGGATTTTTCATCCTCCCCCCAATAGTTGATTTACGAACACTGTGTGTTTGTTTCTAGCAGAAGTAGAATCTGCAAAATTTTGGTTATTTTTGCTGGCCTGTTTTCTTCGCCTTTAGTTAGAAGGCTTTTGCTATTCGGTTTTTTTCTTTTCTTTCTTTCTCATAAGTTTGCTATTTACATTTTACTGAGTTTGTTACTTGGACGTGACCCCATCTAGTTCCTATCTTTACCCTTATTTGTGATTAACGAGAAGTAATCAAAACATGACGACTATCAAAATCTCCTCCCTCAATGTTAAGGGGTTTAATATCCCAGAATGACGTTCCCAAATTTTATATAACATGTACAAGCAAAAAGCCCATATACTTTGTATTCAGGAGGCTCACTTATTAGTGGGTCATCTTGAATCTTTTCAAAACAAATACTTCCCCCTCTGGTGCTGCAGTAGCAACTCATCTAGTAAAACTAAAGGTGTGGCCATATTTTTTTCATAAAAACCTCCCTGTCCAGATTGTGGACGTCAGACGGGATATCGACGCCTGATATGTCTTTGTTAATTGTGTCATAGGGGGGTCCACGTTCACCTTGGCAAACATTTATGCACCCAACCAGGGCCAGCTCACCTTTCTGTCTACAGTACTCGATGAACTAAATGAGGTCGCTCGAGGCAAAATTGTACTGTGCAGAGACTTTAACCTAGCTCTGCAGCCGGATTTGGACACCTCCATGGGGCGTTCCTCGGTCTCGCATAATAAACTAAATGGGATTAGGAGGCTTCTACATGATATGCAGCTATGTGATGTGTGGAGACTCCCACATCCAGATGTACGAGATTATACCTTTTATTCATACCCACACGGAGGATTTAGTTTGGATAGACTATGTGCTCCTCCAACATGCCCTGCTGCCGGATGTAAAAATTACGAGCATCGGGGACATCCTTTTTTCCGATCACGTCCCAATATTCTGTGAGTTAAAATTCCACCAACTCTCGCCCTAAACAATAAAAATTGGCGGCTTAATGAATCTTTGCTCAATGATTCCGTTTGTGTTGCTTTATTTGTCCCAGACCATAAAACTTTTTGTCAATATTCATGCCTTGATTTCCCTCTTCCCCCCCCCAAATAAAATGGGAATCATTAAATGTGTAGTCAGGGGCATTCTAATAAAACATGGGGCTCGATTGAAGAGGAAGGCTGCATACAAACTTTACTCTTTGTTAGCTAAACTCGCCGACCTTGAAAGCTTTACATAAAACCACTTTTCTGACTTTGGATTTGCGAGATCTTTTGCTCACAAAGCAGGAAATACTACAATTATTGGACAGGAAGGCGGCCCGATTTAAGCAAAAAAGTGCCGGAAGCTATTATGTCTGGAGCAACAAACCGGGGAAATATTGGCTAGAGCCCTCCGAGACAAAAGAGCCGCCCTTTATGTCCAAGCGATCAAAACCAGGCAGGGTAACACAACATTTCTCACTCGGATTCTCGAGGAATTCCATAAATACTACCAAGAATTGTATAACCCCCCCCCCCTGCCTCAGTCGTCCCTGATTTTTCTAAAAAGGTTGGGGGTCTTTTTTGAGAAAAGGCCCCGGCCCTGCGATTCCGGAAGTTGGGCAAATTGAAGCCCTGTTCTCTGACAAGAATTGAAGGGGGCCATTCCTCCCTTACCCCCCGGAAAAAAACCCCAAGGGCCCGACGGTTTTTTAGGGCCCAAAATTCTAAAAGGGGTTTTTTAAAAGATGATCTGTCGAGCCCCCCTTGTTTTTTTAATTTTTTTTCCGATTCCCAGCCTTTTCCCCCTCCTTGTGCAGGCCCTATTACGGTGACCCAAACCGGGAAGGACCGCATTTTTTCCTAGCCGGCCGATTCGTTGTTGAACAGGATCCCAAACTATATGAAAAAGCTTTTGCTTTAAGACATACCGTTCTGGAGTTTAAATTTCATATGATCAGGTGGGCTTTTGCGAGGAGGGAGGAAAGAGATAATCCTGAAGACTTTTTTCTTATCATTGGGCAGGGTCACAGCCCCCCTTTATGTTGTTGCCCCTCGACGCAAAAAAAAGCTTTTTGACGGGGGGATGGGATTTTTGAAGTCCGCTCTGTCAAACGGAGGGATTGGCCCAATCTTGCTGCAGAGAATTCTGGCACTGTATAGGAATCCATCAGCACAAATTAGAGTTAATGGAGTTCTTTCCAGATCTTTTGTCATCCGCAACGGAACAAGGCAGGGATGCCCGCTGTCCCCCATCCTGTATGTCATAGTGATGGAATGTCTGATGCGGGCTATCAGGGCAGACGGGGAGATTACGCTTATGCAAGTTGGAGGCAAACAATATAAATGTGCAGCTTTCGCTGATGATCTTTTGCTTTGTCACGCAGCCAGAGACATCCCTGCTTGCCCTGATGACGCTGCTGGATGGATTTGGTCAGTTGAGTAACTTCAAGGTGAATTGGTCCAAAAGCGTGGCTTTAAATGTCACCATAAACCCGGACTTAGTGAAAGGGTTACAGGATAGGTTCACACTCAAATGGGCTGCTGACCACTTCACATACTTAGGGGTACGGATTTCTAGAGATCAAAGTAGGGTATTCGAGCTGAATTTTGCTAACCTCATTCAAAATGTTAAGAAAGACCTGGCCAAATGGGATCGGAAGGACTTTTCCTGGAACTGGTCGCATTAATGTCCTCAAATATGAATGTCGCTTTCTAGGTTCCTATACTTATTTCAGACACTGCCAGTGCCGTTTTCCCTGCTACCTTTTCAGGGACCTTAATAAGTTTCTGGGGACGTTCGTTTGGGGTAATGCGAGACCGAGAATTGCTAGAGACATTCTGATCAGGCACAAGGACGAGGGTGGGCTGGCCCTCCCGGATCTGAAGTTTTATTATATAGCGTCAATAGTTGCTAGAGTGTTGGACTGGTTTCACGCTAAGACCTTGAAATCGTGGGTGCAACTTGAGAATGCGCAGCATGGTGGCCCTTTATCGACCTTGCTTTGGTTGATGCCTTACCTTAAGAACTTTAAAATATCTGGCCTGCCACTTGTCTCCCAAGTCACAATTTCAGTTTTTAAAAAATATGGGATACAATATAAGCTATGTGCTCCTCTAGTTCCTATTAAAGGCAACCCTGAATTGCAAATAACCGCCCTTTGCTTGCTGTATCAAGATACCTAGACGAAGCGACCTCAAGTAATTGGAGATTTCATAGCAAACACGTTTTTTAAGCCTTATAATGCCGGAGTGGCGATTCAAAATCAATCCCCAAACAGTTGGCTGCAATATATGCATTTGAAACATTACTTTGATACCAACAGGCTCAAATTGGAGCTTGTCAGAAATCCCTCTAAATTTGAGACTTTGTGTACCCAGCAGTGTGCCCCACGACATCTTATCTCCACCCTCTACGATATGCTCCTGGATACCGTATCCCAGCGCAAGCCCATATTCCGAGATAGTTGGGGGAAAGAACTAAATGTTGTAATTCAAGATGAGGACTGGTCTAAGGTGTGCACACTGGCGCATAAGGCCTCAGTGTCCTGTAGAGTACAGGAACTTAATTATAAAATTCTCTCGATGGTACAGAGTCCCAGCTTTTTTGCGTTCTCTGTAACCGGGGGTCCCGGCCACCTGTTGGAGATGCCAGAGCGAGATTGGCAGTATGACACATATCTGGTGGGGTTGTGACGAAATACAGACTTTCTGGAGCAAGGTTATCTTGATAATCAAAAAAAATTACAGGTATTTTGCTCCAGAACGACCTCGGGGTCCTTCTCCTTTCCATGCTTCCCATACCTTTGCATACTTTGAAAGGTGGGCTAATACTTCTCTTACTAGTTGTGGCTCGGCTACTGATTCCTAGGAAATGGATAACGACACAGATCCCTTCATCACTGAATGGTTTTAAAGAAATATTTCATATCTAAAGAATGGAGGAACGAAGAGCTGAAAATGAGCAAACCCCTGACAAATTTTTGTGAGTATGGAGTGAGTGGATGACCTTTGTGGCATCATCTGATTATAAGTCTTTAACCTGAATCTCTATATCACACCTTTTACCCTCCCCAACCATCTATTTTCTCCTGCCCCTTGTCGCATGGAATCGCAATTTGTCCCCCCACCATTTTTTTTTTCTTTTTTTTTCCCCTTAGTTTTTCCCCCTTCTCTCTGCCTGATTATCATGGTTTAGTCGCCTCAGCTAAGGGTCATGTCCAAAAATGTCTTATTAGATGGTCTCTGATCATATGTTACTTATTTATCCTCTTTTTTTTTTTCTATCAGCCATTAATTGTGGTTTTTTGCTACAAACATTAATAGCAAGTTATCATGTATGGGTTTGTATGTGACCTGTCCTCTCTTGTCAGGCTTCGCTTTTTACTTAATGTGAGCATTACGTCCCAAGAGAGATAGGATTCATTGAGCTGATACCAATGTTACAGATATTTTCTCTACCTGTACATGGCTTATTGGATGACGTGTTTTTTTTTTTGGTTTCTCTTTGGAGTGCTGTTTTGCTGCTGTACAAAAGAAGAGGATTATTGTTACGTTGTCTTATGTTGAATTCTAATTTCAACTTGTGTTCTGTTCTATGTCCTGATATTGTGTTTTTTCAATAAAGTTATTTGAAAGAGAAAGAAAATCTGACGGAAAACAGTTCACATAGACTTCAATATAAAAAATTTCCTGTAGTCTAAACAGGTTGTTTTTTTCCAGACATATTTGGGTGCTGGCGGTTTTAGGAACACGTTGTAAAATCTGCCGGAGTTCAGCATTAAATTTACTATTGAAGTCTATGTAAACCGCTGGATGGTTTTTGGTGTGGTTATGCTGAAAAACTGCCCACGTTTTTAAACAAGGCATATTGTTCCTACCTATTTAAAAACCAGTGAAAACTGCCTGAAAAACCATGCCAAAAACCTCAACAAGAAACTAAGATGCAGTGTAGACCTAGCCTCATACTGAGGTAAGTCCCTGATTTGCTAATGGCATGTTTTTTTGTTTTTTTTTTAAACATATTTTATTGGATTTTGAAAATTTAACATAGAATTGACGTCAAGACAAAATATATGGCAGGCAATACAGTTTACCAGTTTTATAATTTGCTTGCACCTTTTGAGATAGTCCATAAGGACAGAAAGCCTTTCTGGCTTCTAAACCTGTTGCCAAAGGCTCCAGGCATTTAGGGAAGAAAGGGTTAGCTTCAAGTATAATGTATGATTAGGTACCTCCCAAAAAAAACAAGCTTTTGTACAAAACTTTTTTTTCCATAAAAAGAAATGGGAAAAGCGTTTACTGCGAACAGGTCAAAAAACATAATAATTGAATAACCAGAGGTAAGGTAAAGACATAAAAAAACACAAAGAACAATTTACAAAAAAACATCCTAATGAGTCGGACTTTTAAGGAACCAGCTGTTCATCGCTGAGATGAAAATGGGGGTTTATTAAATTTAAAAGGCTTTTTCGGGAACATCGGGGCCTGCCGTTAACCCACATGGTACGTCAGGGGTGGGTTTTGGCTTGGAGGGCCCGGTCCATGAGTTTTCCCCCCTCAAAATAGTCGTTTAGGGGTGAAAAATAGGGACCGGATTTTAGGGGAAGGCCCCAACGAAAATAGCGACCAATGAATAGGGTTTCCAGGAGTGGGGGTCAGCTTTGATCAAGGGGCCCGGGAACCGGTTTCGGCCCAATCGGGAACTTGAAGGACGAAAAAAGGTCTTTATTAACCTTTGGAAATGCGGAGGATAAATGGCTTCCCATTTTTTAAAAAAAATTTTCAGTCGTGTTCCTTGTGGCGCCCCCTTTCCAATTGTCCCCCACCAAAATTGTTTAAAAAATGTCACCAGTACTGACATGGGGGGGTTCTGTGGTTTCAGCCATACGTAGGAGACAGGTTTGGCCCCCAGAGTTGGGCTATGTGGATAATGCTGGGGAAAAGAATGACGTGTCAGGTGCAAAAGCTCCGGTTTTACAACTCGGGGGGGTTAAATGTAAGGGAAAAAAGGAAAGATGTAGCTTTTAACAAAGTTTGGGTGTCCCAGGGAGTTCGGACATGACAAAAAGGGGATCCCAAAAAAGATTTTTTGAGGGGCATTGCCACAGCCCCATCCCACGGGTTGTGTTGGGGCTTGGCATTTGGGGCAAGATTGCCCCCGTCGGGGACAGTTCGGTTGGGGGGGATTAAATCCAAAATTCCCTTTTGTGCAAGTTTAAAGTGGGTTTCCCCCCAAGTTTACAATACCTCCTTCGGACCTATTTAGCCCCCGATGGTCTTGTTGGTGGGGTCGGGTCTTTAACATGCGTACCCATTTATAAAATGGTGTTTGCTTCCCCTTTTTCCCAGTCCTTTAAGTACGGTAGTGCGAAAAAAGGGTAAAGGGTTTTGTGGGCTGGATTAGGGAGTAAAGTTGTTAGAACACAGAGCGTGTGGGTTCGAATTTTTGGCTTACAGAAAGGAGGACCTGTATTGTGGGTATAGGGATTCGGGGAGCGAAAAATTTGGTTTTTTTTTGGATGGGGTAGCCATTCCCCCCATGTGCTTTGGTTTGCGATAATCCCCCTTTCCCCCAAGTTTAAACATGGGGTTATTTGGCCTTGCGGGAACTCCGGTAGGCCCAAGGGGAGCTTCCTGGCATTTCCCAGGGCAGCGGGAGCTTTTGCGGATATGCTTCCAGTCGCGAGTGTCTTTTAGCAAGAAAAGAGCCCCTAATCTTCAAGGGGATCTTAGAAAATTTAGTGTGGGGGAGGGCCTGGGGGACCCCTGGTGTGTCGATCTTTTCTAGGTAAAATTTGGGGTATCGCGGGTTTTTCCCCCCACCGTCCGGGACATGCCTTGTGAAAAACCGCCGGTTGTAGAACCTGACGTTCGGGGTTTAGGCCACCTGCACTTCAGGGGCATTAATTTGCTAAGGGGCTTTGGGGGGTTTTTTCCCTCCCCAAATAAAGCGGGAAAAGGGGCTTAATTTTGTTGAGCAGCGTGTTTTTAGCAGAAGGGGGGGTTTAAAGGGGGGTATAAAATTTTTGGGGAAAAACAAATCATTTTTTTTTGCATGGCATTCTCCCCGCCAGGGAGAGGGGAGACCATGCATTTGGGGGTTTCCCCCGGATCTTTTTGAACGGGGGGGGGGGGGGGAAAATTTAGGTTATATATAGTATAGGAGCCCTGCCAATTTTTTTTCCCAAATTGTAATGTGTAAATCCCCCGGGGGTGATACCAAGTTCAGATCACGCCGGTGGATTTCGGGAGTGGTGGGCCTTTTTCCAATAGCTCCTTTTAGAAGCATTGCCTTTACCCAGGTATCCCCCCAAAATTTTTTGAGAAATGAAAACCCTTGACAGATTTCAACGGGTGGGGGGGAAAAAAAGCAAAAGGGCATCGGCGAAAGGGTATTTTTGTCTGGTTCGCCACTTTGATGCCGTGAAAAGGTCCGAGTTTTCCAAAGGGGAAGCTAAGGGTTTTTGGGAAATGTCGAATAATAGGGGGGACGGGGAACCCTGGGGGTCCCTTTTATATGGGGGAATCGGTGAGAAAAAAAAACCCGGTGTGTGGACCTGTGCGTGGGGTCATGTAGATGGCAGAAAGAAGATCTCTGAAGCTTCCCTTATCCCATCTGATCAAGAACCATCCACGCCCCCCCCCACCGGACTTGTCGAACTTTTTCGCGTCTTTGAAACCTGGGGATGCCGTGGAAGGGGGGGGGCCCGTCGCTTTCACCCCGCGGACCTTTCTAAGGTTGCCCCTGGGGGGCTCGCCCTTTGATAAATCCCTTTTGGGCCCGGGCCCCAAAGAGGGGTGGCAAAAAGTCGCTAACCCGTCGGCCATATTTTTTCCAGAAATTTTTGTTTAGTGTTATCAGTGAGATTGGGGGGGATGAAAAGGGGAGAAGGGTCTTTGCCCTTTTTTTTTGGGTTTCTTTTATGTAGGCATTTTTTTGACTCTGGGCGGATTTTCCTTTTTGATTTTTGATTAAAATAATCAGTCGTAAGGGGGGTGGGGATCTTTAGAATTTTAATATCTCTCCCGAGAACCGTCGGGTCCCCGGGGGTTTCCCGAGGCAAATGGGATAGCCATTTTTTCATCTGAGGGAGATCTCTGCGTTGAGCTCTTACTGTTCTGGGGACAGTCTGGGCAGGGAAAAGAAGTCAGGAAGTCTTTCCCCTTTAGCCGTCTGGTAGGGGGTGGGGTCTGTGTCAGGGGAGTACAGTTGTCATAAAAGAATTTAAGGGAGTCGTTGATTTATGGGGGTCGATTTTTGGGTTTGGCTTCGGGAGTGGTTGGTGTAATATGTGAGGGGCTGTAACGCCCTTTGGGGCAGCCCAGATAGTATTTTCCCCGCCCCTTGTTGCCATTCGGAATAGGGGGGCTTTAAGTGGGGGACGCTGGGTTTTTCCCCCGGGCCCAACCCCTAGGTCAAAAACCCCCCTTTTTTTCGTTTTCCAGACTCTCTGTTTCCTCAGAGCAGTTGATAGGGAATTTTTTTTTGTATTGTCGGCCCCCCCAAACGGCCCCAAAAAAACCCAAGGTCCCGAAACCCCTCCCCTGGGGAAATTGGTCGCTAAATCTTTGGGGGTTACCTTTACCGGAGAATGATCCCAAATAAAAAAGATCTAAAATCTCGGAGGTACAACTCTTTTCTGGTCTTGGAGGACTTAAAATGTGGTCCAATCGGGACCAAAATACGTGGTGGGAGAAAAAGGAGAATTCCTGCTATCGGGGTGTAGGTCTCTCCATCCTCATGTCCCGGTGGATCTCAGAAAATGCTGAAGTACCCCTCATGGGCTTTTTCGACCCGTGAGGTCGAGGGGAAAACAATCATGTTCCCCCTTCCCGTCAGAAATTTATTAGGAGACGTTCATGTCTCCTCCTATAATCAAAAAGGTGGGGATCTTTTGGATTACACCCGCTAAATGAACAAAAAAAAGGGCCATTTTTTAGGTTGGGGCCATAGATGTTGTAAAAAACTCGTAGGATTGCCCTTGTGACTAATTTTTAAAAGGACCATCTCCGTTGGTCAGAGCTTGGGGGGATTGTTGGAAAAGGGGGGAAATTCCTGTTTCACTAAAGTGAGACCCCCTTTCTTTCCCGGGTTTTGGCGGGGGGCCCAATATGTGACCAACCACAATTTTTTCATACGAAAAAAAATCGTCTTGGCTTAGGTGGGTTCCCGTAGGGGACTATGTCTGGGTGGAGTTTCTTCAGAGGGGGGAGGACTTAACCGTTTGTTTGGGGGTCGGAGCCCCCCTTTGTTCCCAAAAGCGATTTCATGGGGTGGATAAAAAAAAAAAAAAGGGGGGGCTTAAAAGAATGGGGGGCTACAGTGCGGCGAGGGGAAAACAAAAAATTCTAATATGGGTCGGACTAGATCAAAGGAGGAAAACCCAAAAAAAACAGAAAAAAAAAAACAGTTGTACAATTGCGCAAAATTTTTATTAAATATAAAAACAGGATAAGGCAGGGGAAAAAGGAAAAAATTTTGCCTCCCTTTTTTTTTTGGCACGAGGAAAGGCCAAGTAAAAAAAGGCCAGGAGGGGTTATTGGAAATAAACAAAGCCTCCAACCCTTCCCGCCAGAAAGAAGAAAAGAACTGCGTGTCTCCCAAAGGTGAACCTGTGCATCCCGCTATAGATAAAACAGGCGGCGACCCCATGTCATAGGTTTATAAAGGAAAAATAGAGTGGAATTCCTTCATACGTGCGGGACGTGATGTGGGGGGTGCCCAAACACACAACATATTGATAAGTCCTATCAGAAAGGGCCTGAGAGCAAGGTCACATGTATCCGATTGGAGAGTTATCACGACCCAGAGCGGCATAAATGGGGAGGGAAGGCAAGGAAGGGTGGTCAAGTTCCATTGGGTTGGGGAGCGTTGAGGGATTGCAGGCAGGAGGGGGGAGTTCGAAAATCCCTGCTCCCCCAGGAGGTGAAAGATGAGGGGGGGGGGGGAAAAAAGGCTGTCGCGTTGCCCGGGGGGGATTTGGCGTGAGGGGTTTTGGGGTCACAGAGGAACCGGAGGGGTTTTTTCTCCTTTTCGGCGAGTGGGGTACTTCGGGGCAGCGTCGGCGAAGCCCTTTGGGTGGTGGGTAAGGATTTGGAAACGGACCTTTCTGGCAAATAATCTGGAACGATGCGCTGAAAGGGTCGGGGTCGCCTGGAGACTCCCTGGGAAAAATCTTCAAAAATTAGAACCCCGTGGCCCTAGGAGCGGGGAGGATTTCGCTTGCGATATGCTTTTAATGATATTTGTTTTTCGTTGTAGTCAAGATACTTAATGATGACCGTGGGGTTTCTATTCCGTGTCTCCGGCAGGGGGGGTTGAGAGGGTTGGGGGGCCAAATTTGGTGCTCTCTCAACCCTGAGGTGGCTTTTAATGCCCCGCGCTCCGGGGGGGGCAGATTGGCAGAGTTCTGGGGTCGCCCCGTCACCCGCTCCCGGGGGGCCTATAATTTTCAGGTTGTCCTGCGGGGGAGCGGTTCTCTAGGTCTTCTATACGATCGTATAGGGTGTCTTGAGCCTTATTGCAGGAGGACAGCTTGCGGTGCAGCACGTCATTTTCTGTCTCTAGCTGCAGGACCCTATGCTCCAGCTCCTCCAGTCTTGAGTCGTGCACCTGGATGTCATGCTGCAGCTTGCTCAGGGATGCCTGCAGGGCTGCCTCTATAGTGGCCTGCAGCTCAGGGGCTATGTGCCTGGTGACTTCCTGGGCCAGTGCCCTATAGTCTATAGCTGTGAGAGGGGCAGTTCCTTCTGTAGGGGCCGGGGAGGGGGCAGCCACGGCAGCCTGAGTACCTGGAGTTGCGGCGCTGCTTCTGCTCTCCTCCTCCAGCGACACGCGGCGGGCCGCCATCTTGGATTCTCCTCGCGGCGTGCGGGCGGGTAGCGGGGACGCGTCCTTCTGGCTGCTCCTAAGGACGTATCTGTCCATCCGCTCGTTGGCTAGGGCTGTAGGGTGCGCGCCTCGGTCGGCGGGAGCCGGTCTGCGCCGTTAAAACGGCCGTTGTATGGGCAGAAGCAGGGAGGCGGAGAGGAGCTCTCACCGCTCACATCCTCGCGCCAGCGCCGGAACCGGAAGTCTAATGGCATGTTTTAGTGAAAAGTTTCATCTACTATCAGTTTGTGTGTGGAGGTGATGGGTTTTAAACCCCCTGGGTATAATCCATCTTGTCCTGGAGCCTTGCTCACATCTAGTTTGTTTAATTTAGCATAATACATTTTACTTATTGTATTAATTTGTATAACACCACCACCTACATTAGCTACTATCTCCTCTTTTGTATGTACAGAGCTAAAAAGCTCAGTTCTGCCTTCTCTTAATCCTTTGTGATGAACTTCCCATGATGACTACTCTACTATTACTTAGGACTCCTACGTGCGCTAAACTTAGTTTTTTTTTGTTTTTTTTTTTAATGCTTAGTGTTGTCTCCCTACAGAGTTTCACAGAATGCATGAATGAAATACTCTGTCACTTCCTGGTTCAGACTGACTCATTTGCATACAGCTCTGTGCTCCGTGCTTTCAGTTGCTAATTAGATCAGATTAGCTAAGCAGCTTTTCAAACTGCTCTCAGAAGGCTTTATCTGATCCCCAAAACAAAAGCCCTAATTACAGTTCTGTTTATTTTACATAAATCAAGCTTTTTACTGCTCAGCAGCATGGACACTGCAGCAACCTGTGTGATGACATCACTCACTGTTATCTCATTGAACAAACAGCAGGGGGAGAATTGTTTACAGGTCTGTTACTGAGGGAACTGAAATAGCCAGGGAGGTCATAAATTCACTTGTATCTCCTTAGAGAAAACAGAGGAACAAAGCAATATATTTGGAAAATGTCTTTATTTTGTGTTCCCTACAATTTGAAAGCTATTCTTTGTAGCGAGACAACCCCTTTAAACATAAAGAATGTTTTGGGATTTGCTTTGGTTTCTTTGGTCACCTGCTTTTCATTTTTTAATATACACTTCTAAAGATTTTTTTTAAGCTTTTTGTAATTTTCAAACTTTGAATCTCACTACATTGACTAGAAAACCACAAAGCGGTATAGACCTTAGACAAAATAGTAAGACCTAAAATGTAACTTCTAGTAATAACCAATAAAAAAAATTCCTAAAAAATGACCCTTTCAATTCCCTAAACAGGTACTAACTACCTATGCATCAAATTCGGGGTAACCACCCCAATAAGGGCCACCCCGACTGGAATCTAGACTAAGAGGAACCTAAAATATCCCTTTACTCTCTAACAAAGAGACAAGCCTAAACCAAATACCTACATATTACAATACATTGCACCAAAATTAATAAGTGACCAAAAGTGAGCAAACCTAAACTAAGACCAATAATTGCCACAAATAGATACAGATACTGAAGATCATTAATTACAACACTTCGTTTTTTTTCCCAGATAGCAGGGTTCATCAGGAAGAACAATTACATTACACACAGTAACCTATGAAAGACAATACTTGAATGATAAATAGAAACATGCTTACATCCCTTAATTGTTATGAAAGGCCACTCAATGTAGATCCAGTGAAAGTATTCATGTAGACAAGATGAAGGACAGTCAACAGACTACACAAATAGTTTATTTTTTCCATGTTAACCATCTTTTATTGTTCCACCCACAAAGTGTCAACATCCTTAGTCTTCAAACGTTAGATTTTTTCACACTCTTTCATATCACTTCTGACATAAAGACATACTCTGCCTCCTTTTCCGTTTGTCCTGTCCTCCTGAAAGAGTGTAAAATCCTGCTGAAGATTGACAACCCAACAAATAAGATAAGTCTAACCCTGCCTCAGGAATGCCAACTACGGTTGAAACCAGAAGTTTACATACACTATATAAAAATACACGTGCATATTTTTCTCATTATCTGACATGAAATCAGAATTAACCTTACCTGTTTTAGGTCAATTAGGATTACCAAAATTATTTATTTTTGCCAAATGCCAGAATAACGAGAGAGAGGGAGCAAATTTTTTAAGGCATTTTTATTACTTTCTGCAAAGTCAAAAGTTTACATACATTTCATTAGTATTTGGTAGCATTGCCTTAAACTGTATGACTTGGATCAGACGTCTTGGATATTCTTCCACAGGCTTCTCACAATAGTTGGTAGGAATTTTGGCCCTTTCCTCCTGACAGAACTGGTGTAATTGAGCCATGTTTGTAGGTCTCCTTGCTCGCACCTGCCCTTTCAGCTTTACCCATAAATTTTGATTAGCATTGAGGTCAGGGCTTTGCGATGGCCACTCCAAAACATTGACTTGGTTATCCTTTAACCACTTTGTAACCAGTTTGGCAGTTTGCTTTGGGTCATTGTCGATTCCGCCAAAGCCTTAACTTCCTGGCTGATGTCTTGAGATGTTGCCTCAGTATTGCCACATAATCTTCTTTCCTAATGATATCATCTATTTTGTGAAGTGCACCAGTCCATCCTGCAACAAAACAACCCCACAACACGATGCTGCCACCCCGTGTTTCATAGTTGGGATGGTTTAATAGGTTTCCAAACTTCTCCCTTTTTCCTGCAAACGTAATGATGGTCATTATGGCCAAACAGTTCAATTATTTTTGTCAGTCCACAGGACATGTCTCCAAAAATGTAGGTCTTTGTTTCTGTGTGCATTTGCAAACATTAATCGGGCTTTTATATGTTTCTTGCTTGGAGTAATGGCTTTTTCTTGGCAGAGTGGCCTTTCAGCCCATGTTGATACAGTACTCGTTTCACTGTGGATAATGACACAATCTTACCAGCTTCGGCCGGCATCTTGTCAAGGCCTTTTGCTTTTGTTCTTGGGCTGATGTGCATGTAGGACCAAAGCACATTCTTCTCTGAGACATAGAACCCATCTCCTTCCTGAGCAGTATGATGGCTGGACATTTCCATCTTGTTTGTACTTGTGTATAATTGTTTGTACAGATGAACGAGGCACCTTTACGTATCTGGAAATTTCTCCCAAGGATGATCCAGACTTGTCCAAGTCCATATTTCTCTTCCTGATACCTTGGCTGATTTCTTTGGACTTTTCCATGATGTTATACACAAAAGCAGTGTTTCTGGGGTGAATTAAAATACATCCACATGTGTGTGTCTGTAACTTAAATGCTTACAAAGACATGACATCATCATATGGGCTGTCCCAAATAGTTTAAAGGCATAGTAATCCTAGTATATGTAAACGTGTGACTTTGCAGAAAGTAATAAAAATGCCTTAAAAGATTCTCTCTCATATATTATTCTGACGTTTGGCAAGTATGAATCATTTTGGTAATCCTAATTGATCTAAAATGGGTAAGGTTTATTCTGATTTCATGTCAATAGTGATAAAATCATGTATATGTGTCTTTTTACATAGTGTATATAAACTTCTGGTTTCAACTCTCTCGATCTGTTGCTTCAGTACAAAGGCCTGGTACTGGTAACAAGTCCTGTTTGACGCATTAAATTTCAGGGATGTGATGGCTTCAACTCTTGTAATACATTGAACTCATTTACCAATGCCCTATACGTCCACTGACCAATGTTGTCTACCCCATTTCAGACCTATTTACCCCTATGTTATCTTTTTTTCCTAGCCTTTGTTTAAATACTGCTATGGCCGTGCTGGCATTATACCCAACACAGCAGACCTCCCTCCTTCAAGTGCAATTTATTTGCAGAGTACAGATTGCACCCCAATGAAAAGTCAGCCCAGTGCCCTACAAACCTAAACCCTTCTCTCTTACACCAAGACTTAAAGGGGTCGTCTCACTACATTGATTTATCTTGCATCAGTCCTGTTTTCTTGGTTTCACTTTGAATTCAGGGGTGTGTTTACTAGTTTCCACTAGGCTGCAGTAGAAGCCAGGTCTGTAGCTATAGCAACCAGTGCTGGCAGCCTATCGGGATAGATCAAACAGGTCTGTAGCTATAGCAACCTGAGGAGCTGATGCAGCCCATACAAGAGGGGATATCTAAGAATAGGTAGGACACTGTTAATGGACATATATTGCAACGTGACTTGTTTTTGAAAGATCTTTAACACAAAAAGCAATCCTTGTAGTGAGACAACCCCTTTAAGCCATTCATTTGACTTGGTAAGCATCAGTTGTCTTTTCTGTATTGCACACGGCACATAGGTGCTATTGTATTTCAGAGAATGCAGTTAAAAATCCAGCATTTATTCCTTGAAGAATAATCACATTCATACAACCGACACGTTTCAAGCTACCTTTAGCCCTAATCATAGTATTCACTCTACCAGTACATGTGTTTTTAAATAGCAGGGTGTGATGCCCAAGTGATTGGAAAGGATTAGATTCATACAATGTAAAAATAAAACATCTGTGATGAAGAATTAAATCTTGTTTGTGATTGAAAGCTCTAGAAACTCTAGTATCATGAGTATACAAAAAGTACAATTTATCCAATCTAAAAGTTTCCCCTTGTGATCACTTCCACATAGGGGGTTGCTTAAATGGGTTTTACCTACGAGCCAGACCCATTTAATAGGGAGATGGCCACACTTGCGCAGTTTTCCCTGTTTTTTTCTATGGGAGTTCTGAATAAAGATGCACAATGGCTCAACTATATTTGGAACTGCCATATAAAAGAACTAGTAAAACTGTGCAGGTGTGGCCATCTCTCCTTAAGCGGAGACTGGCTTGTAGCTAGTTACAGGCCATCCTCTTAAAGGGACTTTGCCAAGTGGCAAATCCCCTTAAATCGGTTTCTGGCAGCTCCCAGTAATGTTTCAAGGCTCTTTAGTGCGTCAGAGGTTACTGAAATGAACACTGCCAGAAGGTGGGTACATAGACATATGCTATAGGGAAGAAAGCTAACTAAATATTTTATTTTGCCAGGGAGTATTATATGGTTTATAAGTCTTCCTACAACTTTGTTGCTCTTCTCAGGGAGCAACTTTAACACTTCCATTAAGCCTATTGTCTCTAAAATTAATTTCAAGAATCCTCTATCATGTAATCTGTCTTTGGTACCCACATTGAAGACGTTAGCTAGGAGCTTACCAGCTTGTCATAGTTATTTATTTACCTGTTGCAACACATGTCAAACCTTGGCACCAAAAAATATGGCAAATAATTTGGTTAGGGCTATGTCCACACAGCAAATGTTAAAATGCTGTCCAATATTTTAACTGTCTTCCGGCAGAGAGCCGGCGGTTTAGAAATCCCACACTAGAAAATCCATGCTATATAGACTACAGCACAGATTTTCTATTGTGGTCTATGGGCACTGAGTTAGTCAGATTTTTGCGGATTCTAATTGCTGCATCCGCTTAAAAATCTTACTGTAATCCTGTGCTTTTATACATAGCCTAATGCCGGCTTTGTAATATTTTTTTTTCTTTTCATTTTCTATAATCTCCTATAGCTACCAACTGTCTTGCCCTACCTTCATGACCATCTCCTCCCTTCCTGACTACTATGAGCACTGTTCCCCTGGCTGTTAGGCTATGTTCACACGGCTTATTTTGGGACGTATTTCAGCCCATAATTTGCGCCGTACTGCGCGAATTATGGGCTGAGATACGTTCCAGTCATTATGGTAATCCACAGTTCTCATAGAGAACTATGGATTACGTCTCCTCTCTCCGCTCGCACAATACGGCGAGCAGGGAGATAAGTGACCTGTCAATTATTCACGGCGTATACGTGCCAAGAATAATGAAATGTCTATGGGGCCCCCCCGCCCCTGTCCAACCCCCGCCCTCTTACACACAGCGTAATTGCGGGCGAAATACGTCCTGCAATTAAGCCGTGGGAACATAGCCTTAGAGAAAGCACTATCCACAAAGGTCACAATTTCTCAGATGGATACCATTGCATCCTTAGGCCATGTTCACACGGCTTATTTCGCAACGGATTTGCAGCCGTATTTACGGGCGCAAATCCGTTGCGAAATCAGTGAGGCACTGTTCACACGGCTTATTTCAGAACGTATTTACGTCGGATTGCCGATCGTAAATACGTTCCGAAATCAGGTGCAAATCAGTTTCAAATAAGTGCCACTAAGTGTAGAACGTATTTGGAACTGATTTCCCGACGGATTCACCATCCCCATTCATTATAGTTGGTGAATCCGTCCAGAAATAATTGACATGCACATTGTTTTTGCGGCCGCAATCCGGAACAGAAATAAGTGTCGTCATCCGAACGACGACACTATTTCCCATTAAAATCCATGTAAAACGGCCAGTTACTTGTTTGTAACTGATTTCGCAACGGATTTGTGGCCGCAAATCCGTTGCGAAATAAGCTGTGTGAACATGGCCTAAGAAACAAGTAACTGGCCGTTTTACATTGATTTTAATGGGAAATACGTGTCGTCGTTCAGACGACACTTATTTCCGTTCCAGATTGCGGCCGCAAAAACAATGTGCATGTCAATAATTTCCGGACGGATTCACCAACTATAATGAGTGGGGATGGTGAATCCGTCGGGAAATCAGTTCCAAATACGTGCCACACTTAGTGGCACTTATTTGAAACAGATTTGCACCTGATTTCGGAACGTATTTACGATCGGCAATCCGACGTAAATACGTTCTGAAATAAGCCGTGTGAACATTGCCTTAAGTGACACTTATTTGCAACTGATTTCGGAACGTATTTACGTCGGAAATCCGACGTGAATCAGTTCTGAAATTAGCCGTGTGAACATAGCCTTACCCAGCTTGTCAATTTTGTAAGCCAATACAAAAACAGTAGTGGCATTTCTTTTCTTCGAACCCCTTTTGTTCCCCCTAAGCTCCTTGCCTGTTGCTCTTAACCTATTGCTGCGCTCTGAGCATTTACCCCGCTAGCTGCTTGCTCAGTAAGCAGCATGGTAAATCACACGGCTGTTTCTGAAGCATACTGAACGCTGAAACAGCTTTGAAATTGACTGAAAACAGTGTCTCATTGTTTTCGGTGGAAAAAATGCTTTGCAGTGCACACAGCGCTGTTTTTCTGTCTTGTTTTTTTTTTTCAGCCCTGATTAAAGAACTGACATGTAAGGTGGTTTCTGTATTTGGTGTCTCCACACCACAAATTTCCATAGAAATCCATGAAGAGCAGAAAAATGGCATCCAGACCACATCAAAATAGTTTTTGACCGGGTTTGGATGAGGTTTTAATGGGGATTCAAGACCAAATTTTGATCCAAACCATAGCAAAATGGCATGTAAGCGACATTCAAAACCACGCTGAAAAACTGCCTTTGAAAACTGATTCAGTACCGCGTTTGAAAATGCAAATCCACATCCTAAAACCGTGCTTACTGGTGTTGTTTTTAGAGGTTGAACCCCTGGTGAACAGCTGTGCTAACCTACCCTTAGATTGGCGATCACCCTCAGTGTTACATTTTGCTCTCTCAGATCTGGTAAGGTAAGGGTATGTATGTTCACACGGCATACTGGGTTGCGTACTGTATGCGTCGAACCACGCACTGATCAGCGCGTACTTCCAAGGACCCCGTTCACTTCTTTTATCAGCGCCGGGAATAAGTGACCTGTCACTTCTCTCCCCCGTCATACAATACGATCGTATTGTACGTCGGGGGAGACGACACGTAATTCATTGTTCTGTATGAGAGCTATGAATTGCCGTAATTGTAGCGCGCATTTAGCCCATATTAAAGCGGAAATATGTGGCAAAATGCGTGCTGCAATTACGCCATGTAAACATGCCCTAAGGGTGCTTTCACACGGTGTGACTCTAGTGTGCTTTTTTTCACTTGCAGTATTTCAGTGCATTTAAGATACCTTTATTACCAGCAAGCTTCTTTCATTTATGTAAACTGTTTGGAAAGGTGTTACAAGCCGGTAATCAATTATTGTGTTCATAATACAAAAGACTTTTAACACAATAATTGATTACACCTTTTCAAACAATTTATATAACTGAAAGAAGCTTGCTGATTAGTATGGTGGTATAATTACAGTGCAGTACTGCAAGTGAAAAAAGCGCCCCTAGTGACTTGCTGCTATAACTTGCACAGCAGCAGTATCCACTGCAGAACTCCTGCACCAGCTGTGCATACCTATAACACTGTACACTAAAGGAAACCTCCAATCTTGCTATTCGGTATTCCAGTTATGATAGAATTTAATGCTCTAATGATTTCTAATAGCTGTGATGATGTCTCATTGCTCATCCAGCCGAGTAGCCTCAGCCCTGTTCTGTTATTAAATACGATGTCACGTTAAAGAAACTGCCTCTTCACAGATCAATACTCCGGTATTTGTTCTAGCTGCGGTGCCAAGGGGCCTCTTCTGTAAATGCTAAGTGATTAATTATCTTATTCATTACTTATTTAATTGACTTGGATAGAACCAGCCGTGCAACAAGTGGGCTCCTAGTCCCTTCTTGGACCATGCTGTAATGAGTTCCTGCAGTCTACTTTTCACTTTAAATTAATGCGTTTCCAATTTTCGTGATCAGTCAAGACCAGAGGGGCTGGCTGCAAGTAAATATCCAATATGTGTAAGGAACAACATTTCTTTATTCTTTTACTCGTAACCTCATAAATAGAATTATTGTGCATTATCTTTTGCTCTTGGAAAGCTTAATTGAAGCAGAACCTTTGCAAGCTTCTGAAACCCATACATACGTTGGTGAAGTATCCCCAGGAGCTGAGCTCTTGCATTCTTAATTGCTTCATTTAGCACACTCTTGAAGTTTGTAGATGTGGGTTTTAATTCCAGAGAAGCCTGCAATTTTTCTGTATTGCTGTTGAAGGGAGGGGGATTTGTATTTGCCCCTTTAATACAAGAATAATCTCTCAGTAGTTCCTTTTCATATAGAGAATATGCATTTTTCAGAGAGAATTACAAAGCGCTTAGCATCCCAACAGCGTTGAGTCCTAGTATTGTGTATTTTCTCTGCTAAATAACAGAAGTTGCATGCTCTCTAGCAATCTAACTAGAAAATATTGGTAAGTCAGTTATCTGGCATCTCCTCGTATTAAATTGACTATGTTAAATTTAGCTGCTGGTACTTCTTGCTGGTAGAGAGGGTAGGAAGAGCTGCTTTTATGTCTTTATACTGATTTGTCACTGCTATGTTTTTACATACTATAGATCGGGGGTCTGCAACGTCGGCTGTCCTGCAGTTGGGAAACTACATCTCCCATCATGCCCACTGATTTATATTATATAAATGCATGATGGGAGTTGTGGTTTCCCAGCAGCTAGAAAGTCGACGTTGCAGACCCCTGCAAAAAAACCTTTTCCCTTTTTTGGAGGGGGTTGGGGGAGATTACATTTTTATTTCTTTTCCTACTTTCAATATCTCGTACCATTACCATGGTTTTTGCTTATCTAGAGCATTGATGTAAATTATGGAACAGTAGACTAGGTTTATTGGCATGTTACCCACACCAGCTACGGATAAAACAGTAATTCCCTATTAGGTGAGGTCAACAGAGCGGCTTTCATTATATTTCCTCTGCGGTCAATAGCACTGTGGTTAGTGTGGGTAATTGCTATGGAGAGCGATCGCCTCTTGTAACTCCTTTTAGAAGATTTGTGATTTAATGAGCAGGCATATATATTTCCTTCATTGATTTGCTGGTGGCTTGGGAATGGACCGACTCCAGCTTTTGATGAGGACTGTTTCTGTAAGGACACGGTGAAATGGTGGTTCATTATACAGCCATAATTACCTGCCCCAGCCAGTATCGCCACTTTGCTTTATTTTTAGAATACGATTTTTTCCTCCTTTACAAGTATAACAGAAATATAGGGTTAACAATACAGTAGTATTCCACTCACCAAAAGTTTGATCATCCAGAACATATTAAGGATCCACACACATTTCCAGAAGGGAGGTGTAATAGAATGTGAATTTTTCTTTCAGGAGCAGAAAAAAAAAAAAAGAGAAAGCAATGACCTGATCTCCGGATCTCCTTTAGTGGGAAATTAATGGGATTATACTGTTTTAAAAATGATTGTTTGATAAATTTTTGGGAAAAATTTTTGTAGTAGTGTATATAAAAATTTACATACAAAAATAACAGAATAAAAATAAATGTATATTATATATGATTGTTAAAATTTTATAAATTATTGTAAATGGAAAAAGAATATATGTATATTTTATAGTATTATTATAATTATATTAAATTTATAGTTAATAATAGTATATGTATATTTTTTATATGTAATTAATTTTTATATATAAATTTTATTGTATGATATGTTATAGTTAAATTATTTAAGTATATATGTTAGTAAGTAGTATATGAGGAAATGCAATATTTATTCCTGGTATACTTTTAGTAAATTAATGTATACTGTTTAATATGATGTTTGTATATGTATTGTAATATTGGGATGTAATGTATATATATATAAAATACAATATATATATAATATAGTATAATATATATAAATATATAATAATATATAATATGTAAAATATATATATATATATATTATATATATATATAAATTTTTATTTTTTTTGTATTATAAAATTCGGTAGATACACTTACTATCTATGCATTTTAATCACCAAGTGCTGCTTTCTGGAAATCCACATTGTATCCTAGCAACTGTGACCAGTTATTCTTTTGGACTATGTCAGTGAATAGGTGAGCTGCAATACCTGACACAGCCCATAGTCAGTAGTGGTGCTGATTCTAGAAGAAAAATTAGACACTCCGATCCTGTACAATGCATCACAAGTCAGCCTAGAGCTTTTATGTCCAAACACAGGGTCTCGCTGGCTGAGCTCAATGTGTCCTCTATCAACACCAGAAGAGTGAAGAAATCAGGCGATACCTTTTAGGCCTCGTTCACACAGCTTATTTGGGCGCGGATTGGAGCTTTACTGTGCGCCGTATTTGCGTTTCAGTGGCCCCCAATCCCCCTGTCATTCGGTAATTACAGTTCTCATGAAACTGTGGATTCCGTCGTTCCTCCCCGCTCAGCAAAATCCGCCGCCGGGGGGGGGGGGGGGGGGAATGAAATGCCATTTTTACGCGCGTATGCGCCCGTAAATAACCATTGTCTATGGGGCGGCGGGCAGCCCCCCCGTCCCGCCCCTTTTTCAACCGAAAATGCGGGCGAAATCCGTCCTACAATTACGGCTTGAATAAGCAGTGTGAACTTGCCTTAGAGGCTAACGATTAATTTGAGGTGAGCTTTCGAGAGGACTAGTCCCTTTTTCAGAAATTATGTTATAAAAAACTGAAAATTACAGATTTTTTAACACAAAGACATGGACCTTCAAAGGGTCTTAGAAATTTTAAAAAAATAACAAAATCAATATAAGCGGAAGTCTTTAAAACCCGGGTCAAGAAAAAAACAATTGGAAACTTGTGGGGCTGAGGAGGGGGTCTTAAATCTGGTCTTATTCGTAGCCATAGGTGTAATTTGGGTTCCCACATTAAACCACATTTTGACATAAGCGGGAGAATTTTTAGCCCATTTTGCGAGTTTAAAATTTTTGTTTTAAATTTAAATTTTCCCCCCCTTTCTCTTCTCGGTCTTTTAAATTTCCCATTAAAACCATAATTTTCAAATTTTCAATAGAAGGGTTTTTCACTCTGGGAATTTTGTCTCTGGAAGATCATTTGCTTTTTTATTAAATTTTTGAATCTGGTGAGTTTGCCGGTTCTTTGCCCGTTTCCCCCACAAAAAGTTTTACATTGCGCAAAAACCCCTAATTCTTGAAAACTGGGTTCCCCCCCCTTTCATTGGGACAGGTACACTGTCAGGGGTTGTGGATGTCCCTGCAGGTCTTGCACCGTTCTGCAGGCAGGGTGAGGGCCTTTTTATTTGGGGGCCTTCAGGGCACCCCGGACAATAATACGCCGCATTTTTGGGTGGTTGCTAAAAGGGAAAAGGAAGGGGGAGGGAATATTTTTTTGAGTTGTTGCCCCTATGTATACGGGTTTTAAATTCCCTTGGCAATTTTCTTTGGATCTCCAACTGGGGGTTTGTAGGTCAAAGGGGATGTTCTTCTTTTTGGGTTCCTTTGTTGTAAGAGACAGTCTCTGTTGATGGGGGGCCGTTTGCTGTTTTGTTTTTTCCGTCACTTTTGGCCTTATCCAAATTGGAAAAAATTTTGTCCTCAGATCCAGGAGGTGTTGTCCAGGTCGTCTTGTGGGAGAAAATACGATTATATCGCTAGCTGGTTTGTATAAATGGATTGTTTTTGTGCTTGGGGTGGAAGCTGTCATTTCTGAGGTAGGCCTTCTGTCTGGGGTTTGGGGTAATTTTTTGTGAGTAGCCAGTGGTCTTCGATTGTATTGTAGATCCAGAAAGTGGATTTTGCTCTCTGAATAGGTAATTTTAAGGTTTTTGGGGGTGGAAGTTTTTGAAGCATTAGGAATTTAAGTAGGGCCTGCTCGCCCGCATCCAGAGGGCTGATATCACGATAAACGGAGGTACATCGTGGGCGGGTGGTGCATGTGGATTATCCCACTCCTTCCAGTTCGCCATAAAGAGTTTGAAAGGGGGCGCACATCTGGACCCCATTGAATTTTCCCAATTCGCTTTAGATATAGGTCCTCTCCAAAATTTTAAAAGTAGTTAGGCTAGTATAACTTATGAGCTGTGTTAGGTTTTGTTGGGAGTTTAGTTTCTCCAGGTGGTCCGACATGCTGCAACTCCACCTTGTGGGGTATGTTTGTAACAAATAAAAAGAGCCGGCTATCACACAATATACCACAAACCCACAGACAGAAGGTCACCTCAGAAACGACAGCTTCCACCCCAAGACACAAGACAGGCTTACTTTAAAATCGTATTTGCCCGCAAAAAGACCCTGGACAAGCACCTTTGGATCTGAGGACAAAATTTTAAATTGGGATAAGGCAAAAGGGGACGGAAAATCAAATAGCAAAGGGCCGCCATCAACAGAGACTGTCTATTACATAAAAAAGAGACCCAGAAGGAAGAACGAGTGCCCCTGTTGTCACCTACAACCCACAGCGGGGAGACCTACAAAAGATTGCCAAAAAACCCCAACCTGTGCTAATAGGGAAACGGGGCCCCCAAGAAATATTCCCAGTCCCCCCTCCCCTTTTCCCCTTGGCAACCCCAAAACCCTGCTGGTTTTAATTGTCCGGAGCCCCTGAACCCCCAACTGAAAATGGCGCCTCACCCTGCCTCAGAACAGGGGCAAGACCTGAGGCACATCCACACTGCTGCAGGTACCTGTCCCACAGTCACAGAGGGCACAGTGTTGTGGATGGGAACAAAAATTATATAGTGTGATCCTTTGTGTCTCTATTTTAATGTATTAGTTTTATAATTCGGGGCACAGAATAGGGGGACATTTTCCCCGCAGATCTAGCAATGTGGTGTATGATTATGTGGCGCAATGTCCGACCACAGGCCCTTTTTGTGGGGGTTACGGGCAGAAAACTCAGCCCGCGCATGAACTCACACGATTCACTATTTTAAAAACAGCAGAATGATCTTCCATGGCACAACACTTCTCCCGAGTGACCACTGTATTGAAGTCTGAAGATTATGGTTTTAATGGGAACTTTAAGAGCAGAGGGGGAGAAAGGAATGGGAATTTAAATTAAAATGCAAAAATTTCAAACTCTGCAAAATGGGCTAAATATTTAGCACTTTATGTCAAAAATATGTGTGAATGTGATGGCCACAAATTACACCTGATGGGTACGAGATAAGATGCGTTTTACTGACCCCTCGTCAGGGGCCCCACAAGTTTCCTTATTTCTTACCTGTTGTAAATGACTTGTCTGCTTATATTCATTTGATATTTTTTAATTTTTTAAAATTCCTTTGAAGGTCCTGTCTTTTGTGTATAAAAAGTCTGTAATTTTCAGTTCTTTTATAACAACCTTTTGAAAAAGGGGGCTAGTACTCTGAAAGCTCACTATCAAATATCCTCAGTTAGCCTGAAAAGGTATCGCCTGATTTTTTCACTCTTCTAACTTTCAATGGCTAACAGGTAAAATCCCATAACCCTTTTTCCACTTCCACATAGAGTGGAGGAATCCTGATTCATGTTGCTGGCTATGTACCAAATTTAAATGTAGTCTGTTACCAGGACTGTTCCCTGTATTGGGTGTGTTTGCTTCTTTTAAAGATCCTGACACTGCCGAAAAATTTTGGTTTCAGGGGGGAAAAAGAGAACCGCTTTTTCGTTACCGCCCCTGGTGTTTGCAGCGTATCAACTCGCTTTCAGATACAAAGAAAACTCCAAAATAGTAAGTATTTTTTTTTTTCATTCTTAAGAGTAAGTAGTTATTCCCTTAAAGGGAACCTGTCAACTGACATGACCTGAATGCAGTCGATGTTATAATCGGAGGGAGTTGAGCAGGATATATACTTTTTGTTGGAAAGATTAGCAGAACTTGTAATTTACTCATTTAATGTGCTGCTTAATCCTGGTGACGAAGTCCAGTAGGCGGTCTTATCAGGGATCGAACGTACTGGCTTGTGTGTGTATGTATTTGGTAAGTGTATATGTATGTTTTGTGTAATTTAATATTATTATATTATTTATATATTTTATATATATTTTATATAAAAGCCCTACTTTCGATCACTGATAAGACCGCCCCCCTTAATAAAATGGTGTCAATCATGATAGACCCCCACTGGACTCTTTAACCGAGAATAAACAGTAAATTGCCCTATATGCTCTACTGAGTCTTCAAACAAAATTCGATTTAATTGCTTAATCCCCCCGCTCCATAACATGCTGCCTCCAGATTAGATAACCTGCTCAATGTGACAGGTTCCATTTAAAGGGATTAAGTTTTATGTAGAGTAAACTACTTAATTGTATAGTGAAAGGTTTTGTAACTTTCTACTATACTTTTGTTTTTCAATTCATCACTCTTTACAGACACTCCTGTTGTTCGTGGATCTTAGCTATCTAGAGACTGGAAATCAATACTGTATACTGCTGTGGTACTTTTGGGAGGGTTCTGGCCCAAATGAATGGCCTCGCAATCTTATGCAAAATGGGGGTTGGGCTCCAAGCTGATAGATTTTACCTAAATGGATGCATTGCAGCAAACTGCCAGAACAGCATTGAGATTTGGGTTAAGCATTTACATAGTTGAGCCACATTATGAGCACCAGCTAATGTCCGGAGTAACTGCTTTGTGCAGTATAGACAGTAGCTAGATGAGCTGGGAGTGACTCAATAAGGTCTTGGTAGGTTTCTAAGTATCCAATGACTGCAGTACTTCCCCAGTGCTGGGGGGTTGGGGGAGGGGTCCATAGACGAAAACAAAGTCAATATGGTCCTACATTTGCTCAATTGGTTAAAGCTGGGGGAAAATTTAAGGGGAAAAGGGTTTGTATTGAAAGTCTTGGTCATGCTTTGCCAACCATTGTTGGAGATTTCAAGCCATGCAACGCCGCTTTGCCTTGATGGAAGATCCCATTCACACATGGAAGTCAATAGTCATGTAAAATTGTACGTGATATGCATGGATGGATTCCATTCGTGCCTTTGACATGGATAAGTGGTCCTGGAGAATGCCATGAAACATTCCCCAAAAGCTTGTGTGCTTCCAGCAGTGGTTGCAGGGTATTTGTTCTCTATTTTTTCACTTCCCCCCTTTTTAAAGAAGCAGAAAATAGAAACATGGAGAAGGCAACCCTTTGCCAATCAACGGACTTTAAGTTCCAATACTGCTTTAAAAAAGAGAACCTGTCAGATTGAACCTGTCGCATAGTTTATGCCCACCTTGCTGAGGACTGCACAGCTAGTGACAGACCTGCTGTTTCCAGCACTGTGTCCCTTATTCTGAAGAGCTGGAGTTTTTTGAGTATTTAATGCTCATATCTGCAATTTTCAGCCCGAAAAGTCAGTTTTTTTCATGACCCGCCCATCTGATGCTGTCCCCGCCCCCTCACAACTGATTAACCTATTACTTTGAATAGGTAGAAACGTGAATAACTGTCAGGTGGGCGGAACTAACCTTTAGTGGGCGGGGCTAACACCTCCTCATGGATAAGCTGGGCTCTTTTCTGGCTGAAAACTGACAGATTTGAGCATTAAATACTCTAAAACTACAACATTACACAATAAGGGGCACAGCGCTGGTAACAGCAGGTCTGACATTAGCTTGTGCTGCCCTCAGCAAGGGGGGTATACTCTGTGACAGATTCCCTTTAAGCCTTTTCTGCCAATGCAACTTTTTTTTAGGAAAGGTGCATTGACCATCCGTCTGCTTTGGAGCCCCATACACAGAAGAGTTCACTGAACTGTTGTTGTAGACACACATCTAGCAGCCCCTCATTTATTTTGGTGGTTAGCGGCTCCACTATAGTTTGTCGGTTTGCCCTCACTCGCCACTTTCACCACAGCAGCACATGACCCAAAAACCGATCATCATACCTTTTAGTATCTCTGCTAAATCTCCCCTTTTATCCATGACGGCAACAAAGGATATGTGTGCAGACTATTACTCACCTGATATACCTACGGAGCCAGCTCTGAACACGTGACGTCCTTCATTAGCTATGTACTGCCAACCTTGAAAGTAGGAAGTGGTCATAACAATGTGACTCGACGTTGTTTAGACTAGATATAACCTTTGGCTTTTAGAAGTATTAGACCTGTTGTAAAGGGCTTGATGTAAAGAATATGGAGTTGAAACACAAAGTACAGTATATTAGAACATTGTAGTAGGGGACACTGAGTCGTAAGCGGTTTCTTGTGTCCGGAGAGAGCACTATTGGGGACGTATAAAAACTGTCTTGGTCTAAGACTTTTTGTTGCCCATAGCAACCAATCAGTTCACCTTTTTTTAGTGCACTATATGAAATTAACCCCTTAAGGACCCGGCGTTTTTTTTTTTTGTTGACACGTTAGTTTTTCCTTCCTCGCCTTCCCAGAGCCATAACCTTTTTATTTTTCCACCTACATAGACATATAAGGGCTTTTATTTTGAGGGACAAGTTATATTTTTTAATGGTGTTATTCACTGTACTATAGAATATACAGGGAAACCGCAAAAAAATTCCAAGTGGGCCAAATTGTGGAAAAATTGTGGAAAAAAAACGTATTTTCACCATGTTTGCGGGTGTTTTGCTTTCACAGCGTTCAATCTTCGGTCAATATAATGTGTTATCCGTATTCTACATGTTGATACACATCCGGCAATACCAAACATGTAGGGTTTCGTAATGTTTTGGTACCGTAAGACAAATTCCAAATTTTTCCTATTTTTGAAATTTGCACAACGGCGCCATTTTGTGCGTCCAATAACTTTTTTGTACGAACACTTAGACGTCAGTGAGGGGGCATTTTTTGCGGGATAAAGTGTACTTTTTATCGCTAGCAGTTTGGAACGCATGCGACTTTTTTGATCACTTTTATTCAATTTTTTAAGTGACGTAAAATGACCAGAAAACGCAATTTTGGCGTTTGGATTTTTTTTTTTCTTCTCCGGGGTTCAGCGCACGGGATAAATGATGTTATATTTTTATAGATCGGACGTTTTCGGATGCGGCGATACCAAATATGTGTAACTTTTTAAATTATTTTATTGTTTTTATTTGTAAAATGAGGAAAGGGGGGTGATTTGAATTTTTAATACTTTTTTTTGTACTTTAAAACTTTTTCTCTTTTTTTCCCCCCCCTCATTCAAAAGAGCTTTATTCGTGAGCAAAAGATAGTATAACATGACATCAATAACTCAGCATGAAAGATATTCCTTTACACATCGCAATCGTGACTGCACAGATCGTTACTACAACTGCATATAATTGGAAAACCAACATTAAACAAATATATACATAACTATGATTGAGCATGGCTGTGCCGGTTAGTCTGTTGTAGGAGGAGAGTGGTCAGCAAAGACCATCACCTCAGGATCCAACGCATCAAGTAGAACCATGATGGGAAGGTCAGCATGAATCAGATAAGATATCCAATTGAGCAAAGCTATCTGGATAGGAAGAGGATTTATAGTTCACTTGGTGTGACTGAGCCCCAAGAACCCGGTATACTAAAAATTTAACCGAGGCGGGCTAACCATGTCATCAATTGCATAAACAGAAACATTAACTGGAAACAGTCGTAACAAAAACCAAGGGAAGGGATGTCAGTCGGTGTTAGCAAATCGCCACCGCACCAAAAATCATCAGGTCGGTCGCAGATTCACTTATCGAGTGGAAAGATAGGCATCGGACTTACAAAAAGTGAGCCAGTGCCCCCAAACCCGAAAGTAGTTCTCGGAATCCCTAAGTGATTGACTCCGTACTTCCTCCCAACCACATACTTTGTGGATTTCCTTGAACCAATCCGTGACTGAGGAGCAGACTGTCGACCGCCTTCTTTTTTTTTTTTTTTTACTGTAACATTGAGTCCACCTAGGGTGCTTGACCACTAGGTGGCGCAATCGTTAATACAGTCTAATGCATTGCATATACAATGCATTAGACTGTAGAAAGATGGCGGTTTCCCCATTTCCCGTCTGTCGCCTGAAGTGGGGCAAACCAGGACATGGTAGTGACGGGAGCGTTCACAGGGCTCCCTGCTGCCATGTCTGGGCGTTGGATCGCTGCAGGTATACTGCGGTGATGCTGATTGCCCTGAAGATCGGTGCACAGCACCGATCTTCATTCATTCAGACGCCGTGGCCATCTTTGCCGCGGCATCAGAAGGGATAAACAGCGCGGGCGGGCAACGCTGCGATTAGCCGCTAACACCCGGCGGCTGTGTGGAAGGGGGGGGGGGGGGGGGCGGGAGCGATCCCCCGCAAAGCCCTTTAGGGACCCTGGGACTTATGAGTATGTCCAGGGTCCTTTAAGGGTTAAAGGGGAGCTCTGTTTGGTTGCTATGGGCAACAAGGCAAGTCTTAGACCAAGAGAGTTTTCATACATGAGGCCCTATATATTTGTTGGTGGAAATCTCTGTAAATTCTCCTCAAGATAAGTTGTGGTGGAATTGAATCTTTTGACTCCTGTTTATGCTAATATTTTAGTGTTTCATGCTCCTCGAGTCACTCTTAAACTTGTTGGAAACAGCATGGCTGACGAATTTCGCAGGGGGCTTGAGTGATAATCTACCTCATTATGCTGTAATCTATCCCATGGTTTATGGGCGATTTACTATCCAGAAGTCAGGATAGTTGAATATCAACCCTTATGTGAAGAAATAATAGCGGCCACGCTGTCATTCAGCTTTCCCAGATAGGAATTTTGCTAATTAAATAATTATTACTGAATCGAATTTGAAGTACTTGGTCGTCTTTGCAGTGCTTTGTACTAATGGATTCCTCTCTTCTCACTTTGTGTAGGATGATAAGTGGGATAAGAAGTGTCAGAAGATCTTCTCCTTTGCTCACCAGACAATCAGCGCCTTGATTAAAGCAGAACTGGCGGAGTTGCCCCTCAGACTGTTTCTCCAAGGTGCTTTGGCAGCTGGAGAAATTGGATTTGAAAACCACGAGACGGTAGCCTATGAATTCATGTCTCAGGTAATGACCCGTCTGCATCTGTCATATGGTTATTTCTTACCTGCGGTCACTTCACTGGTGACTTTGTCTTCTCGCTTTTCAATTATGGGACTGTGTCCATAGAAATTGCTCCTCTGCTGAACAGAGACTCACTCTTTTCCACTCATCGATCTTGACAAAGTATGAATAACAAAATGGGATAGAATGTCCTCTACCCCCTCTTCTCTGCTCACATGGATTTTGTCACATTCATGCCAGTGTTGACCAGTCTCAAAAGTTTCAAAGGGAATGTGTCATCAGAAAATGACTTTTTGTTTAAAGAGAACCTGTCACATAGTTTTTGCCCCACTGGCTAAAGACAGAACAAGCTAGTGTCAGACCTGCTGTTTCCAGCGCTGTGTCCCTTATTCTGTAAGATGCTGGGGTTTTAGAGCATTTAATGCTCAAATCTGCAGTTTTCAGCCAGAAGAGTCATTCGAAGAGTCATTCAGAGTGTCCGTTTTTTTCAAACCCCGCCCACCTGAGACTAGCCCCGCCCACCTCAACTGATAAACCTATTACTTTGAATAGGTAGAAACATGTGAATAACTCATTGGGTGGGGCTAACCTCTGGTGGGCGGGGCTAGCACCTGCTCATGAATAACAGTTGAGGGGTAAATGCTCTAAAACTCAGCATCTTACATAATAAAGGACACAGTACTGGGAACAGCAGGTCTGACACTAGCTTGTGCTGCCCTCAGCAAGGGGGGCACAAACTATGTGACAGGTTCCCTTTAACACCTGTATTTATGTCAATAGCATTTTTGAAGAATTTTTTTTTTTTTCCACATCGCTATCAATATTTAAAAAAAAAAATCCCAAAATCCTGCAGTTTTAACTTTAGCCTTTAGGTCTAATAATAGGTGCTTCCTATTCTGTAAATTTTCAGCAGTCTCCTCATGATCAGCACAGGCAGGGTTACACTAAAAGGTGACACCAATGTGTATAAATAACACAGGAGCCACCATTTACAGTAGGCGATAGTCACCGATTACTCTCTCCCTGCACAATGATTACTTCCCAGGTCACAGAGCATGCCTAGAAAACCTTCCTATAGAAGTCAATGGGATACTTCTAATTGCTGTTAAAAACAGCTCAGGCAAGATGGCTGCCCCCGTAATCCTATACAGAGAACATAATTTAAAAAATCTACAATCAGAACATAAAAAACTAAGAAGAAAAGAAGATGTATCTTATTGTAATTAAAAAAAAAAAAAAAAAGTAATAGATTCCCTTCAAGACATCACAAGCCCCTAAAGTGATCCGAAGAGTCACTTACTGCTACCTCAGTAAGTATGGTCCTAGTTAAAAAGTTCCAGGTGGAGCTTTAGAACAGAGTTTTATCAAATTAATTTTCATAAAATGTCAGTCTCTGCTTGTTGTCAGTGAATGAAAACTGTTTTTTCTTTAGCTGGAACCCATGCTAGTCCTGCTGAGGCTTTGCTAGAAAATAAGTGTAGACCATCCTCTGTGATCTTCACCCCCCCTCCCTAATAAATCTAACAGGCAAATCTAGTAGTTTGATATGAGTCTAAGTTTAGGGTTAGCTGATGGTAGTTTATGCTCAACATCTACTAGAAATTAACTCTTTATGCACCAGCTTTCTAGACAATCTGAACAAACTACCGTATTTTTCGGACTTTAAAACGTACCGGCATTTTCCTCCAAAATTTTTTGGGGAAAAAGTGCTTCTTATAGTCCGAAAAATACGGTATTACAGAGTAAAGAATGAAGGAAACATAGAATAATAGCCTATGAGGTATAAGCAGGTGGATTTCAGACTCGTGTTAGACAGTGCAGCTGAATGTGGGTCCCTGGTCTGCCTTGCCTTTGATGGATGAATGGTATGGATTAACAACTAAACATGTTAGTATTGCCATGTCTACCTTACTCTTTAACTGATCAACAGGCATTTTCACTGTATGAAGATGAGATCAGCGACTCTAAGGCGCAGCTGGCGGCTATTACCCTCATCATTGGGACCTTTGAGAAGATGAAATGTTTCAGTGAAGAAAACCATGAGCCTCTGAGAACACAAAGTGCACTAGCTGCCTCCAAGCTCCTAAAGAAGCCAGATCAGTGCAGGGCTGTGAGCACCTCCGCTCATCTCTTTTGGTCTGGACGCAACACAGATAAGAACGGCGAAGAGGTGAGAACTTGTTGTCCTTGTCTTTTTGTTTGCCCTGTAAGAGCTTGTCCCTACGGCAAGGATTTTCAGTCGATATTACAGACTGTTTTCGGATTTGAAAACCATCTGTAAAGCAACTGTCAAGCTTTTACATTGATTTAAATAGAATATCCTTGCAGCAGTCCACATTGCACAGATTTTCTGCCGGACGTTTTTCACACCGCTGGCGTTCCTCAAAACTTAGAACATGTTCATTCTTCCGCCCGGTTTTCAGGCGGAACATGAAAATGTCAGTGGATGAGGGGGACAGGCGAATCCTCAAACCACAGACAGAACCACCCCACAAAAACAGTGAAACAATGTAGGAAACCAGCTCAAATGTATAGTGGATGCACGGACTTGTGGAGGCAATATACGAATGTAATGAAGAAAGAAGGTAACGTCCAGCTTCCGCAAAATGCGGATTCTTTATTGAGTGCAGGAGACGATAAACACAGACTGCTAACACCAGCTGACGCATTTCATGCTATGATTAAGGGCCCACGTGGCCTGAAACGCGTCAGATGGTGTTAGCAGTCTGTGTTTATCGTCTCCTGCACTCAATAAAGAATCTGCATTTTGCGGAAGCTGGACGTTACCTTCCTTCTCCATCCCACAAAAACACTTACAAGATGTAAAATACCGGATTCTTTTAATCGGAGTCCTGCCAGTATTTTGACCTGCCGCGTGGACACCCACTAACCCTTATAATTTTCAATATGTTGAGGGCTGCACAGTGACGGAGCGTCCTTTTTTTTCCTAGTGATGACTGTGGAGGACTTTATGAAATTGTAGCAGTGTCATGGTTTGGGGAAAGAATCAGTGCAGGGAGTCAATGCAGCAAGTGTTTGAAGGGATGAATGTTCTGGCCGTAGGATAATCTGTACTTGTAAATGGGAACAGAGCTAAACAAATCTCAGCACTTCCTTTTAGAAGGATATTCTGGTCTGTGGTGCTTTACAGCTCTTAAATATTCTTTGTACTTCAGTGTCTCACCATTTTCAAGCTCTCTGCTTGCAGCCAGTGAATTGGAATATTCTGTTTTTGCATCCCAAAGCTAAAACGTTTTCATACTTTTCTACTTTTTACAGCCGACAATTGACTACATTTGTGTTGTATAATTAGGCAATCTTCTGTGAGCAAAGATATGTAAAGAGTAACTGTAAGGGTATGTTCACACGGCTTATTTTGCAGCGTATTGCACTTTATACGTGGCGAAAGACGTGCCGCAATTACGGTAATTCATAGCTCTTGTAGAGAGCTATGAATTACACGTCATTTCCCCGAGCGTACAATCTGATCGTATCGTCCGCCCGGGGTGCGCAGTGCCATGTCAATTGTTCGCGGCGCGTCCCGCGTCGCTGACACTGCCTGTCACTGGGGCCGGCCAGGAGTCCACAACACCCGGTGTATTGCGAGGCGTACAGTACGCGACCCAACCCAATACGCTGTGTGAACATAGTACTGATTATGTACAGGTTTTCAGCTGTAAACAGAAGAGTTCCCATTCCCTGACTGGAAGAATTAGTCTTGGGCTAACTCTACACAGCAAATGTTAAAATGCTGTCCAAAATTCGACGGCATTTTAATATCGCTGTTCTGCAGTTTTTTAGCACTGGTTTGCACCAAAAAAGGTGGTTGGTTTTCTGATTTCGCACCGGCCCAGTACATTGACTGTAGGGGAATCTGACGGGAATCCGATGACGATAGAACGTGTTTAGAAATCCCACAGTAGAAAATCTGTGCTGCGTAAACTCCTACAAAGGGGCATTGGTTACAGTCGGATTTTCATCAGATTCATTATTTAGAATCCGCTAAAAATCCGACCAGAAACCAGTGCCGTTTAGACCGACCTCATATTGAGGATTACATGGTAATATAGCTTTGTTGCCATTGGACTGATCACCTGTAAATAAAACTTGATTTCTTTTGATTCCTTTTTAAAGAGACACTCGGTAAAATGGCGATTTACTATTTGTTAGATAAGGATTCATTTTCTTCCCCTAAACAGACTGGAAAACAATCAGATGTTTCCATTGTGGTGGATGTAAATAGAGTTGGTCCATTGGTATTTGTAGGGTTGTCTACTAGTGCAGTAACAAGATGTGTTCAATATATGCCGGATTTTTTAGACTGGAAATCTGTAGGTGTCGTCTATTTGGCTGTATGTCTCTGTCTCCAGGATTATGTTAGAAAAACTGCACGGAATTGAGGTATGGGCCCCGGAAAGTTTCAGCTCGAAATGAAGAGCTGGTTATTCTTGCACACAATTGTCCATTATGGGAGTGCAGAGCACAGCCAAACTTGCAACTCCATAGAATAGATTGTAGAGTTATGCGGCAACACTTTTGGGGCCCTGTTTCCAGGACCTGCCCTTATCAGACCTGTTATGCTTTTAAAGTAGGTAGTAGGAACACCCCATTAAAGAATCTTTGTCCTACACACGTTTTATGCAACTTCTGGACCTCGACCGCCCAACCTTTTCTAAATACTTATTTTGATTTATTTATATGGTCTAATGGAACAACTTTTCCATTAGATCATATAAATAAATCAAAATAAGTATTTAGTTCTTTTACCCTGTTGGGATTTGTTATCAACTTGGGCTGTTAATTTACTTAATATTTAACTTTTATGTTTTATGCACATTTTATGGCATTTTCCCACTTATCTATCTTATTCCTAGGCCGAGACAATTAAGTGGTATTAACCCTAAGCAGCCTTAAAGGGGTTCTCAATGTTTTATTTTTTTTAGACTTCTTAGCAACTATTGCTTTCATAAAATAAAAACATTCATACCTTGCTACTCTCCAGTCTTTGCTGGACCTTGTTTACATCTGGCTGTGGTCTGCGTGTACCTTCGGCACCCAATCATTGGCTTTAGCGGTCCTGTGCAATTCCCTTCACATACCCACTTGCAATCACACGTGACCCCCGATGCCACTGATTGGCTGCAGCGGTTACAAACTGACCACGGCCAAATGTCAGCAGAGACCAGGGGAGACCACCAGCAGTGTTGGCAGTGAAACAGCAGTGTATGGTAAGGGTATGTTCACACGGCGTATTTTCGGCACATATTTTCGCCAAAGTACAGGCCGTAAATGCACTTTGGCGTTGTTCATACTCCTGTATTTTCCAGCACATGCGGAACATGTAATTTCAACAGCGCAACAAATGCTTAATGAGGAGCGTACCTATGCGTGCCAGAATACGTCGTGTGAACTAAGGTGAGTTATTTTTATTTTATAAGAGCTTAAAATTATGTAACTGGTGGATACATATAAAACCATTAAAGAGCTTGATTTATTAGATTGGATTGGTTGGCTATTGGTCTTGCTTCCATCACACACTGGCAAGTGGCTCAATATGCCAAGGAAAGCCACTGGCACAGATCTCTGCTGTAGGAGTAGTGTAGTATTATGACCTTTGTTAGTATGTAAGAACAAATCTACAATTCATGCACTAGGCACCGAATAAAGCCAAGGTTTGTCAATTAGGGTATATGCAAGCGATAAGGAAGTCCTATGAATATCCTTATTGGACATTGTGTAAAAATAAAAAAGATAATTGCATGGATGAGACCCTGTGAAGTTAATTTAGACTGTAGCATGCTCATTCTGTTAGGAATTTGATGCTGACGTATTGTATTTCTTCAGAGGTTTCAGTAAAGAAATAGTTGTACAAGTAAATCTACACTTGAAAGTTATATTGCAGATTTGATGAGGATTTCCAGATATTCCACACCAAAATCCATAAAGTAAAATCTGCTTTAGTTTTACATTGCTAATGCAAATCTCTAATTATGTGGATTTCGATGAGGATCTCTTACAGAGAGTGTCAACAGTAAGTCCATTATGTCTAAATCTTTAAAGGGGTGTTACGGTATACAACACTTGACTCCTGTTGAAAGCGTGCGGTACAGAGTGAAAATATTTAATATGTAGTACTTAAATATTTTGGTACTTTTCCACATAATCACTCATCAATTACTGGCTGAAGAGCTGATGGTTCTCGTTTGTTGCCAAGGGATACGACCTGTAGTTATGTTTCAGCTTTCTGGTCAGGCATGCTCAGTACCAGCTCTAGGGTGGAGATCTATGTATCTATGAAACAGCAAGGGATCTGAGGGGACGTAATTATAAAGTAATGTGAGGGACATAATTAGAGATGCACAAGAGGGTGGAAACTTGCTCTTCAGCAACAAGGAGAATACAGGGGAGGACAGCTTGAAATAGATGACAGCAGTGTATGATGGGAACTGTAGTCTGCCACCCACATGGTCTGCTTCTGAAGTCAAGCCCACACTTGCTGCGCTGAGGCAGAGCACATCGGGAGTGACCGTGTGACAAAATGTCAATTATACATGTTTAGAATGAAGGATTAGTGTTATATTGTTGGGCTGTGTGTAATGACCGTTCAGCCCATTTCCATTTTTTTTTTCTTGTCCAAAACCCGGAATACCCCTTTAAGGTGTCAAAGCAATTGCACCAACTTTCAGGACTGTCAAGTTTCATGAAGTGCTACCAATTTACTAAACATCTGAAAAAGAACAACCTTGGCAACAGCCGTTTCTGACTCTCTGCTTTTCCTGGCCCACACACGTTCAGAGACCTGTACACATACACACCCAGCTTATACAGTCAAGCAGCAATGTATGCTATACAAAGATATGTACTTACACTGTGCAAATAGTCACACGTACCCTCAGTACCTGAGACACAATACTCACTCACGAGATAGAATCAAACATATGTACACATAACTTTGGAAAAACTATATATAGACACAGACAGATGACTCTTGAAGTAGCAGGAATAGTAGTGCTAGTGGAGTGGAGCATTGGACTTGACAGTAGAAGGCAGGACAGGAAAATACTACTTCTGAAGCACAAAGCCGGAGGTGCCCAACATTTTCATGTCTGTTCATCCCTATAGTATGCGCAGTAATACAGTGTATATAGAAGCTGGAAGCATTGGTCTGTAGGATCTTCACTTACTATACCAACCATGGCCCTATTTAGTTGTGTGAACATGAAAAGCATGAGTCCATCAGAGTGGGAACCACTTTTAAAGGGGTTTTGTCACTACAAAGTTTAGCTTTCAACAAGGGACAGTTAAATGAAGACTTTTTCTAAATACATTGGTCAATAAATTTTACTTTAGTCATGAGATAAGAGCGTTTAAGTGCTCTGAAGTGCACACAGGTTTCTATGGTTACCTGCAAAGCAGACAGATGTCTTATCTGATTAGACAAAAGCAGAGAGTAACCTCACCTCACTGACAGACTGAGATTAAAGCAAACTAATGATATCTAACAAGATTAATTTCACCAAAAGGTACATGTGCTGTGAGGGCTGAAAAGCATGGCTTTATCTGTAATCTTGTTAGCGATAACAATTGCCTGCACTGTCAGGATAACAGCTCCCTGCAAGCTGAATATGCTAATCACTGCTGTGGAACCACCCACAGCCTGAGGAGACGAGTAAGTGCAAAACTGCTAAAACTCGATGAAACAGCGTGGTGAGAAAGCCCCTTTAAAGGGGTTTTGCCACGATCTAATGTTGACGTGGGATCCTCCAAAATGGGTATTTAATAACTTTTCTAAATATGTCATTAAAAAAGTGAAGCCTGTGAGAGCTACAACCTGATTAAGATGCCCTTAGTTTCCTGACAGTTTACATTAGACACGATTAGGAGCTGACAGGAGCTGATCTGGCCATGCTTGGGTTGTTTGCACTTCCTATCTCATAGCAGGGAACATGAACAAGCTTTGAAGGGACTGAGGAGAAAAGATCCTGTGTCTTTTGTATAGAGAATCCACTGGTTGTAATGTAATTATCTGAGTAAACATGCAGATGCTCCCTGCTCAGCCCGCCTCTCCACCCTGCAGCAGTTCCTGAACAAATGAAAGACTCTGCCTTCTCAGAGCTTATCTTCTCTCCTGAGCAGATAAGAGGGAGAAACTCATGCACAATACAGTTATCCTCTGTGGATACAGAGACTGAATATCAGGAACGTGCATGGGAGGTTGGAGTGATGACATCTCAGAGGAGGTACTTGTTTTTTTAAATAAAGAAACACAACGCCATTTTTTCAAGCCTCAGGAGGGGAGTATCAGCCTGTTAGGTGAGGATCTCACTTCTTGGCAAAACCCCTTTAAGGATTAGCTCTCCATTTTGGTAATATCCTATTCATATTCACTAATTAGGGAAATGGACAGAGGTTTTCTTCATAGGTTAACCCTTTTTAAACTTTCCTCTGATCTTCTAGGTCTTCTTAATTCCTTTATATCCCCATGACAACTTGCATCAGTGGTTCAGAATGCTGAGGAAGCTGAGCAACAGGCCATATTAGGGCAGACACCTATACATCCCAAGAATGATAGAACTAAGAAACCATTAAGTTGCATTTTCAGCAACTTGATAAAAGGGAATTGCTTCAGAATTCTAGTTAGTGGAGGTTTTTTGTTTTTTTTCAGAGAACGCCTCCTAAAATTTAATATGTTGACTCATCAATGCTATTGAGATGTTTCCAAATGTGTTGATGGGTTGCTCAGGAATTTATTCCAGAGCAATGTAAGTGAAAGCCTCATTTAGAAACCATTTTAAATTAAATTTTTTCCATATTCTTTACATTGTCCCATGAATGATTCTACCAATTCGTTTTTAAATTGTTATATTGGAAACATTTTTTTATTCTGCAAGAAACCCCCCTCCCTCCCCACACCAACACTACCTTCTAAGTTTCCCTTTCAACACGTCTAGAGAACCTGTCACGGTAAACCTGCAGTTTAAAGGTGTGATCACACGCCGTGTGTTTAGAAGAACACGCTGATCAGTGCGCTCTTCTAAAGCGCAGGGGGGCCTTGCAAAGGCCATCCCTATTCACTTTCGTTATCCCTGCCATGTAAACGGCAGAAAGAAGTGACATGTCACTTATTTCCCCCGACGTTCAATACGCAACGGGGAAGACGGCAGGTAAGCATCGCTCTCTAGTTACGCACCGACATAAGCTATGTGAACATCCCTTAACCTGCCAATTTAATGTTATAGATCAAGAGGAGCTGAAGGGAATGATGTGTAGTTTTGTGAGAAAAAGGTTTAGTATAACTTGAGTTTTTTTCAATTGAATTTCAGCTAATTCTGGCCAGGAGTCCAGTGAGTGGTTCTAATCAGAGACCCACGTCTTTCCCGGTATGATGCACGTATTGGTCATTGAATGTGGCCGCCCACTGGACTCTCAAAAGATCTGGAATGGCAATCACAAGGCATACTAAATCTTTTACCCTAAGGCAGCAGTGGCGAACCTATGGCACGGAAGTTGCACGCAGGGCCATCTCTCCTAGCACGCGTACCAGGCTGGCCACTCGCTGGGTTCCTGACTGTGACCTGGACGCCGCGCTGCCAGAGCGCGGCGTCCGTGTCACAGTGTCGGACCTGGGGCCTCCGGCAGCCCCAGGTCTAGCACAGCGCGAGTCGGGACCCCTCAGCGCTGACGGTGCGCGGCGGTACCGTGCGCTCAGCTGGGCAGCGACGCGATGTAATGACCTCATCGCGCCGCTGCCTGTCCTCGGGCACACAGCCCGTCATAGGCTGTGCGCCCGAGGAGCTGACAGAGGAGCGTCCTGCGCGAGGAGAGAAGAGGACAGAAGAGGAGCGCGCAGCTGGGACAGAAGTAAGGTGAGTATTTTATTTAATGCTATTATTTTTATTTGTACAGGCATGGTGGGGGCAGAGTGCTGGCTATATACAGGCATGGTGGGGGCAGAGTGCTGGCGGCTATATACAGGCATGGTGGGGGCAGAGTGCTGGCGGCTATATACTGGCATGGTGGGGAGAGCCATCTGTGTACTGGCTGGTGGGGGGAGCTATCTGTGTACTGGCTGGTGGGGGGAGCCATCTGTGTACTGGCTGGTGGGGGGGAGACATCTGTCTACTGGAAGGGGGGGGGAGCCATCTGTGTACTGGGGGGTGGGGGGGAGCCATCTGTGTACTGGCTGGTGGGGGGAGCCATCTGTGTACTGGCTGGTGGGGAGAGCTATCTGTGTACTGGCTGGTGGGGAGCTATCTGTCTGTATAATGCCTGGGGGGACCTGTATACTGCCTGTGGGGACCTATACACCTACCTAACTTAGGTGACTATAAGTAAGGAGTTGCTGGAAAAGTGAGGATTCTAAGACATTTGTGTCTAAATCTGCAGGGATGAGTGTTGGTCGGGAGAAGTCAGCATGAAGGTGTGAACCGGATGGAGAAGAAAAGGGAGTACGAATGACTTATCGGAGAAATGTCACCTGTGAGTCACTAAATGTGCCTGAAATGTAATCTCTTATATGTGCGCAAAGTTTAATGGTTTATATTCAGTAATGGTGTGGTGGTATTATTCAGTCACTTTGTGGTGGTGATACGTGGGGGTATTATTCAGTCACTGGTGGTGATATGTGGTCGTGGTGTTGTGGTATTAATCAGTCAACTGTCTGCTGAGCACCTGTGTACACTGCTATCTACCACAATATGGTCACTGTATAGTGGAAATATGGCAGAGGGATGGGCTAAGCGGCCGTCACATCCCTCGTATTAATTGTTGTGCGGCCCGATGTCACCTCCCTGCTTCGCGCCGACGTCGTTGGCACTTTGCGGTAACTAAGGTATTTTTCGGTCGCAGTTTCGGCACTCGGTCTCAAAAAGGTTCGCCATCACTGCCCTAAGGCTATGTTCACACGGCTTATTTTGGGACGCATTTTGCCACGTATTGAGAGCGTACTGCGCTCTAATGCGAGCGAAATACGCCTCAATCATTACGGTAATCCACAGTTCTCATAAAGAACTATGGATTACGCCTAGTATTGTACGCGCGGGGAGATAATGACAGTCTATGGGGCTAGCGGGCTGCCCCCGCGGCGCGGGGCTATGCGCTGATCGGCGTGGGCTCCCGAACATCCGGCGTAATTGCGAGGCGTACTGTACGCCCTACAATTAGCCGTGTGAACATAGCCTAAATCTATACAGAACTCTTGACTCAAGGAGGTTCGTCTGAAAGCTAGCGAGGGTGTTTACCCGTGTGCTCTATGGATGCTGCCAAGTCTGTCTCCGCTCGTGATGTCATGGAATGATTATTTGTGAACGTGGACTCTATGCTTAATACAGGTTGTATGCCTTGATCCTATTGTGTACTGTATAAACTAAACTCTAATTTGGCTATATAGTGGATGAACAAAGTAAATGTGATAATCAATGAAATATTAAACATGCATTAAGTGATTTATTGGTGAAGCGACGCTGCCTAGCCTGGGAGCTCTTTTGATAAGCCAGGGAGACCCATAATCCATCTACAGCAGAACATGCAATACGCAAGCAATTTACTTATTACATATAATAACAGATCCGTCAACAGCATGAGTATATATCGAAACTTTCTAACCAAATTATGTCAATTTTGTTCCATCAATTTTTTACCTTTTTATGCTCCTCTTATTTTGAATTTTTGTTTTTTATACTCTGATATTCCAGAACTGTGGCCATTTTGCTAATCCAGAATATCTGATAACTTGTTAGGTTTCTCTAATGCGGATTAAAGGAATTTTGCTGCATCATTTCTCTCATCACAGTAGTTGATGGCATAATTAATGTCCTCAAATACAAGTGCATTTCTGGGAAATGACAATAACGATTTCTTTATATTTCCAATGTAGCTCCATTGTCCTTGAGGCACAGTCATTCTATTGCATAGAATAAATTATAAAACCAAAGCATGCAAGGGACTAGTGCATGCCAGGGGTTGTCTTATGTTCTTTACTTAACGGGAGTCACCCACTTGTGCTCAGTCATCCTTCTCCAACCACTTGGTCTCCCTCCTACTTAGTCTTTTGTGATTTCCCTTTTCTCTACACAGTGACCTTGTATGTTGTGGCCCACACATTCCTTCACTGATTCATCTGCAATAAAAACACAGTGTTTAGTAATATTATCTTGGTATTAGACAAGGCAGAGTAAAATGTGTCAGATTTACTATAGTAGTTCATGATGCTTGATAGATTTGACCCATCTTGAGACACCATCCACTTTCAGACACTGTTAATTTTTTGGCCATAGTGTCGTACAATTAATCGTGGCCTCTTTCCACTGAACCAGATCCCTGTCTTAGCCACACTTTTTTGTCAAACAAGTTGCAGAAGGGCCTAAATGGTGTCTTAAATGCATAAATGGGATGCAAAGCATGTATGGCGGAGTCTTGACACACATGGCAAAGTAAATCTGCACAAGAGTCTTTTTCCATAGAACTCTGTCGTCATGCACTTAAAGGGGATGACCAGTAAACCCAAAAATACTTCTCAAATTGCTTGTCTGAGTCTAATTCATCTTATGATGCTTTTGGTGAAAATTTGTGCTTTTTCTGTGCTGCATGTAGCCTCCTTTCTCTAAAGTTGAGCAGCAGTATTTCCTGTCTGAAATCTGTTTCCCTTTGGTATGTAAAGGTGTGTTTTACACTGCGTAATTGTGCAACGTATTTCGGCGCATAATTGCGCTGCAATAATAGAGAGCTGTGAATTACACCCATCTTCCCCGACGTGTATTGAACGCCGGGGAGAAGAAGTGACACGTCGGAGGATAGTAGAAGTCTATTGGACCAGCCAGCCCCCCTCCGCATGGACTTCTAAAACACCAGGCGTATTGTGGTGCATATTGTATACGCCACAATACGCCGTGTGAACATATCCTAAAACTTGGGGTCTCCAGATAATTTTCCATGCTTTGTCTATTTATCTTTCTCTCAACCGCATTTTCAGTTGATGCCCAATTTTCCTCTCTTGTGTTCAAAACCTTAGTCTACGTCTACACAGCAATGGTTTCTGGTCAGATTTTCGGCAGATTCAGTATTTAGAATCCGCCAAAAATTTGACTGTAACCAGTGCCTCATAGACCACAATAGAAAATCTGTACTGTAGTCGACACAGCACGGATTTTCGACTGTCGGATTTCTAAACCACCGACCCTCCGCTGAAAGAACATGCTCTAATTTGCGTTGGATTCCCGTTCAGTCATTGTACTGGTCCAGCAAATCCAAAAACTGACCGAATTGTTTTGCGCAAACCCGTGCCAAAAACCGTTGTACGGCAATGTTAAAATGTTAACGGTACTTTAACATTAGCTGTGTAGACCTAGCCTTGGAAGCCAGGACCAAAGGGGGTGTGGCTTTAAAGATTTTCTTGAGTAAAAAATTCACATCTATTGGTCACCTGATCTCCTGTGCTCAACACATAGCTCATCAAACAGCTGTTGTAAAATTGTTGAACACGGTGTTTAAGAGAAAACACACATAGGAACTGAACTGGGCAGAAGAAGAGGCTCACCAGCTTCAGCAGTGGAGTCTGATATTTTATCTCCCTCCAGCTCAGCTTAATGGACAGGTCCGTCTGTATGAAAAAATGGGGGACAGGCCAGTCAATTGAGCTGAGCTGGGTCAGTGTGCCTCTCCCCCTGCCCTGCTGTTTCAGACGTTTTTTCTGAATCACTATAGTGCTTAAAGGGGTGTTATCGTTTCATTAAATGGTCTTCAGTATAAGGGGACAGTGAAAACAAGCAACTTTGCAATTGGATGTCATTAGCAAAGCTGCCTTGTTCTCACAGTGTCCCTTATCTTGTGTTTTTATTTACACTGATATCCAGTGTGGGTCTAATCCCTCCTGATTCCTCCTCCTTGCAATTCACTAGCTGAGAGCTCATTTACATTCTGTACAGCCCCTGGGTCGATTCACGGAGCTGTGTGTCTGACTCGGAGTTAGGGGCCGTAGCATTTTTCTGTTTCCACACCTAGCAGAAACAGACTGCAGCAGATTGTACAATGAGAAAACATGACAGTTTTGACCCTGTGCCTAACTCTCCTGCATACACGCAGATCTGTGCCATTCTTAGAAAGCTGTAATACATCTCCAGCTGTGAGAGATCAGTGCTCAGATTAGATTGAATGCAGCCTGTGGTATGTATACAGCTCTTATAAAATAAGACTGATAGGGAGAGACACAGTGATATTTGGACTCGGAGGTGGGGGGGGGGGGTGGGGGGGGAGTCTCAGGCCAGCAGTGAAGGGGTGATGATGTCATCCAGCTGGGAGGGGAAGAAACGCCCCTGCATTCACAGAGCTGGGAAGCTAAGAGAAGTGTGAATCAGCCGAAGTAAGGAAGCGATACATCCCCTTTAAGAGTTAAAGACAATACTAAAGCCTGGGGCTACTTACTGCTGACCATGGTCTGGGTGCATAAAACAGCTGACAGCTGGAGTAGAATGTGATAAACGCAGCTGTGCCACTTTTGGGTGGTTTCGGTATCATGGAGTTCAAACTGCGTATAAATGAAGTTAGATTTATTCTGCAGGTCGGTACAATTCCAACGATGGCAGATTTATAGCCTTTTCGTTTTGATTTGCTTTGCAATGTCATGTTCTGAGACCAATAACTTTATTTTTCCTCTTACTGACTTCTGTGAGGGCTCTTTTTGCTGTGTAAAGTAGAAAATTATACTGGTGTCTCTTTGGGATGCATGCAAGTTTTTTATTGCCTCTTATTTCAGTTTATTGGGGAGGTGAAGCAAGCAAAAATGGCAATTTTTTTTTTTTTGCTTAAGTATAACAGTCAAAGTGCTATTAATAAACTGGACTTTTATGGAAATGGCAATACCCGTTACATCTACTTAATCACTAAGGGATGTGATTTGCTTGTACACTACTGTATTCTGCAATATTAGATACCATTGCAGAGTATAGAATAGTATACACTAATGGCTCTTTTCACACCAGGCCTATACCTGGCATGACAGCCAGTCAACACCCAACAACCTGTGATGGTGGATGGATGTACTCTGCTTGTAATCTCATTTTTGTGGTCCACCTTAGTTTTTTGGTTCTGCCTAAAATGTCCTTAACGTTAGTAGCAGGACAGATCTCTAAATATGTCACCAGATGGATTTGGTGAGCTTTGTTTAAAGGGAACCTGTCACATAGGTTATGCCTTCCTTGCTGAGGGCAGCACAAGCTAGTGTCAGACATGCTGTTTCCAGCGCTGTGTCCTTATTCTGTATCATGCTGTAGTTTCAGATCATTTACTGCTCAAATCTGGCAGTTTGCAGCCTCTTCTGCCAGAGAAGAGTCCACTTACTTCAGGTGTTAGGCCCACCCACTCACGGATGATTCAACATTTTGCTTTGAATAGGGAAAAATGTTGAATAACCAGTGGGTGGGCAGGGCTAGCCATTGGCAGGAGGGGCTAACACCTCTTCATGAATTAAGTGGACTCTTCTCTGGCAGAACAGGCTGTAAATTGATAGATTTGAGCATTAAATGCTCTGAAACTCCTGCATCTTACAGAATAAGGGACACCGCGCTGGAAACAGCATGTTTGTAAATGGCTTGTGCTGTCTTCAGCAAGGGTGGCATGATCTATGATGGGTTCCCCTTAACCCCTTAACGACCCTGGACGTATGAGTATGTCCCAGGGCCGCTAAGGGGCTTTGCAGAGGGATCGCTCCGCGACCCCCACCCCTCCCCCATCACAGCCGCCGGGTGTTAGCGGCTAATCTGCGCTAACACCCGGCAGTAACAGCGCCGGTGGCTAGTGCCGCCCGCTGGCGCTGTTTAACCCGTCAGGCACCGCGGCAAAGATGGCTGCGGCGTCTGACTGAATGACGATCGGTGCCGCGCACCGATACTCAGGGTCATCAACATCACCGCAGCATAGCTGCGGCGATCCGACGACCGGACACGTCACTTACATTTCCCGGTTTGCCCCACTTCCAGCCGTAGACAGGAAGTAGGGAAACCGCCATCTTTGTACACCCTAATGCATTGCCTATGCAATGCATTAGGCTGTATTAACAATCGCGCCCCCTAGTGGTCAAGCATCATAGGGGGACTAAATGTTACAGTGAAAAAAATATACATTTTAAAGTACAAAAAAAAAAAGTATTAAGTTCAAATCACCCCCCTTTTCCCATTTTACAAATAAAATCATTAAAATAATAAAAAAAGTTACACATATTTGGCGTCGCCGCGTCCGAAAAAGTCCGATCTATAAAAATATAACATCATTTATCCCGTAGGCTGAACACCGTAGAAGAAAAAAAATTCCAAACGACAAAATTGCGTTTTTTGCTCATTTTACGTCACTCAAAAACTGGAATAAAAGTGATCCAAAAAGTTGCATGCATTCCAAACTGCTAGCAATAAAAAGTACACTTCAGCCACAAAAAATGCCGCCTCACTGACGTCCGTAGGTGTTAGTACAAAAAAGTTATTGGTCGCACAAAATGGCGCCGCAGCACAAATTTCAAAAATAGAAAAAGTTTGGAATTTTTTTACGGTACCAAAACATAACGGAATCGCTACATGTTTGGTATTGCCGGGTGTGTAACAACCTGTAGAATACAGAGAACACATTATATTTACTGAACATTGAACGCCGTAAAAGCAAAACACCCGGAAACATGGTGAAAATACGTTTGGTTTTTTTTCACAATTTGTCCCACTTGGAATTTTTTTGCGGTTTCCCAGTATATTCTATAGTATAGTGAATAACACCATTAGAAAGTACATCTTGTCCGCAAAATAAAAGCCCTCGTGTTATGTAGGTGGAAAAATAAAAAAGTTATGGCTTTCAGAAGGCGAGGAGGGAAAAACGAACGTGTCACCAAAAAAAAAACGCCGGGTCCTTAAGGGGTTAATGTAGGCCATAGAACCTTGGTTGGAGGGGTTGTTAACTCATAAGGTGGGTGTAGACATGAGTCAACAACCTTTAGTTATATCTCTCATCAAATCTGTAATGTCTATGGCTAGACTAGAATTTTATTTTTTTAACTTAACAAGTAAACTTTACTAGCAAAATCGTACTGGGTGCATTCTGAAGAAGCACAGTATAATGTAGAAAGTCATCATTACAATGAATACAAACATATTGCAATATCGACTAGTAATTATTTTACATCGTCGGGCAAAAGATTTTGACCGTTAACAGGAAGTACCCTTGGAAATGTAGACAGCAGAAAAAGAAGCATTCTGTAGCACTAAAGTATATAACGTGAGTTCTGTAGAGGAGACAGAAGAAGACTCAAAGCTCGTAGATAATTAAGACCTCGATGATAGAGTGAAGGGAGTATCAAAAGATATGTATTAGACGTTTCTCTAAGGGCTTGGCGTATGCTCATAGGACAAGGCCTGAGAATCAGGCCGGGGAGCTCAGACACCTAACCCGTATCTTGTTAAACTTGGTTCGACAGTTTCTACGTCTATAGAGCCACTTCTTAATTTATAAGCTTTTAGTATAGAAAACGCCTCTGTATTTATCAGACTCTTCTACCTTTTATTGCTCTTGCACTGATCAATATTAAAAATCTGTCTTCTGAGAATCAGAAATTATCAGTGAATTAAGACAAATTATCCAGTTATTGTAGTATTTTAAGCTGCTACCCATTGAGGTATGTGGAAAGTGGAGGGGGAAGTGGAGCAGGGAATGGAAAAAAAGAGACATGGCTGCTTTTAATGTTTTTACTGGATCACCTCAATGTTGGTTTGGCAGCAACACTGCTTATTAGTGCTGCTTCTGACAGTAAAATACTTATTAGAAGTAGCAGCAGTTGTGTAGTTGTGTGTGTCTCTGCAGCTACTCCATTTCCCCCTTTCTTTTCCATAGTCTTTTATGGAAAGCAGCTGTACCCTAATCTCTCAGTAAAGTTACATATTCATCTACTTTTTTCTTTGTGTACAGATTTTGTCAGTGGATTAAAGGGTTGTCTCACTACATTGATTCATCTTACCTCCGTCCTGTTTTCTTGGTTTCATTTTGAATTCAGGGGCGTGTTTACTGGCTTCCCCTAGGCTGCAGTAGAAGCCAGGTCTGTAGCTATAGCAACCAGTGCTGGCAGCCTATAAATCATTAGAGATCAAACAAGTCTGTAGCTATAGCGACCTGATGCAGCCCATACAAGAGGGGATATCTAGGAATAGGTAGGACACTTTTAGTGGACACACATTGCAAAGTGACTTGTTTTTGCAAGATCTTTAACATGGAAAACAATTCTTTTAGTGAGACAATCCCTTTAAATGTTAGCGATCAGTGCCAGGAGAGAGGCGTTTGATATGTGGAAAAAAATCTTTTTTGAAATCAGATGCATTACAAAGTTTCTCATCTTCAGCTTTTGGTCATTAAGGCCCGGTTCACACGGCTTATTCAAGCCGTAATTGCGGGACGGATCCCTCCCGCAATCCAGCTGGAATAAGGGGCGGGGGCGCGGCGGGGGAGCAGCTCGCCGGCCCCATAGACATTGCACTATCTACGGCGCGTATGCGCCGTAAATAATGTGCATGTCACTTTCTCCCCCCGCGGCGGATTCGCCGAGCGGGGAGGAGAGACGGAATCCATAGTTCTCTATGGGGGCTTGGGACCGAGTTTTGGGACGGACGGGGAGCCGTACTGCAGGAAATTTGGGCGCGCAGGTCGGCCCCAAACCCGAGAATAACCCGTGTGAACAGGCCCTTTACTGAAAGTTGTTTATAGTTGAAGATACACCTCTGCTTTTGGAGCCCCCACTTTTTTTCCTTTTTTGGGCATTTTAAACTTTGAGATTGCCATACTCCCCCCGATTCTGATGGAATTCCTCTTTAAGGCTGGGAAAGTCTCGTACAAATTTCTTATGATCTGTCCCTGGTTTTGTGTTACCTTAGATTCACAGCGGCAAACGTGTCATGGAGTGTTTGAAAAGGCTCTGAAGATCGCTAATCAGTGCATGGATCCTTCCCTTCAAGTGCAACTTTTATAAAAAATTCTAAAAAATACATCTAATTTCTACAGAAAAAAAAATGAAGCGGTATGTGAACACTTTTCATCAGTGTCTTTTTTTTCCCTTTCCTCCCACCCCAATTTAATTACGCAAGTTTTTAGGATGTTTTTGAAGAAACATGTTACTCGGAATCAAATGCGGGTGATTGGGTGAGATGTAGAATACAGATGCAAAGTGTTCTGAGATCTGGAAAAAAAAAAATCCTGATTTATCCCTCTATGTGATAAGACCTAACTCTGTCATCTTGGGGACTGGTTTATTTCATATTTTATGGGCTAGTACTGAAGCGATTTTCCTGTCATCTATTGATGACTTGTGCTGGGAATGATGCGTTCCCTCTGTCAGCGTGAAGGTTTATGGAGACAAGAAATAACAGGGTGAAAGGGTGCTCTGCACATTAATCTCTTCCATAGCAGTTTCATGGATTTGTGATCCTTTCTGCAGTGGTGATAATTACTCCCTGCTTATAAACTAACACATTCATTAATCTGAGGCAAACCACTTATGCTCTGAAAATGTGTTTAAAAATGTGCCCATTCTGCTGCTAGAATTATATTTTTATCTCTAGCTATAAATATTTAAAGAGAACCTGTCACATAGTTTTTGCCCCACTTGCGGAGGACACCCCAAACCAGTGAAAAGACCCGCTGTTTCCCCGCGCGTGTCCCCTTTTTCTTAAAATGCTACGTTTTTGTGTATTAAAGTCAAAACTTTCGTTTTCAGCCAGAAGAGTCATTGAAAAGTCCTTCAAAAGTCAGTTTTTTTCAAACCCCCCCACCGAGGCTAGCCCGCCCACCCCAATGATAAACCATTACTTTGAATAGGTAGAAATTGGAGTAACTGCAGATGGGCGGGGTAGCTTTTGTGGGCGGGGGTAAAACCCGTATGAATAAGATTGAGAGGTAAATGCCTAAAAACTGCTGCATCTTACAGAATAAGGGACAGCGCTGGAAACAGAGGTCTGTCACTAGCTTGTGCTGCCCTCAGCAAGGGGGACATAATTCTATGGGGACAGGTTCCCTTTAAAGTTCACTTGCTGTCTATGCTTATCAGGAGCTCTAATAGCCACATGGCAACCACGACAGGACTGCAAGGTTGTACAACATTTGACTCTAACCTAGTTACATGTGTTTTTATGTAGTGTTAATATATTCTACAATGGCTGGATACAGAGACTTTCAGCTATGATTGAATTGAGTGCATCTTAAAGGGGTTTTACCACAAAGGCATTTAATGCCTTGTTTGTCCTGCTTCAGCTTTTAGTTGTATTCAAAAGTGGGCAAGTATGAATTTTTTTTGTAACTACATATCATGTGGCCCATCACCATGCCTTTCCCCACAGTGTGCTCAGTCTAGTCTAAGAAAAGTCGGTTTATGTAAAGAGCTACGAGTGGTTAGAATTTCTGAATTTTAGCATAGAGATCCTGGGTTCAAATCCTTGCAAGAACTAAACATGGAATTATTATTTTCCTAAATGCACATATCTGATTTGAGTTTTTTTTTCCTATCTATATATTTATTTGCACTGTTTGACTAATTACCAAGGCGTACAGAGGACAGGAGTAGAATGGCAGCACCTGAGGTTGAACACTCGCTCGGCAGTGAGTGCATGTGATTCCTAAGCAGGAAAGAGACAGACTGCCAGTAGCTTCCTGAGAGGAGAGATGATATCTGATCATTGGACCTCTAAGCCTTGACAAAGCCAGGTTAGCTGGCGAAACATGTCGGCGAGGTCAGATATGACGTTTTAAATTGTGATCTCTCCCCTCTGTCTACAAGTGTCACCTGCTGCAGACGGTGTCACAAGGGGGCCTTATGTGTTCTGTGTCTATGAGAAATTTGGGACGACTGCCCAAGTTGTTGGCTTGGGATTCCTTTCTGGAGTCAGTAATTTGCTAAGATATAAGGCTCTCCTGTTAATTTGGTGGTGCTCCACCAGACTTTTAATAGAAAGGGAGTTATTCCCTCTTTCAGGAAGCAAAAAGGGTTAAATGATGAGGTGAAATCGGTTTTTAAATAGTGTGTATGGGGTTTAAGAGTTTTAATAAAAAGTTACGTTTTGTGTTTTTAGAGGGAAATGTAGAGTTTAGTTTCCCTATGGCAAAATGTAAATATAGTCAGGCTGAGGAGCTTTCATCCCGGTCGTACCCCCTGAGATGAGCTGTACACATAAAATCCCTAAGGTACCCCAAGTAAAAAAAAAGGTACAGAATTTTAAATAATGTATGGTGAAAATGTTTATTAATTTGCATGCTTCCCACATCAATTTTACTTTGTGGTGAAACCCCTTTTAGATGTTAGGATTCTTTGCAGTGACACAGCATGTATGAGAAATTAAGATTATCCATTAGAGGGAGAGAGCTGTTGGCACCTTGGAAGACTCTATTGCTTTGTGCTACGTGTACTGGGAACAGTGATGGTCATTGGGGTTCTATGCAGATGACTGTGTTTAAATCTTACATGCTGCAAATAGATCTTAAATGGATTCAGTGTTTTCCAATGTAGCTGCACTTCAAACTGACCACAGACGTTTAGTCAGCACTGCAATTCACAGCTCCTTTTCTTAGCACACTCCTCCCGCCACCCTTCCTTCCAATATTTGTGGCGTCGCTGCTAATGTGACGTCTGACTTTCCCCCCCCCTTTTTTTTTTGATGCACATAGAGGCATGGGGGTAGGTCGAGTCTAGGAAAAATGGCTGGCCCCCAGGGGGTGGCACTGGTTGTCACATTTTGGGGGGTCAGCTGCGAGAACAGGGGTATGACAGTAGTAGGAGTTGGCCCAGAGTGTGACATTGGTTAGCTAGGGTTGGCATATGGGGAATGACACAGGTCTGGTTTGGGATCATTGGTTGGACATGTTCGACAGCTTCTTTTGTTTCAGTAGTAGCCTATCCGGAGGTAGGAAATTATCATTTCTACATGCGATGTAGGAGACAACTACAGTGTCTAACAAAAGTAAGTACACCTCTCACACTTTTGTATATATTGTATTTTCATGGGACAACACTAAAAATATGATACAATTTTAAGTAGTCAGTGTACAGCTTGTATAACTGTAAATTTGGCGTGTCCTAAAAATAACGCAACCCACAGCCCAATTTGCCATTTTCCCTCCGGTGTCATGTAATTCGTTAGTGTTACAAGGTCTCAGGTGTGAATGGGGGAGTATGTGTGTTAACTTTGGTGATATCGCTATCACACTGGAAGTTCAGCATGGCACTTCATGGCAAAGAACTGAGGATCTGAAAAAAGGAATTGTTGCTCTACGTAAATATGGGCCTAGGAATAAGAAGTTTTCCAAAAACCCTAAAAACTGGGGCTGTGCACGGGGGCCCAAGGCATACAGTTTGTTTAAAAAAGACAGGCCCAAATCAAAAACAGGCCCGCCATGGTCAAATTTGGAATGCACAACCCAACGTCCTATTCAAAGATTGTTTTCAAAGTAGACGTATGAGTGCTGCCAGCATTGCTGCAGAGGTAGAAGGTTCGGGGGTAAACCCGGGCCCGTGTTCAAAACCATTCGCCGAACACTGCATCCATTCCCAAAACAAAAAAACAAAACCGGTAAAGATAAAGCTGGAAATATGACGTTACACGCAAAATCTTCCCCCCTTTCAAACTTTGAAAAACAAACCCCGGGGGGAAAATTAGTTAAAACGAAATTGTTCTGATAATGTAATCTTCAACCAAGAATCCCTAGCATCCACAAAACGTTTGAAGCAACGCAAATATCCAGACTGGATTTTAAATAATGCTATCAAAAAAGTTTCCAATTTCCCTTGGGAATTTTCTTTTGGGGAAATTTAAAAACCCAAAAATGTCCAACAAAAAAGGGCATTGTTTTCTCCAACTTTTTCCCCTGCTAAATTTGGGGAAAATTTTTTTTCCAAAATTTATTCTAAAAAAACCCCTTCCCCTACTATACAATGACCCCAATTTATACCATCGTTTTTTAAAAAAGGGGGATGTAAAGGGAAATTTCTAACAAAGCCCTACTGAAGGGAAATTTTTTTTCTCCCCCCCTTATACCTACTGTAAATGTAAGTAAACCTAATTGGCTGAAAAACACAGGATGTTTCAAATGTATTTGTTGCAGGTTTGTGAATTTATCACAAACCTTCATCTCCACGGTCACAAACATTAGTTATAATATCTGTAGTTACATTAATTTTTGCACAAATTTTTTGGGTTTATATCTTTAAACCTGCACCCATTTTTCCATATCGGACATGGGTAGTACTTTCTGCCCCCTTTAAAAAGTCGAATTGCCAACATATACCCTTTTTTCAAAATTTACAACCCACCAGGCAGTTTTTCAGCAGTTTTTTTCCCCTTTGAAATCAAAGTTCGTTCTCGCGATATTTCATCCCTTCCCAAATTAAAGGGAACAGAAACAGTTTACTTTAAACCGACCGTGAAGGTGAACACTTACGAAAGCTCCGCAGCTATGGGTTTTCTGGCTTTTGGGAATTGAAAAACATCTAGGCCTTTTGGGTTTTTAAGGGTATGTTCAAAACGCATCTTTGACTCCTTATGAACAAAAGCTTTTCTGAGCGTCTTGGGTCCATCAAAAGGAACCCAAAGCACCCTAACCAAAAAAGCAGGAGTTTTTCACGCCGGCAATGCCCGAAAAGCAGGGGGTTTTTCCCCATGAAAGATCGCCCCCCTGGGGTGTTTGCATCGGGCCTGTGGGGTCCGTCTTGCGGATGCGAACCAAGAATTGCAAGTCATTTCTTGGATGCAACCGGGAAAAACAAACCTGACAAGTGGGGATGCAAACACACAGCGGCGATCTCTCATGGAAAAAGGGCCCCTGCGTGTCTTTCAATTTCCCGGGAGTTTATAAACTCGCTGCTAATTGTTAGATGCTCTCTGGGTTTTTTTTCTGAGGACCCAGAGACGATCAGAAAAGCGATTTTTATACGGACGCCCAAAACGCCCTGGGGAAAAATACCCATACTTTAAGGTTGGGGGAGGGGTTTTCCCCAATTGATAAAAGGGTACGTCATGAAGATCGGGGGCATAAAAACCAGCAGTATTTACCGCTGGCTTTATGCCAAATCAAACCAAGGCTGGGGCTCACTCCGGGCCCCGGGGGGTTTAATCCTTTGCTAAACGTGATAACGAATTTTTCCCGGCGGAGGGGGCGCCTCCTGGGTCATAAAAAGTGATCAAAGCGTCATGTGAACCCTATAATGTTATCAATAAAAACATCAACTCCTCCTGCAAAAAACAAGCCCATAATCGGCTCCGTATACAGAAAAATAAAAAAGTTATGGCTGTCAGAATAGGACAACATTTAAAAAAGCATTTTTTAAAGAAAATCCTTTCAAATTTTGGGAAAAATAGTAAAACCCTAAAATGGGATAAAATTTTAAAAACATTGTAATTGTTTCCGACTCCCATAGTACAGTTTTTTCTGCCATCTTTCAGCACGGGGAAAAGCTGTAAAAAAAGAAACCCCAAAAAACAATGGGGAACTTGTTTCCCAAAGCCCCCCTCCCCAAAAATCTCTGAATCATGTGGATAAAGGGAAAAGGCCAAAATTTTGTTTTTTCTCGGTTTTATTAAAAAACCATTGTTCAAAAAATTTTAAAAAATTTGGTGCTCTTCCCGGGAAGGGGCCTTTTAAAAAGGGGCTCCAGCCTTACGGGGGAAATAAACATTTTAAAAAGGGGCCCTTTTGGAAATTCAATTGGTTGGGCCAAAAAGGAAACCCTTTAAAAATTTTAAAAAACTATTTCCCGGGGGCCCGTTTCCTGGGTTTTATGGTTTAAACAAATTTTTTTTTTCACCGGAAACCCCCCTTTTATCCCCCTGGGGGGGGGGGGTACAAGGGTAACAACATTTTAGTTTTTAGATATTTATAATTCCAAAACCCCTTTGGGAAAAATTAAGGAATTTAAAAATTTTTGTCAATAAAAAATTTTTTTTTTAAATCCCCCAAAACTTTTTTAATTCCCAAAATATTTTGATTTTATTTTAAGGGGGGAAGAAAAAATTTTAATTTTTTTTAATTACCTTTCCCCCCAAATTCAAAAACAAAAGTTGAATTAAAATTTTTCCCACCTTTTTGCACCCTTTAAAAAAAAAAAAAGAAAAAAAATTGGCACGAGTCCAATTCTCCGGGGGTTTCCCCGGGGTTCATGTGCGGGGGGTGGGCCGGGCGGAAAAAGGGGGGGGAAAAACCAGCCGGGGGTTCCAAAACAAACCCCGGGGTAAAAAAAGAAAACCCCGGCCTTGTAGTGAACATGGGTTTAAAAATTTTTAGTTTTTAAAAACCCCCCGAAAAATGCGGAAACCATCCAATTTTTAAAATTTTACCGGGAAATTTTCTTGGGGGAAAAAGCCACCCGGATATAAACCGGGGGGGAGCCCCTAATTTTAAACCCCCAAAAAACCCGAGGGGGAAAACGGTTTTTTGTTCGGAAAAAACCCAGGGGCCTTTTTCCCCCATTGCAGAAAGGTTCCCCCCCGGTATTTTCTTTAAAAAAGGGTTTAAAATAACCCCCAGGTTCCCTTCCAAAGGGGAAAAGGCAGTTTAAACCCCACATTGGTTTTTCCCCACATTTAACCCTCCCTTTTGGGTTTTAAATAAGATTACAGGGAATTTTTGTTTTTTAGAAACTGGAAAAGGTTTAATTTAAGTTAAAAGTTTCCTTTCATTTTAAAAAAGGTCCCTTTTTATACCCCCAAAGAGTCTCAAACATTTTAAAACCCCATTAGGGCAAAACCAATTTAAAATCAAAAAAAAAAAATGTCCCCTCCCTAAAAAATGCTTTAAAATTTTTGGGAAAAGGCCCCCATGGGGGAAAAAAACGGGGGAAAATAATTAATTTTTTTCCCCAATTTTTGCCTTTGACATAATTTTGGCAAAGGGTTTTTTCTTTTAAAAGGGAAAGGTTAAAACCGTGTTAGGGGTTTTTCTTTAAAAAAATTTTAAAAAACCCCTTTCCATTTTTTTTGAACAAAAATTTTTTTTCTTTTTTTTTTTAGGAAATTTTTGGAAACAAAAAAAGGAAAAAAACCCAACCCACCGACTTAAAAAAAAAACTGCAGGGAAATTTTTTCTTTAAACCATGGGCAAAAGGGAAAACCCTTCCCGATCCAAAATTTTTTGTTTTTTATAAAATTCCTTTTGTTTTACATTTTTCCAAGGTAATTTTAAAAAAAAAAGTTATTTGGGAAAATTCCCCCTTTTGGGAACGGGAGTAATTATTTGTTTTAAATTCCTTGTTAAAAAAAAAAAAACCCTTTTCGGGATTTTAAAAGGGGAAAAATTTAATTTTTTTGGTTTTTTTAAAAAATTTCTTCAAAAAATTTTTTAAAAAAAGTTTTTTTTGGGAAAATTTTAAAAACTTTCCCAAATTAATTTTTTCCCCGAACAAAAAAAGGGGCCTTTTTTTTTTAACCCCCCCCTTGGTTTTGGGGGGTGCCAGATGGAACCCAAATTTAAAAATCTTTCCTTTTTTTTTTTTTATTTTCACAAAAAGGGGAATTTTGTTTTTTTTTTCCCCTCTTTTTTTTTTATTTGGGATGTTTTCCCCACAAAATTTTGGGGCGGGTTTTTATCCTTTTTTTCCCTTTTTTTTTTTTATTTTCTGGGGTTTACCCCTTTTTTTCCCCTGAAAGCGTCCCAAATTTAAAGGACGAAAAGCATTTGAGTTTAAAAATTTTTATTTTTTTCACAGGGTGAGAAATAGGGCTAAGTAAGGGCTAAGCCATGGGGTAGTTTTTGGGGCGTTAGCTCCGCTCAGGGTCAGTTTCTCTTTAGGGCATTAATAGGGTGAGAATTTGTACCCTAATACTGACTGGGACATTTCGCTTGAGCTCCAGTTGGATACTAACACCTATGTACAAGAATTATTTGGACTACATCAGAATGGATTATGGTGAGTCCTGTCTTTGACCTCAATTGTGATTATATGTACTGTATATTTGTTTGAAGAGACTTTCCTGTTTATATTAAGATTACTTTATTAAAAGTTACATTTTAGAATTGTTTGTTAGCATTTAGATACACTCATTTTTTCTGCAGTGATTTTTTTGTTTGCGTTTATATGACTTTTATATATCTTTGGACAAGTACAGTGAATTGTGCAGATAGGCTTTGAAGGGTGCATACACCTGAAACGCGTAAGCCACTGCTGCGTCTGTCTTGCTGGTCTATGCTTCTGTTGTTGTTTTTATGGATTTTTCTCAAAAAAGAAGAAAATATTTTTGAAGACACTGGAAAACCTATTTGATCGTCTTATATTTCGTTCATATGGTGTCAAGCATGTGTGGCAGCAACCATATTAGGCAAGTGTGTCTTGCCTACAGTCAAGCATGGTGTCGGGAGTGTCATGGTTTGGGGCTGCATGAGTGCTGCTGGCTGTGGGGAGCAACAGTTCATTGAGGGAACCATGAATGCCAACATATAATATGGCATACTTAAGCAGTGCACGATCCCCTCCCCTTTTAAACTAGGCCACAGGACAGTATACCAACATAACGACCTCAAACACACCTCCAAATGACCACTGCCTTGCTAAAGAAAATGAGGGTAAAGGTGCTGGACTGGCCAACATGTCTCCAGACCTAAACCCAATTGAGCATATGTGGGGCATCCTTAAATGGAAGGTGGAGGAGCACAAGGTCTCTAACATCCACCAGCTCCGTGGTGTTGTCATGGAGGAGTGGAAGAGGATTCCAGTGGCTGCAACCTGTGAAATTCTAGTGAACTCTATGCCCAAGAGAGTTAAGGTGGTGCTGGAAAATAATGGTGGCCACACAAAATATTGACACTTTGGGAACAATATGTCTTAGGGGTGTTCTCACTTTTGTTGTCGGTGGTTTAGACATTAATGGCTGTGTTGTGTTTTTTCGAGGGCACACCTAATTTACACTGTTATACAAGCTGTACAGTGACTACTTTACATTGTATCAGTATCATATCTTCAGTGTTGTCCCATGAAAAGATATAACACAATATTTACAAGAGTGTGAGGGGTGTACTCACTCTTGTGAGCTGCTGTCTATAGAATGGGATCCAGGTTTCTGTAAGTCTCTTCACATACTCTCTTGAACACCCACCCCTAAACCCAAACTGTTGACTTTTCAGGTTACTGTTCAAGTATTGAATCAACTGATCCAGAAGATCCGTGAAGACCTTCCTAATCTGGAGGCCAGCGAGGAGACGGAACAGATAACAAACATTTTCACAACACTCTGGAACATTTACGTCTACGGAAAGAGTCGCCAGAAGCTGAAGGTCCCATATACGATGGGATTGTTCTGTGAAGTGAAATTCATTTGTCCAGTCCATCATTCCCTACCATGACTTCTGTTGTTCTGCTCTGATTTTTTTTTTTTTATTAAATTGTTATCTTTTTTTTTTTCTTCTTCCCTTTTAGTGAGATATTGTGCCTTTTTGGAAATGCCAAGTATTAAAACCATCAATTTCTGAAAACTACCATGAACATGTCCTATGCAGCATGGCTAGAAATTAGTCCATTCTTAGCCTATCGGCCAACCCACTTATCCTGCCTACCCCCAACTTTTTTTTTTTTGCCTCTTTGAGGTTGAATTTTAACATAAGTAGCACAACTATAAGTTATATTTCTGGTCTTGCACATCTTTTAAACCATCAGTTTTGATAATACCAAACAACCATATAATGACCTGTGGATTGTTCCCAAAATTTTTTAGCTTTCATCCATGCCATTAATCACCGCTCAGTTGTCAACAGGGCACAGAGTGCTCTCGTTGTAGAGAACTTAGCTGTGATGACTGCCCAGTTGACAGTATATTCGTTCATTAGCAGATCAGGAATTAAAACGAACAGCGCTCTGTGGGAAGGGTGTTGGCATTTTCCCCTCGCCGCGCCCCCCCCCCCCCCACCACACACACACATTTTTTTTTTTTTTTTAGATAAATCATTACTGTAAATGGCCTTGACTAGTTGGTGCTTATTGCATGCAGTTTCAGTGTACACTGCAAAATCTAGAATATTTGCAGAAAAAGTGTTCAGATAAATGTAACAACTAAATATAAAGTAAAGTAAGAGTTCTTACAAATTTTAGAACACTGCAGGCATCATAAATTAGGTAGGGGATACAATGCTAAAATTCTGACATCTATAGAACGATTTTGGGTATTATGTACAATTTCTCATTTTTACATTTTTTCAAAAGTTGATTCAGCTGCTGCATGTATAAAAGTTTGTTTTATCATATACAATATACTGTATACTTGTGTAAATTAAGGATTCTTATAGGTGTTCAGTGTCCTAATGACAGTATAAGGCCAGTGGCTTTTAACTGCATTTCTAGAATCAAGCATGCAATGATTATCTTGCTAAAGATCTAGTGATGTTTGGAGAAGTATTTCCAGATATAGTTTCCTTGTTGTGTTGCCCACTTAGGAGCACCAATCTTTCACCTGCTTGTAGATGTAAGGACAGGATTACAAAGATTTCTAAAGTGAGTGATCCTAAGTTCTCTTACTTTAGTAGATGGAAGGAATATTAATAGGTACATGAATTCATTTGTCAGTTGTATCTTTTAAGAGATTTGAGTTCTCCAATTTAACTAAATATATCTTTGCTGTGATGATGGCTTAGGAAATCGAAGAATCTAAAGTATCCCACATTGCCTACTGTTTTATTATCAAGTTCGGTGTATAAATGTATGCAGTGAGCTCCCTCTAGTGGTGGCTGCAGGCAGCCCACGTTTTGCCATATAACTTTGTCTATGCACAGGATTAGGAACTCTATCAGAAAACTGGAGCTCTGTCCACTATAAAAATATTTAAGAAATTAATCAGCACAGAATTCGACAGACAGAGATTAAAATAGCCAAACCAAAGTAATGTTTTAAGGTGTACTTCCCATATTAAGAGCAGCTCCTCAAGAAAGGATTTAAAAAAATCCATTAAATGTAAGGCCTCTACTGCGAGGTATAAGTTGGTTGTTTTACTGTTAAGTTAGTATGCTGATTACAAATGTATTAGGGAAAGCTAGGTTTTGCCATTATAGCCATATGGACAGTCACATATCTTTCCATATTCTACTGAAACAACTATAAACAGATACAACTGAACTTTTCACACTTTTTTGATGATTGATTTAAAAAAAAAAAAAAGGGATTTTTTTCAGTTTTGTTTTAGTTGGGAAACACTTTTTTATAACATTTTGCTAAGATGGTCGTCGCTAGTACCTGAGGGGAGCAAAAGCTGCCTATGACATAGATTTAATTTTGCTCAACATGCATATATAGTCCTAAAAAGATGAGGGCAAATGGGTGCCCCCCCCCCTTGTGATCTCTGCATACAAGAACATCAGTCATATTTCCATAATCCCTCAGACGTTCTTTAAACGCTGTTACTATTCATGTAAAGCTTATGCCACAAATTTTTCTTCCCATAAATTTTTTGGGGGTGACTTTGAGATTCATTATACTTCATTTATACTTCGTCCCCAGTCCTTTTTATTATTTTTTTTTAAATGCAGCAAGCATCCCCCTCTTTAATTCTACCTTGTATCAGAGCATGCTTAGGGACTTCCAGAATTGGCGAAGTTCTATTTTAGTTATTGGGTTCTGTGTTGTCCAGTGAGGGCCAGTACTGTGCACAGAGCTCCTTTATCATTGGCGTTCATGTCTGACATAGTATAAGAAGAAATCTTGAGAACATTTGTGACGATCTATATAGTGTATGTATAACCATACTTGTAAATTTAGATATAAATGCGGTATGCACATTTATTCAGTCCTATGATTTGCACCCGTGGTATAATAAAATGACTATTAACAATTCAGATTGGTTTCTTGTCTATAGGGCAACCTCAGTCTTTTAAGGTGTTAGGGTGGGGGGAACAGGGCTTAAAGGGGTTTTCACAATCCAGGCTTTCACTTTCCATTCAGATTGAGGGCCGATCTACAGCAATAACTGACATTTCAACACTGCTATCCGAGCTCTGCCGTTTCAAGCGACATTGACGATGGAGGGGATTTAACAGCAGAGGACAAGGCTACGGAGCCGTAAAGTGTTGAAGTTTGTCAGTTGCAAAGATAAACAAGCCCCTGTGCTGCTAATGAGACACAGCAGGGAATGTCTCCATCATTCTGGCCAGAGCTGCTAAGGCAGAGATAGGTGGTCAGTAACCTAGGGAAACTTGTGTACACAAGCAGGAGATAAGAACTGCTGTAGCTCTTTAAAAAGCAAAATCTGAGAAGTAATATATTCGGTAATATCTTTTTTGTACCTTTGCCGACATTTTTAACTCCTTTCTGACAATGGACGTATGGGTACCTCCTATTGGTGGTAAGGAGCTATGGAGTGGGCCATAACTGGAAAAACCAAAAAGTTATTCCCTGAAATTGGTGCTGCAGTGCACATTTAAGAAATAGAGAATGTATTCCTTTGTTTGAGATTATTAATACATAACAAGACTCTACTTATTTGGTATGATTAGAATCGTACCGACCAGCAGAATAAAGAGAAGACAACAGTTATACCAAAGAGTGAACAACCTATTAAAACCCCTGAGAAAAGGGCGTACTTACATTATCTTTCACATATCACCCCAAATAGAATTGTTTGCAGTTTCCCAGTACACTATACAGTGGGGAAAATAAGTATTTGATACACTGGTGATTTTACAAATTTTCCTACACTTCAACTGTGAGAGACGGAATCTAAAAAAAAATCTAGAAAATCACATTGTATGATTTTGTAATTAATTTGCCTTTTATTGCATGAAATAAGTTTGCTATTCACGAAAAGTTAAGGATATTTGGCTTTTGGTTGAAATTTTTGATAAACCTAAAATTTTTTGAATTTTTTAAAAATGAACTAAACGAGACCATCTCTTAACTTTAGAATGCACGTGTCCAACTGTCCAATGTTTCAGTATTTTTTGCACAACTTGCTGATCTCTAGCTTAAAGGGGATGTATCGCTTCTTTAATTCGGCTGATTCATACTGCTCTCAGCTTCTCAACTCTAGAAATGCAGGGGCGTTTCTTCCCCTCTCAGCTGGGTGACATCATCCCCCCTTCACTGTTCATGCTGGCTCCCGAGACTCCCCTTCTCCTCTCTCTGAGTCCACATGTCACTGTGTCTCTCCCTAAGTCTTATTTTATAAGAGCTGGATACATATCACAGGCGTATACATATCATAGGCTGCATTCAATCTAGACTGAGCACTGATCTCTTCTCTCACAGCTGAAGATTTGTTACAGTTGAATCCAGCTTTCTATGAACAGCACAGATCTCCCTTCTATGCAGGAGAGTTAGGAACCGAGACACAGCTGTGCTGTTTTCTGATTGTAGAATCTGCTGCAGTTTGTTTCTTCTAGGTGTGCAGAGAGAAATTGCTATGGCCCCTAACTCTGAGTCAGAGAGGCAGGGATCGACACACAATTGTGCTGTTTCCTGATTATAGAAGCCCTCCAATGTTATTCTGTTTCTTCTGGCTGTGCAGAGTGAAAATGCGCCGGTCCCTTACTTTGAGTGAAAGGCAGGAATGCAAACTCCGTGAATACAGCCGACTGGGAGGCCGAACAGAATGTAAAGAGCCTCACATTAAATGCAAGGAGGGGGAAATCAACAACTGGATACAATGAAAAAAGAACAAAAAAAGGGAAAAACTGTGAATACAAGACAGCTTTGCTAATGACCTAATTGCAAATTTTACTTGTTTTTCCACTGTCCCCTTATTTTTCCCCCTTATCGAAGACCATTTAAAAAATGAACACCCCTTTAATGAAAATTCACAACGGTTTCATCCCTGAATCGCACAAAATTTTTAAGAAAATAAAATTTGACGGGGGTAATCGCGGATGTCTAAAACGGAAGTGACCACGATGCATTTAGGTCATAAACAGTTGTAAACGAGACGGGAAGAGTTCCAAAAGGGAAAGGGGTCGTCTTTGCTACATCACACACGATGACCGTTTTCATTGCAGCAATGCACTGCGAACCGGATAAAGGAATGCCACACCCTCCAAACACATTTAAGGGAGGCAGAGGCAACCAATGCACATCAGACCGTTTGTAACCTTTTACGATAATGTCTGCTTGTTAGGCGACTGAGAAATCACAGAGAAAAAGAACCTACAATCTAAAATGTAACTTTTGCCGATATGTTTTTAAAAGAATAAAACCCCCCAAAATTGAACACCTATTACAAGGATACTCAATAATCACCTAACACCTAGAAATACACCCAATAGTTCAATATAATCTAAAACCCTTTTTTTAAATCACAAAAGGCATTGAGATGAAATATGATGCAAACCCTATTTAATCCTGGTGGCAGGTGGGACAAGCGCCCCGATAAGGGCGGTCCCACTTCTCAATGACTCCCCTTTACCCCCTGGATTTATATAAAAACCGAAAGGGGGCCCAAAAAAGGCTTAAAACCACATTATTTAATTAAAAAAAAAATTACACATCAATCCATTTCATAGTTTCATATTTGTAAGGCAAAAAAAAAGACAATCGTCCATCTATTTTCAGCCTTTTGTGCAAGGTTTAAACCAGGGGAAGGCAAAAACCCCCCAATGGGGTGAAGCCAATTGTCCTCTTTTTTGGGAAAAATTCCCCCTGACCCCAACTGGCAACAGAAAACCCCTGATAAATTTACCCCTCTCCTGAATCCAAGTCACTATAATTGTTATATAAACCTCCAGCATGCATCCAAACCCTTTTTGAATCGTTTATTGAATTCACCATCCCATCCCTCTGGAGAGAATTCCATATCCCACTGCCTTACAGTAAAGACCCCTTTCTATTTTAGTAAAAAAATTTTCGTTCCTCAAACGAAAGGATGCCCCCTTTTTTTTAGATACAGCCCGTGTATAAAATAAATCTTGGGAGAGAATCTCTATATTGACCTTTGATGTATTTTAAACATTTTATTATGTCCCAAAAAGTCATTCTTTTGTTAAACTTGATAAACCTAAAATTTTGAATTTTTCTGTGGTTTAAACTTTAGTCACCCAAGTCCCTTTTATTAGTATTTTTTGCCCAACTTTGATCCTAGTTAAAGGATATCGCTCTTAATTCCTTTCCTGTGCAAGTGCTCCTCAGAAATGACGGGGATTTTTCCATCTGCTGGGTCATAATCCCCTTGACTGTTCATGGGCTGGAATCCCATGTCTCTCTCACCCATGTGCATCTATCCCTTTTAATGGCATCCCCCATATCCATTGCTTTGGCTGCTCTTGCCCTGACACTGCCTCCTACAGTTGAAGATTTTTACTGTCCACTTCAGAACCCGAATCCCTTCTATGCAATATTTAGCCAGTGTTTTTTCCATTTAAACATTTTGTAATCCATGTAGATGGAATTGCTCTTCCCCTAAACCGAGTCATATCAGTGGTTCGAAACAAAATTGCTTTTCCTGTGCCCGGGCCCCTCCAATTTGTCCAGTTCCCTTTGGCTACAGATGAAAATGCCGCCCCTTATTGGTAAGGGTTGCAAACTTTACAGCGATGACGTCGCAAAGATGAAATGTCTACTGTGAAATTCCCAAGGAAGATTCATAAATGAAAATGTAAAGAGAAACCCAAGATCTGAACCTTTGGGGAATTAACAGGACAGTTTTCTTAAAAATTAAATTGCCAGTTTTTTTTACTTCCCCTTTGTTTTTCCCCTTTATTCATAAAGCCAGTTTACTATACCACCACTTTGCACAACATTTTCATCCCCTGATCCCAATCATTAATCAATTTGATTTATACCAATGCTTCGGATCCCTGAGTTGAGGCACTTGTTATCAAAGTTGTAACAGAGCTAAGACCCATAAGAAAGATGGTCCAGTGCCTCACACCACTGATGAACGCTTCACGACTCCTCATAGAAGCTGATGAAGACAATAAGCACTTGACAGACCCAATCCTTCAAAACCATTTGTAACCGTTATACATTATTTTCTGGGGATGAGAATATCACAGGAAAAAAGCCACTCTGAAATAACTTTCAAACATTTAAAAAAACTACCAAGTGAAACCTTACAAGGTATAGTTCCTAGACACTTTTTGTACCCCTTTTGAATATTAGACAAACACACATTGATGATATGTGCAATCCCTTTGGGACATAAACCCCCGTGGGTTATTAGACAGTCCATGGATAATAAGAATAGGGCCGGCTAAAACTTTTAATAAAAATCATCTATTCCATTCATTTGTTAAATCTGATACACCCATATCATAGATGCATAAGGCAGTATGCACATCAGCAATCAATATTCTGATTCAGCATAATCACATCCGAATGATAACAAAATTGCTTACTGCCCTTGATCAATGCATCCAACTTTGTCCTTCGCCCGACGTGTTTCCCCCCTTTGTTCAGGGTTCCTCAGGGGTCAATTGGACTACGCTCCACGGGTTCTAGCCATCACGCCGTTCACAGGTAGTGATATAAATTAGTCCCCCGTTGGTTGATGCCAAAGATTCTCAAATTTGCTAGACGACTGGCAAGGGTACCTGGACGATACTTGACTTGGTTGATGCAAAGTGCTCTCCTTAACTTCTCCAGCATTGTTTTCGGACATAATTTCTGCTCATTTTTTGTCATAGAGTGTTGTCGGCAGGTTACAACAGAGAGACTGGAAGAGTCACAGAAAGGCAAAGAAGTGGACATCCTTTGGCTACATCACACACGTTTAAGGGAGGTGAGAGGCAACCAAGTGTCACGTCAGACCATTCATAATAGTTTACATCAATGCGGTCTGTGTGCGACCAGCAATGGTACGTGACCACACCACATGGTACAGGTATCATCTTCTTGCATGTACCAGTGAGCATCTAGACTTGGACGAATGGTTCTGTGATGAAAGTTGTTTCACTCTGAGCAGAAATTATGGCCACTAACTACGTTGGAGACCTCATGGAGAGCGCTATGCATCAGCCAGGTCAGATACCAGTCAGGTGCCCTTGCCGATTGTCTAGCACGCAGAACACAGTTGCGTAAATGGTTATGAATGGTCTCACATGACACTTGGTTGCCTCTTACCTCTCTTAGACGTGCCTGGAGTTGTGTGGCAGTTATCATTTGGTTCCACAGGGCATTATTTACATTGAAACGGCCAAAGGACTTCCACTTCTTTCCAATTTTGCCATTAAGCTCCTTGTTTAGAGATCAGCAAGTTGTTCAAAAAGTAGTGAAACATTGAATAGTTGGACATGTGTCTTCTAGTTAAAATTTCTTGATTTTTTTTTTTTTATGTTCATCCCGAAAGATCAACCAAAAGCCAAATATCCCTGACTTTGAGTAGTATATTTACTTATTTAAATCAATATGACTTCCAGTATAGCTTTCATGGAGATTTGCCACACATCTTTTCTAATCTCATGATCTGCTTCGCACTGGATACTAGGTAGGAAGGTGTGAGAGAAAGGTGGCTGTAAAGGCAGACAGACATACTGGTTCACTTTTAGAAAAATCTAAACAGAAGTTTTAATGATACCCAAGGATGTCTCTGAAAACAACCATGTTGTATCGGTAGAAGCTTTCTGTGTGGAGATATGATAGATGAGAAGTCCAAATCGGTCAGTACGACTGCTAGGTATAATGTAAAATGTCCTTTATGTCAACACTTCTTAAAATCAAGTACACACCATCAGTTCAGAGATGGAAAGCCAAAGCATTTCATACATCTAAGTGTTCTTAATCGTAGTTGTCGGCTATTCTGTCATGCTGGCCATTTTGGACTTCTGAACTATCATTTACATCTCTTGGAACGAAGTACGTGCACAACTGCAAGTTCATTGCTGGAGATGTTTTAAAGTGTGCTGGTTTTTCTATGAGTTGAGATGTGATAACAAGAAGTTGCAGGACTAGAGCCTGAGGCTGTACCACCAGTGGATTCTGATGACCTCATGTCCGTTTCTGATTTACCAGGTGCAATGCAGACCCGTTATTGATTGCTATCACTAATACATCTCTGTCCACATTTAACACTGCATATTCTTGCTCAACTCAGACTCCCTCAGTCGTGCAGCCTGAGGCTTTTGGCCTGTAAATTTCAGCAATTATATCTTGGCATAGAAGTAAAATGAAAGATGCTTTGCATTTTTTATGTGCGCTGAAGGGGATTTTTGGAAGTTCCAAATGCTGTTGGCGGCACATTTGAAAAAACTGCTTGGCATTGCTGAGGAAGGATTTCCATAAACTTGGGTTCAGTCAAGTTTTTAAACACTTCAAGGACAAAGTTAAGGAATTGTCCTCTCTCACTTGTTGTTTATACCTAGAATAAAGGACCCCTTTTATGTCTAATCTGCACGTCACACACAAGTGCCAGCGACTGCCATCATCTCTCCTTAGAAAGCATCTGACATTTTCAGTAGATCCTTTAGGTCATTTTGCTTTAACGATTAAGTGAAGGGGAAGAAAGTGCCTACGTCTCGGCTCACTCTTACCTCCTCAATCAATTTGTCTCGTCTGTTTTACTTCAAAGAGGAATAATAAAGTATTAGATTTCACACCGGTCTATGCCAGGGCTGACTTCAGGTCAGCGGCAGGAAATTGAATCTGTGCCACATCTCCTATCTCATCTCAGTGTTTATTACTTGGAGATGTAATTTACACTTAGCAAGTCAGCTGCAAGGATATTAAGACTTCTCGTCTCCTTTATGTACCACTGTCGAGCATGGCTGGAGAGAGCAGCTGCAGTTCATTCATACAGTAAAAGGATTTCTTATTCTATGTTAATTGATCAGCAATGTCACATGAACAGTTTGCACTGCACTCTAACCTATTCTACTAAGGGTACGTTCACACAATGGATTTGGACGCTGGATTCTGGGGACAGACTCGGCGCTGAATTTGCCTCTTTATCAGTGTCCAATCCAACGATAAACAACCCTCCATTATACCCTATGTAAAATCTGATTTTACTTATCGCTTATTTTTGCCATGTATTGTAAGTACCAACAAAGAATTGACATGTAAATACCTTGAGACGTTTAACACACTGCCCATTCTAGGTATAGGAGGTAGAAAATCTGCCTCTGTAATTTACCATTGTTTGCTCGTCTGAACTACATGCTTACAAGTGTAGAATTTCCGATGACGAAGAGACACTGATTCAGTACTGACGCTTTCAGTGCTGAATTACGCCATGTGAATGTACCCTGACTGTGTGCTCATAAGACATGGGGGCAGAGAGCGCTTCAGAATTAAACTGCACAAAGTTCGTTTGTAGTCTAGAACCATGGAGAGACCTACAGTGGGGAAAAAAGTATTTAGTCAGCTACCATTTGTGCAAGTTCTCCCACTTAAAAAGATGAGAGAGGCCTGTAACTGACGTCATAGGTTGACCTCCACTATGAGAAACAAAATGAGAAAAGAAGTCCCGAAAATCACATTGCCTGATTTGGAAATAATTTATTTGCAAATTATGGTGGAAAATAAGGATCTGGTCACCTACAAACAAGCAAGATTTCTGGCTCTCACAGACTTGTAACTTCTTCTTTCAGAGGCTCCTCTGTCCTCCACTCATTACCTGTAGTAATGGCACCTGTTTGAACTTATCAGTATAAAAGACACCTGTCCACAACCTCAAACATGCACACTCCAAACTCCACTATGGTGAAGACCAAAGAACTGTCAAAAGACACCAGAAACTAAATTGTAGCCCTGCACCAGGCTGGGAAGACTGAATCTGCAATAGGTAAGCAGCTTGGTGTGAAGAAATCAACTCAGGGAGCAATAATTAGAAAATGGAAGACATGCAAGACCACTGATAATCTACCTTGATCTGGGGCTCCACGCAAGATCTCACCCTGTGGGGTCAAAATTATCACAAGAATGGTGAGCAAAAATCCCAGAACCATACGGGGGGACCTAGTGAATGACCTGCAGAGAGCTGGTACCAACGTAACAAAGGCTACCAGCCGTAACCCCCTACACCGCCAGGGACCCCGAGCCTGCCGCGCCAGAGGTGGCCCCCGGCGTACCCCAGTCTGTGTCCGGGCCTATCTGAGGTTTGCTAGAGAGCATTTGGATGATCCAGAAGAATATTGGGAGAATGTCATATGGTCAGATGAAACCAAAGTAGAACTGTTTGGTAGAAACACAACTTGTCGTGTTTGGAGGCGAGAGAATGCTGAGTTGCATCCAAAGAACACCATACCTAATATAAAGCATGGGGATGGCAACATCATGCTTGGGGGCTATTTCTCTGCAAAACGACCAGGACGACTGATCCGTGTACCTGAAAGAATGAATGGGGCCATGTATCGTGAGATTTTGAGTGCAAACCTGCTTCCATCAGCAAGGGCATTGAAGATGAAACGTGGCTGGGTCTTTCAGCATGAGAATGACCCCAAGCACACCGCCAGGGCAACGGAGTGGCTACGTAAGAAGCATTTCAAGGTCCTGGAGTGACCTAGCCAGTCTCTAGATCTCAACCCCATAGAAAACCTTTGGAGGGAGTTGAAAGTCCGTGTTGCCCAGCGCCAGCCCCAAAACATCACTACTCTAGAGGAGATCTGCATGGAGGAATGGGCCAATACACCAGCTACAGTGTGTGACAACCTTGTGAAGACTTACAGAAAACGTTTGACCTCTGTCATTGCCAACAAAGGATATATAACAAAATATTGAGATGAACTTTTGTTATTGACCAAATACTTATTTTCCACCATACTTTGCAAATAAATTCTTTCCAAATCAGACAATGTGGTTTTCAGGATTTGTTTTCTCATTTTGTCTCTCATAGTTGAGGTCTACCTATGATGTCCATTACAGACCTCTCTCATCTTTTTAAGTGGGAGAACTTGCACAATTGGTGGCTGACTAAATACCTTTTTCCCCACTGTAGGTCTGCGGAAGTACTGTGCTACAAAATAGTAGGATTGTTTTGTACAACAAACCTTTCAGGGGGTTTATGCTACCCTAAAAGTAGGTTATGATAGAGTAGCTGAGCTTTGTGATATGATTTGAAGCAGGATTTCTAGTAAAAAAATAATTTTACCTGTATCAGAGTGTGTACAATCACTGTATGTGGGTGGGCTAAATGGTACTTTCATATTCTGTGTTAGGTTTTACTCTGCTTCATAAATCCTGCTTCACGTTATATAAACGTATATATCACAGAGCTCAGCTTCTCTCTCTAACATAATTACTTAATAAACACTTAACTACAGCCCTCAACAAGCGTTGGATTGAAAATTTGATTTCCCTTAGTCCTAACAGCAGCACAACCAATGGAGTATTTCTGTCCCTTTGAACACCTAGGACAGATGAAATTTTTATCTGAAACATAAATGTCCATCACCTACCTAAATGCATGCTGCTCCTATAAATAGCCAAAGGCCAGAGCGCCATGTGTTTATTGTAAAACAAATAAGGAAACTAGGGCGGAATATCTGTACTGCTGTTGGCACTAAAGGAAAACAGATTTTTTGTTATAAACCCTTGATTGACAGGACCTAGGATTGACAGTATGAATGGGGATGAGTGTGTGTGTGTTTTAGGGGTTAGGGGTGTCTTAGGAGACGCTTTAGTCATTTGTCTCTTCAAGGTTAGGCTAGTTAGGGATAGGATTTACACTGTCTAATGCTACAATTCCATGTGATACTTAGGAGCACGGGGACCTGTATCTTACCAATGTTGATTATGCTTCCGATAGATTTAATATGTATAGGTACCTTGCACACTGCCATGTTTCCTCAATATTCTATATGGTCAAACCATTGTGAATCCTGCTCCGTTCTCCAAAATTCTGTATGACAAAAATCTATATGGATGCATGCCTAGAATTGATTTACACTGATTTGCATGGTGGTCTGTATTGGACAATGTGTTTCTTCTCTTACATGCGCCTTAATTTGTAAGGTTTGTGATGTTTCTGACATTTTAATAAATAAATACTCTCCAAAATAAATCAACAGTTCCCTTATGTCTTACAAACAGCACAACCAATGAGGGGGTTAGCAAATAATAACCTTGAGAGTGGGCCCTAATGCTTGTCGGAGTTTAAAACGGACTGCACTAGGGCCACTCCCTCCAACATCTGAAAGTATTGTTAATTAGTTGATGGACATTTCTGTCTTTATTAAAAGCTCTAGCTGTTCTCTCAGTTCAAAGTTGCAGAAAATATCCTGTGGTATGTCCTGCTGGTAGGATTTAAGGGAAACTTCTGTTGACACAAAATGTTATGCTGTAACTCTTGATCAGTATAAGGTGAATAATGTCATATACAGTTGAAACCAGAAGTTTACATATACTACATAAAAAGACACATATGCATCTTTTTCTCGCAATCTGACATGAAATCAGAGTAAACCTTACCCGTTTTAGGTCAACTAGGATTACCAAAATTTATTTATATTTGCCAAATGGCAAATCTGAGTTAATTAGAGACACACCTGTGGATGTATTTTAAATCACACCAGAAACACACTGCTTCTATGTGTAACATCATGGGAAAGTCTAGAGAAATCAGCCAAGATATCAGGAAGAGAATTGTGGACTTGATCACGTCTGGATCATCCTTGGGTGCAATTTCTAGATACCTGAAGGTGCCTTGTTCATCTGTACAAACAATTATACACAAGTGCAAACAAGATGGGAATGTCCAGTCATCAGACCACTCAGAAAGGAGATGGGCTCTGTGTCTCAGAGATGAACGTGCTCTGGTCCGACATGTGCATATCAACCCAAGAACAAAAGCAGAAGACCTTGTGAAAATGCTTGCGGAAGTTGGTAAGTTTGTTTCATTATCCACAGTGAAATGAGTACTGTATCAACATGGGCTGAAAGGCCACTCTGCCAGGAAGAAGCCATTATTCCAAAAGAAACCTATAAAAGCCAGATTAGTGCTTGCAAATGCACACAGGAACAAAGACCTACATTTTGGAAACATGTTCTGTGCTCTGACGAAACTAAAATTGAACTGTTTGGCCATAATGACCATCATTACGTTTGGAGAAAAAAGTCAGACGCTTGGAAACCTAAGAACACCATCCCAAGTGTGAAACATAGGGTTGGCAGCATCATGTTGTGGGGTTGTTTTGCTGAAGAAGGGACTGGTGCACTTCACAAAATAGATGGCATCATAAGAAAAGAAGATTATGTGGCAATACTGAAGCAACATCTCAAGATATCGGCCAGGAAGTTAAAGGGCTTTTGCTACAAAGTAAAATTGATGTGGAAATCTTGCAAATTAAATAATAAACCTTTTCACCATTCATCATCACTATAAAATGTAGTACTGTTCTTGTTGTAGCTGCTCCTTTAGTGATCCATTGTTTACAGCTCATCTCCAGGGGATATGACCAGGGAGAGCGCCACAGTTCTGGCCAGATATGCTCAGACATCACCTCTCCTCTCAGGCATCTACTGAGTGTTAAAACCCCAGGTGCTGTCTCTACTCCCGTCCTCTGTACTCCTTAGTAATTAGTCAGTGCAAATAAATAAATAAAAGAAAAACCTCAATGAGGTATGTGCATTGATAAAGAAAAAAAAAATCCACAGGTTTGGTTCCTGCAGGCATTTGAACCTCTAGGACCCTTGTGCTGTGAGGCAAGAACTTTACCTCTGAGCTACATTGTAGCTCCTCAGCTCTATCCACAATCAGTCCTTTCTTTGACTAGAGAGATGGAAGGCATGGTGATGTCATCCTGCTGGGTCACATGATACGCAATTCAAACATATCACACACACCCCTTCTGAGCACACAGAGCTGAAGAGCTGGATACTGGAGGTATGAAATGAGATCGTGGCAAACCCCTTCAAAGTTTGGGCGGAAATGGTTCTTCCAAATAGACAATGAACCGAAGCATACTGCCAAACTGGTTACAAAGTGTCTTAAGGATATCCAAGCCAATGTTTTGGAGTGGCCATCACAATTGTACTGAAAATTTATGGGCAAAGTTGAAAAGGCAGGTGCGAGCAAGATGACCTACAAACATGACACAGTTACACCAGTTCTCTCAGGAGGAATGGGCCAAAATTCCTACCAACTATTGTGAGAAGAGAAGGATATCAAAAACGTTTGACCCAAGTCATACAGTTTAAGGGCAATGCTACCAAATACTAATGAAATGTATGTAAAGGTTGGACTTTGCAGAAAGTCATAAAAATACGTTAAAAAATTCTCTCGTTATTCTGGCATTTGGCAAATATAAATAATTTTGGTAATCGTAATTGACATAGAATAGGTAAAGTTTATTCTGATTTCATGTCAGATAGTGAGAAAAACATGCATATGTGTCTCTTTATATAATGTATGTAAACTTCTGGTTTCTATTGTATGTGTACAGTAACTCCACCAGCAGAATAGTGACTGCAGCTCTGAAGTATAATACAGGATGTATCTCGGGATCAGTACAGGATAAGTAATCTATGCATGCTGGCCAGCATGTACTTCTAAAGCAGCAGTTGTATAGTGGTGCGCATAGTACGCACTGCTATACACCTGCTACAAAATTGTCTTAACATACCCTAATACATGATGTTACTCTAGCTTAGTGCAGGATAAGTAACGTATGTACAAAATGACTTCACCAGCAGAATGGTGACTACTGCTTTGAGATATAATACAAGCTATAACTCAGGATCAGTATAGGATAAATACTGAAAAGTATGTAAACAGTGGCTATACCAACATACTAGTGAGTGTAGATCTGAAGTATAATACAAGATGTAACTCAGGATTAGTACAGGATAAGTAATGTAAAGCAAATACACAGTAACTCTACCAGCAAAATAGTGAGTGCAGTTCCCTCAGTATAATATCAGACTGTAACTCAGTATAAGTACTGTAATATATGTACTCAGTGACTCCACCAGCATTACAGTGATTGCAGCACTGGAGTATAATACACAATGTAACTCGGGACCACTACAGGATAAGTAATCTTTTCATGCAGTGACTGCACCAGCAGAATAGTGAGTGCAGCTCTGGAGTATAATACAGGATGTAACTCAGGATAAGTAATGTATGTACAAAGTGACTCTACCAGCAGAACAGTGAGTGCAGTTCTGGAGTATAATACACAATGTAACTCAGGATCAGTACCGGATAAGTAATGTTTGTACACAATGACTCCACCAGCAGAATAGTGAGCGCAGCTCTGGAGTATAAAACAGGGTCTAACTGAGGGTCAGTACAAGATAAGTAATAAAATGTATTTGCAAAGCCATTTATTTTTTTCATGTAGAACGTTTTTACACATAACATGTCTGATATTTCTTTAAGATAATACTTTCATTTGTCGTAGTTAACTTATATTGGCAGTTTCATCATCCAGATGGAAGTCACCGAGATGCTGATCATGACTTTCTTAAAAATTTTTGTTTTTCTAATTCAGTGCTAAACTTTTCTTTGAAATCTGCGGGCCCCAAAAGCACATTTTGAAACCATTCTGAAAATCTGTGATCTGTGTTTCCAAGGAGACGGCATAGCCTCTATGTATGTGGGGCATCTGAGCTGGAAGTCTTCTGTCTTGTCTCATGAAGTAAATGTTCTCGTTGAATAACAATAATTACTTTTCAACAAGCAGTAGCTCAGAGCAAGGTCTTGCTCTCATATCAGCTGATGACAAGAAGACATCTGCCATAAATAACTGATTCTATTATATTCGGCTTCTTGGTACAATGGTACCTTTTGAATAACGGCACTCTTTACTGTCCCCTTGTATCTACATGAGGACAACCCACAGCCACCACGAGGAAAGATCTCTGTTCACAGCTTTATACAGCTTCCATAGGTTTCAATGCTAGCTATATAAATTGATATGCAGTAAGTTCCCCCTTGTGATGGCTGCAAGTAACAGAAGTTTTGTAAATTATGAGGTGAGAAAAGCGGCATACACAAAAATAAACAGGCACTGAAATGTCGAGTGTCACAGATGGTCCTCATTCTAAATCTTACAATGGGGCCCAATAATTTCTGTGTAATGGTTGCACATCCTTCCATTCCATTTTGAGTTTCAATTCTGCCTCATCATGCAGAGATATATCCCCTCCGCCACTGGACTGCATAAGTAGATTTGTAGTTTATTACTTGATAAAGCTGATTGACGCCTGTGTGTGTGGTACACTCATGGTCATATATGTTTCCACCCAGACACAAATTAAAGGGGTTGTCCAGGTCATAGAAAAATGTAATAAAGTGCTAGTGCAGGCCAGTAAACTAAAAAAAGCACAAAACAATACTCAACTCTTTCACTCCTCCATTCCAGGGCTTCGTCTCCTCAGTAATCTGTTTACCTTAATTCTCTCATAAAAGGAAAGCTGTCCACTTCTGAATGGTAATGTAAATGAGGGGCACTTGACCACTGCAGTCAACCCCAACCTTGGTGTGAGCAGATGTCCCATTCGGAAAAGAATGAAAGTAAGCAGAAGACCAGGGAATCCCAGTGCTGGAACAGAGGTGAGGAGGAAGGCAAGTATAGTTTTGTTTTTTATTTCATTTTATTGGCCTGTACTTGCACACTATTTAATTTCCCTATGACCTGAAAGCAGATGACAACTTAGTTTTTGATGATTTCTTACTATAGTGTTATAGTACTAAAGTTGCTTTTTTAAGCTTTCTGTGATATGTACTGTTCTGAGATGTTCTAAAAATACTGATTACAGCTGTAAAATCCCATATGCTGTATCATATGTGCTAACCACTGAGTAATGGAATTTGGGTACTGAATCTATTTTGACCCAAATGTTTGGTTTTATATTGATTCCAAAACTGCTGTTCATCCTGCTCCTCGGAAAATGGAATAAAAATTCATCAAAAAGTTGTATGTACCCCGAAATCGCACCTATAAAAACTCCGGTTCATTTTAGAAAAAGCAGTTACTTACACTGTTTCATCAATAAAAAATTGTCAAGTTTTTCACTGTGTAAAAGTAGTAAAAAGGAGAAAAAAAACTATATTAACTTGGTATTGCAGTTGTACCTACCTGCTGAATAATTGTAATTATTTATGCTACAAAATCTAAAATGTTAAAAACAATGGCAGGATTGGTATCTTGTTTACCAAGATTAAACGGGGGATTAAAAGTCAACTATAAAGTTATTTGTCCCCAAAATGACGCAATTGAAAAGCACAACTTATCCCGCAAAAAACAAGCATGTTGATAGAAAAGTAAAAAAGCCCTGGTGCGTAGAATAAGGGCTTGTTCACACGGCGTTTTTGTGATCCGTTTTACGGATCCGTTTTACGGATCCGCAAAACGGATCTAATAATTGTCAGTGTGATTAACATTGAGTTGAATGGTAAAAGCGCATCGCTGTTCCCACGGGAGATCAGCGATGCGCTTTTGAGAGCTCTTCTGCACTGCGCTTTTCGCATCCGCTTTAAGAATTGACATGTCAATTCTTATTGCGTTTTACGCAACTGAACGCCATAGGAGATAATGGAGTCCGCTTTTGGCACTTGTCCAAAAGCGCTCCACACTCCTGGTACGTACCAGCTGCGCTTTGCATCCTGAAAGCGGATGCGAAAAGCGCACTGGGAGGCTGGACGGGGATCGCTGGCGGCGGCAGCGCAGGTGAGTCTCGGCGGCACTGGAGCGCAGGTGAGCGGCGGGGCGGCAGCGCAGGAGTGAGCGGCGGGGGCGGCAGCGCAGGTGGGGCGGCGGGGGCGGCCCGCGCAGGTGAGCGGCGGGGCGGGCAGCGGAGGTGAGCGGCGGGGCGGCAGCGGAGGTGAGCGGCGGGGCTGGCAGCGGAGATGAGCGGCGGGGCCGGCAGCGGGAGGGTGAGCGACGGGGCCGGCAGCGGAGATGAGCGGCGGGGCGGCAGCGGAGCGGCGGGACATATGATGGCTGGAGGGCAGGAGAGATGAATGGCACACGGGGGCAGACGAGAGATGAATGGCACACGGGGGCAGACGAGAGATGAATGGCACACGGGGGCAGGAGAGAGATGAATGGCACACGGGGGCAGGAGAGAGATGAATGGCACACGGGGGCAGGAGAGAGATGAATGGCACACGGGGGCAGGAGAGAGATGAATTGAAAACGCATCCGGAAAGCGGATCCGTAAAACGCAGGTGAAAAAGCATTCAAAACGGATCCAAATAAAGTATCCAATGCTGCGTTTTGCGGATCCGCTTTCCGGATGCGCTTTTCAAGTGCCGAAAACGGATCCGTAAAAAGGATCCAAAACGCCGTGTGAACAAGCCCTAAAAAAAAGGTCTGTCATTGGAGCCAAAAGTGACTGTGGGGGTGTCCAAACGAGTGTGGCACTAGTTGGAGTAAGACTTATGACTAAATAATTTAAATATTGGGGTCTGTGTGTAAATCTGAATAAAAGAATATTTTGATGCAATTATACAATGTATGTGTAAACCTATATCAATTTGTTGACATTCAAGTTTACTTCTGATAAGGTGTAAAAAATATAAAGAGGTGAAAAAAGGTTAAGAAGTGATACATGCAAATACACTAGTCGCTTATGACTGTTTGTAAAGACGCTAGTGGACTCCGGCCTACAAACAGAACTAAATAGGACAGTGAACCAGCAGTCACATGTAGGGCTGTGGAGTTGGCAAGCCAAAGCCCTCAATTTCCCAGACCTCCGACTCCCGACTCCTGCCTCCCTCATACATGGCGCATGTTTAAGTGATAACTTAACTTAGTAAAATGGTAACATCCGGCTGTTTATCACCTTATGATACAATAATCAAGCTATTTAGGTAGAACAGACACTGACAAGCAAAATGTTAACAATGTTTTGAGCTTTTGAACACTTGTGGGTAGAGTTGAAGAAAAAGCTGTATTTATATCCAAGTCCAATCTGCACCAACATTGGGAATGTGTAGAAGAGACCTAGGATCAGATTTTGGCCAATATATGCTTGAATCTGATCCAGAGCCCAGAAGGATTCAGGCAATGCTGAAAACCAAAAGGTGGATTTCCCAAATACTAACAAAATAATAAAAATTAACACTTTGATTTTTAGGGGCAAAACTGTGACTAAGCAGATGCTAGATGCTAGGCGCATACATGACCTCACATCTGCTCTCATTATTTCCATCTCTACACTAACTTGGGTTGGGGGCAAAGTGGTGACCACAGGGGCAACATCTATAACAATGTCTGGGTATAAAGGAATTGCCTCAGCCACAGTCAGTTTTGATGAATGGTTGAACTCTTCTACTTCTTTGAAAACAGGTGAAAAATTTAGCGAAATCTGTTTGTCATGGGAGCAGAATCTTTTCCCTTGGGGCAGTGGTTTGCCTGCTCCATGTCATCAATAACACTCCGACTCCACAGCCCTGGTCACATGCAATATACAAAGCATATATCAACTGAAAAACTAGATGGACTAACCATTATATAATTAACTGGACAGACAACAAGGCGGATGATGGCAGGAACACGGTTAGCATCGTCACCATAATTGACTTAGATCCAGAGGCAATACACTAGTAAATGATAACTGACCCTAAATGCTAACTGTTCCTGAATCTTCCCCTAAAGTTGTCCCTAACAACTGGCCCTAAAGCTGTCCCTAATTTACCCTGACAGAACAAGCGACTCCTTAGGCAGATCATAGCAGAAGGATAATTCATGCCATTCGTAACACTGACCTTCCAGACAATCTCCATAAACCGGCTAATGTGATTTAATGGCTGCAACAAGGGGTTGTAATGCAAGTGTAAAGAATGTTGAACAAAGGGAGCAATCTTGGTGTGTGCCACAACTAATAAATATTAGGAAAGTTAAGAGCACACAAGTTCAGTCATGTGGCTTCCCAGCCAGTTATGTATAATAAAACGTAACCTTTACTAGCAATCAATTAAAACTACATTTAACGAAAAGGATGGTACAATACCCTCTTAACATACTTCAGAAAAATGCTGACTCTTCTCAATTTAGTTTTTATTTTGAGGTCACAAATGTCCCTATTAATAAACTACACTATACATTATCTAAAAACACAGGACAGTGACCACAATAAGGCCAGCCCCAAGCTGCTCCCAAAGTGTTTTCTTTCAATTTTGTTATGGCTGAAATACCTCAGGGGTGAATGGGGGAACAATGGGTTTAAATTTAAAGTGTACAGGAACAAATCCGTTACATAGTACAAGGTAAACAGGGGTTGATCTTGCAACTACAAACCCTCAAATGCTCTTTGCAGCATATATACAAGGGGGAGCAAGTCACATGTAAAGATGACCAGTGCCAGTGACTGCGCTATGTGCTAATCAGACGCCAGTATTAGGATTTTTAGAACAGGCCTGCATGGGCTCTAGTAGAGCAAGTACAACTCCATAGGGGTGGATGTCAGTGATGTAATACTTAGACTAGCAGCATCCACTGCTGTATTACATGCCCCACACAATGGCCCATTGGCAATACTATTCATCCTAGATAATGGGCAATCTGTTCAAAGCAGCTATTACTGTATAATATTGTAACAAGGAATTGCGGTTAACAAAGTATCAAGGGTAAGTATGCAATAATAAGGAATGTCAGAAAAACGCTGATGTGGATACAGGACACCCATTCCAGAGAATCAGAATACATAAAAATGGAGTGATAAACCGATATACAAGCAAGCGAAAGGGTATAAAAACAAGAAAAAAGGAGAAAAATTAATGATATATGTAAACTGATGTCTAATAGAATGATGATTCCCCATCCGAGCAAAGAGTCATAACCAGTTATACAGTGCCAAACCATACTGGATCCGTTTCCAATAATACTGCTTTCATAAATCATAGCAATGTATAGACACCTGGAATATATTAATGGCATATACTGTATCCCAAAAACTAATACTGCTTTCACAGCGAGAATGAAGGAACTAATGTATACAAGCAATATTTAGGGCTACAAGGTTCATTACAAGTAGGACACGGTGAGAAGTGCTAACCTAGAGGGGGTAGAAGGACACCTCTGGAGTTTGATCATTATTAACCAAGGGATAGTAGATATTTTATGGTTCAAAGGATAACATAAAACATGAATAAATCAATTGTTCAATTAAGCCGTCTGATGTTGCAGACTGTAATCTAAAGATCCATTTGGCTTTCTACCATAGATGATGTTTTTCAATATCTCCCCTTCTCTGGGTCGGACGGAACAGTTTCAAAATTATAAAGTTCAGACCCCTGAGATCACCCCATGAGCCTGGTTTATGTGCTTGGCCAAAGGAATATCCCATTCGTGTTTGATATCTCCCAAGTGTTCCAAGAAACTTTCTTCTACTCCATAAAGGTTTTGTGGTACAGTCTCATGGAATAGAACATGTCCCCTTATAGATTAAATTTTTACTGTCACAGTTTACAAATTGTACCTTATTTACTTTTGCATGTTTTGCTTTAAACACCCATTGACATGCTTTACAGCATCTGCATTTAAAACAGTCTTTGGCCTGTAGTTCTAGCCATCAACTTTCTATCCAGAGGGGAGTTAAATGGCAATGGATCTACCCATCTCGCATACTTCTTCTTTGTTTGTAGATTATCTGTATCTTTTGGGACATTTCTTCTACTATATCATTAGCCATGAGCCAAATTCCCCAATATTTGTCAAAAATGTCTCTAATCTGTTTGCACTAACAAAGGTTACAGTTCATCTAATGGCTTCTATGTCCACTTCTTTTTTGTGAATGTTAAACACCCAGTCCTCTCTTCACTGTGGGCATATTTATAGGCCTCTTTTTAGAGGGTTTCTATAGGAAAAAAAAAGGTAAAAAAAATATATAAATTACATGTCAAAATGAAAAAAAATTACACAATTACTTTAATTAGAAAAGTCTGCTTGTTTTGTCAAGGGATTAAGCAATATTACTGAAGAAAATGGCCCACGGTTTCCTTCCTCAGCAGAAACCAGTCCTAGAATGCAGAGTATATGAATTAGGACGGGCTCTGTAAGATGATTCTCGGTCATGCTGACTAACACACTGCCAGTTGGATTCTGATTAAGAATCTGACTGATATTTTATCGTCTTTTCAATGGTTTTGGGGGAAGGTTCTGTCCGCGGTTTGCGGATTTGTGTCAAAACACATACAAAAAATGGGACATTACTTACTCAAAAAACACTACAATTTTTGGGCCATATTCACAGCTCAATGGCTGGACTAGACTGAACCCAGTAGCAGGCAACTCTGGCCCATAAGCTACCTGGGAAAAATTAACAGGTACAGCTAATTGCTGAGCAGCAGCCCACACACCCCACCACTATGTGAACAATTAGATGATAAAAAACTGCATATTAGTTTAATACCTGTTCACACCAGCATGCAGAAAAACCGCAGTATAATGCATGGGGAAATTGCACAAATGCAAAAATACCAATAAAACAACCACTCACATACCCTCCATGCATGAAGGGGTGGTTGCTGGTACTACAATTGCATATAAATAAGGCGATACAGAAGGGTGCCATAAATACAGATACGTGTGGTACACCATGCTGGCTTACAACCTATTAGTGGCGCCTATACTATTAGATTAGGTGGGCTGACCAGCACTTTCTGGGTGTCCAACACAAAATACAGGCACGTTCCGCTCCCCAGCATTCTTGGGCAGATAAAAAATATGACATACTGGAAAAATGTTAAATATGAGGTATTATTTGTACAGGCGCCCCGGTACGCAAGTGTGCAACCGCCGTCAATGGTCATCATGTCTTGGGAAGCGGAGGGTGAACAGATACAATCTTCCTAATTGCGTAATAACTAAACACCATAATAATACTTACATCATAATGCATACCGGTCAGTTAGAAAGCCATTTCGATCACTTATACTAAGAGGCTGAAATAAGACCGCTACACACCTCCACATTATTCTCTATGTCTGTAGTTGCACACGTGCATTAGCTCATTCAAGACTCTGACACGAACGATGACTAAGCATAAAAGTCGCCCATGCATACTGGTACAGAATGCTAGTCAGAGGATTAACATATAGTTATGTTGCTTGTAATAAGATCTTCTAAGGGAATGTTTATGTCCATTAATATTAGTGTTAATACATTGTTGTGGTGTTATTTATATATTTTGTTGCCACTTTATATGATATACGCGGATAGACAATCAAGGGTACGTTTATTATAGTGTAGCGGTAACAGCTTAGCGATGCTTAGTTATTGTTAATCTTCTGACTGGCATAGAGAATAATGTGGCGGTGTGTAGCGGTATTATGTCAGCCTTTCCCTTTCAGCCTTATGATGTTAGTATTATTGCTGGTGTTTAGTTATTATGCAATTAGGAAGATTGTATCTGTTTACAGGGGTTGCGCAAGCGCAATGGTTCTTCCGGGACACTAGGCGGACATGTTTGACTGGGGGATTCCTCTGTGATAGAAGGATTTGCTTTAGGGGATGTTACTTGTTTATCTATTTAAGTAGGCTCTATACACAGCATTTTTGGGTCATCAGACTGGGTTTATCATTACGTACAGGGCACACTAGCCATTTCTATTTATCCTACTATGTAATATTTAGGAAATTACTCCTGTTTTTGCCCACTGAGGAGTTCTATTGAACAAAACGCGTCTGAGCTTTGGTTGGTGGTGTTAGGAGTTTTTTGTTTACCCTATTTTTTTAGTATATGTTAGAATAGGGCTTTTTGTAGGGTATATTATGCATTATTCTACGGGATTGCTCTTTTTAGGGTGCCTGTCCCGCTAAGGGTTAAATTAGGGTGACCCGGTCGGGATAGTATAGTGCTTATATTTACAATTTTTTCCCTATCCCTATGCATTGCAGTACACTGTGGTTTTTTTGGAGAAAATTCTTCGGACCCCTGGGGACCCAGGACAGGCGTATGACTGGTTAATTTTGGTAGGTCCATATTTTTATTGTACTATTACTAAAGGTTATGTTTTAGGTGGAATATTCTTCCTTGAATATTTGCAAACACTACCATGTACTCTACTTAAGCACGATGTATAGGTGTAGAGAACCCTTGATATAATGGAATGAAGTTCTGGGTATACCAATACAATTTAAACCAAAACAACTACAGGTATAACACCTAGAAAAAAGATACATAAAACATAACTTTTAATCAGAATGAATAAGAGTTGGGAAGAAAACGTAAAAAACACCTCAAATATACCCTATCAAGTACCTGTCTACCTCAAAAATGGGGAAATCGCCCCAATAAGGGCGCCCCCACACTGGAACCTAAACTAACCCTGTCCCTAGCTACATCTAAATGAAAAAAAGAGAAAGAAAAAAAAAAAAAACAAAAACACATATACTACAAATGGAGTGCACAAACAAAAAAAGTGCTGTGATAAATAACAATACAACAGACAATATTACGTTTGATGTTCAAAAATACTATGATATTGATGATGCGTCATAGAAAGATAATCAATAACGCATTAAATATTCCAATATTCCAACGCGTTTCCCCCCCTAGATACTGGGGTTCATCAGGGAAAAATTGCAGTTGAACAACAATACGGAACATCTAAGAAAAAATCAACAAGATGTATGCAATAAATATAACTCACGTCCCTTAATGATGGAAAACAGGGCTGGTAAGATAGAGGACGGGGTCCAGGATAAGTCATGTACAGATCCCCGCTATCTGATTACTGAGACAGGTCCAAGCAGTAACAAATTCAGTGAATCACAAGCCACATATATAGCCAGGCAAATTAGACCCAATTAGTATCAGCCGTTAGCACCCTTGACTACCACAGAGCCCTGTATGCAAACGCCCAAAAAAAAAAAAAAAAAAAAAAGAAATGTTTAAAAGGTGTTAGAACTACAAGGTCCGGCATACAATACCGGAAAATGCCTCATGCATGTACAGTAACAGGGAGGGAGAAACAAACAGTTAAATAAACTACATAGACCAAGATGCAATGTCGCTGTCACCCGGCGCATGCTCAGCAGCGCCGACGGCACATATAATGACTGCAATATCGCAGACTGAGCCGAGGCTTGAATAACAGAAAATAAACATACAAAATGGCAGTGAAGGCGCTAAGCAGTATTTTATAATTGTAAAAAACGAGCCTATAGAGCAAAATGTTTGTATGCAGCTAAACAGTTGTATATTTGTGATAAACCATATAAAAGATCCAAACTAAGAATCCTATAAGATACTATAGAGTTCTAATAGGTATATACAACGTGTATGATATACCGAAATATGGCTTATTAATACTGAACCTAAAATAGAAGAAAAAAAAAAAAATACGTTGTGGCAGTACAAAGGCGCTTTATAGTGTACTATAGATATAAAAACAAGCCCATAGAGCAGGATACTTATGTGCAACTAACCAGATGAATGTTAGTAATGGACCAAGTAAAAGGTCCCACACTGAAGGTCCAATGAGGTACTCAATAGATAACGTAGGTGTTCATAGCTATAATAACGTACCAAAATATGGCTTGTTGATACTGAATTTAAATAAAGCAAAAATAATATTTAACATACAAAGATGAATTTCAAATATAGATGATAAATGAAAAAATACTAGAAGAAGATACATATAAATAATGGAGCACTATGGCACACCATACCACATATTAATACTGATGATGAATAAATATGCAATATTTAGTAAATTGAACAATTTGCTAAATGAATGGAGCAAAGGACAAAAAATCATTGAGACCCGTTGGCTTCAATGATTTAAGATTGAAGATCCAACGGGTTTCCCGTTGTAATAGCTTGCGATCAAAGTCTCCCCCACGTGGAGATGGTGAGACCACTTCGATTACAGAAAAGGATAAAGCAAATGGGTTATCACAGTGGAAGGTATTCATATGGCGTGAGACCGGAGAGTCCCGTTTATGTGTAATATCGCCAATATGTTCTAAAATACGGCGTCTCAGTTCACGCTTTGTCTTTCCAACATACATGGACGGGCATGGACAGGAACACTGATATATGACACCTTTCGTTTTGCAATTTGCATAACTGTACATCTGAAAGGTACGACCCGTCGAAATACATGTGAATGATTTAGAGACATCAATTAGCCCACATGCTTTACAACTCCCACATCTATATGTCCCAACTGTTTTTGTAGTCAACCACATAGGGGAGGGACGGGGAGGGGTATATAAACTATGTACAAGTCGATCCCCAATATTTCTCCCTCTCCTGAATGTAATAGCGGGGGCTGGATCAACAAATTGGGATAATATAGGATCCTGGGTGAGCAAAGGCCAAAAACTCCTGATAAGAGAGCGAATCTGGGAAGACGCAAGATCAAAGGTGCCAATAATACGTGTGGACTCACAGTTCTTATTACGCGAATGAACCTGAAGAAATGAATTTCTATCAGTATCGCGTGCAAATGAGTATGCCTGAGATAAAACCTTTTTTGGGTTACTGCTTGGACCTGTCTCAGTAATCAGATAGCGGGGATCTGTACATGACTTATCCTGGACCCCGTCCTCTATCTTACCAGCCCTGTTTTCCATCATTAAGGGACGTGAGTTATATTTATTGCTAATCTTGTTGATTTTTCTTAGATGTTCCGTATTGTTGTTTCAACTGCAATTTTTTCCCTGATGAACCCAGTATCTAGGGGGGAAACGCGTTGGAATATTGGAATATTTATGCGTTATTGATTATCTTTCTATGAGCATCATCAATTCATAGTATTTTTGAACATCAAACGTATATATGTCTGTTGTATTGTTATTTATCACAGCACTTTTTTGGTTTGTGCCCTCCATTTTGAGTTTATGTGTTTTTTTTTTTTTTTTTCTTTCTCTTTTTTTCATTTAGATGTAGCTAGGGACAGGGTTAGTTTAGGTTCCAGTGTGGGGGCGCACTTATTGGGGCGATTCCCCATTTTTGAGGTAGACAGGTCCTTGATAGGGTATATTTGAGGGTGTTTTTTTCTTTCCCAACTCTTATTCATTCTGATTAAAAGTTATGTTTTATGTATCTTTTTTCTAGGTGTTATACCTGTAGTTGTTTTGGTTTCCTTGAATATTTGTTTTTATGGAGTTTACTCTTCGGTATAAATGATGTGTTCTCTGGATTTTGCAGGTTGATATGATCTCAGCTATACCAATTATGTAGGGTTTTTGTAATGTTTAGGTACCGTTAAAAACATGCGAACATTCTCTACTTCTTAAATTTGCCATTTTCTACAACCAATAACTTTTTTGTACTTCCTCCTATGGACCTAAGAAATGGTGCATTTTTGCGGGCTAAAGTGTACTTTTTATTAGTACCATTTTGGGATAAATATGAATTTTGTTAAATTTTTAGGGGACGGGAAATAACCCCCCAAAAATGCAAATTTTGACTTTTGAAATGTTATTTCTTGTCTTATTCAAAAGATTTTATTAAGAAATAAGATACAATAACACAAACAGAACAGAACTATGGTTCTACAGGATATATGGATAAGCTATAATGTACACATTGAGTCATAAAGATAAGCAATAAAAGATGATGTCCAGCCTGTCTAAGATTAACGGTCTCCTTTGTTCTTTAAGCCTATAAGATATGGGAGTTTAAGGCATGTCACTAATCCAGGACCTGAAAAACGGAAGTATGCACTCTATTACATAAATCTCTTTGAAGATTTCTCGATCAGAGAAACCGAAATTATCTAATTTGCCAGAAAACTGCCAGTGGCGCTAGCCCAACAGTTAGGACCTGTAAACCTTTTAACTCTATAACTAATAACGACCTTGGAGAGACAAAAATAGTGATTACGATCATCTTGACTCTCAGCAGAGTGCGGAAAAGGGTGAGTCCCCACGTCAGGCATTGTAATTCCTTATGTCTTCATAAGGACTGCCTCCAGGCTTGAGAACATACAGGTCTCATAATACATAAATCATACCAATTAATTAAACGCTACATAATCCAGGGAGGCACAAAAAGCCATCCAACTAAACCAAGTTGCCTTGTATCTGTCTACTGTGTAGTTTTTTCTGCCCTCCATGCGTGGCAAAAAAAAAAATTTCCTCGAACCAGTCAGAAATGGCGGGTATCACTGTGGACCTCTAAAGCCGAGGGATCAGCACTTTGGCCGCGCTAAGCATGCAGATGATTCAACTACCTTTAAGGATGCTAGTCGGTATGGATATGATGTTCAATAATAACACCAGCGGGTGTTATCCGTGGTTAACTGGATAACTTTTATTACTTTATCACAGAAACTCTGTATCTCAATGCATTTCCACCATATGTGGGTCATTGTGCCTTCTTCCAAGCCACATCTCCCACAACCACTAGGGACCGAGGGAAAAAGGGCATGGGGCAATTCGGAAACTCTGTATCACCTAGAAAGGATTTTGAAGTTTAGGTTCTGCAATCTACACAAGACTATGGATTTATATGAGAGTATGTTGGCCTTTTGCCAGTCCTTTTCTACTATCATTCTCCCAAGTTCCCTTGACCAGCTAGAATGATAACCTGGTGTGGCTTTAGTTAAAGAATGAATAAGTCAGTCATAGACCCATGAGATTGTATGATCATAAGGCTTCCCAAAACACACATCTCATCAAATGGGGTTAGATCTCAGTGGAAATTCATGACAGACTTGTGTGCTGTATAGAAATGAGCGATCTGCCAATAATTAAACCAAGAGAGCGAGTGTGCCGTTAGCGCATCAATAACTTCTGGCAGCGGTTTCAGTGACCGATTGGTCAGAAGATCTTTAAAAATCAAGCGATTCTCACGCCTCCCCTGGCCCAAAGGAGGATCAGCCAAAGCCAACGCTGGATTATGCAAAACCGGCGTAAGAGAACCATCAGGGGAAAATAGTTGCTGAGATACCCCGTACCTACGCCAGGCCAGCAGATTCCTCCTGATCTCCTGCAGCAAATTCTCCATTACCAGGACGAATAGGATAGGGGACAGTGAGTAACCCTGTCTGGTGCCATTTCGTATATATACACCATTAATCCTAATTTGAGCACTTGGATTCCGATAGAGCGCCATAATTTGCTGGATCATTACAGGGCCTAACCCCAGTTGTATTAGAGTGGCATGGAGAAAAGACCAGTCCACTCTATCAAATGCCTTTTCTGCATCTAATGATTGCAGCATGCAGGGCACCCCGTTCGTACAGGCCTGATGGATTAAGGAGAAGGTTTTCAGGGTGTTATCTCGAGCTTCTCGAGAAGGAATAAATCCTTCCTGATCTAGTCCAATGAGGTCTTCCAGTATGGAATTTACACGGGTGGCCAGTAGCTTTGCAAACAGCTTCAGATCCGTATTTAGGAGAGAAATCGGTCTATAACTTGAGCAAAGATGGGGATCTTTCCCCTCCTTGGGTATGACCGTGATATAAGCTTGCAAAGATTGAGACGGAAAGGCCTTGGAGAGTGAGATGGAGTTAAAGGAATCTAACATTGGGCCAGAGAACGTGTCCTTGAGTGTAAAATTTGGCCATATATCCAATTGGGCCTAGACTTTTGCCAGATGGAGTTGATGCCACTGCTATGGCCAACTCCTCCGCGGCTAAGGGGGTGTCTAGGGCCGCTAGTCTATTCTAGGGAGGGCAGTGTTGCGTAGGCATTCAACTAACTTGTCAGAGTTATTCTTTGAAGGTGCCTTTGGAAGATTGTACAAGTCATTGTAATATTCACGGAAACTTTCCAAGATTTCCGTCGTAAGGTGGATCATTTTACAAGATTTGTTTTTCAACGAGGAGATGAAGAGCGATGCCCTCTTATCTCTCAGAGCTCTGGCTAGCATGCGACCTGGTTTATTGCTCCACTCGTGCAGATCTGCCTATACCATTTGTTTTTGGTCTAGCAGTCGGAATTTTATGTCTTTTATGGTGTTCAAGGTATGGGATAAATGATGTTATATTTTAATAGATCAGACTTTTATGGACGCAGCGATACTAATTACATTTGGTATGCAGGTTACCATAGAAACCTGTCTGCACTCAGAGAGCTCATAACATCTCTCTTATCTCATGACTAAAGTGCAATCTATTGACCAATGTAAAAAGTTTTCATTTAATTGTCCCTTTATTTTGAAAGCTACATTTTTGTAGTGAGAAAACCCCTTGAAGTAATTTTCTTGGATAACCTTGGTCAAAAAATCTGTGCACAAGCATCCTTGATTGCTCCAAGACGTCTTCCTCTCTAGAGCAATCCCTCCTTTCACAGAGACATTGTCCTGTAGGGATCCCCCTTTTGAGAGATAACAGGAGACAACTCTCCCATCTTAAGAGACTGTTAGTACACATATTTTTTGATGGACCTTTGTGTTAAGCTTTCTTGAGGTATCAGTTGCAATCAGAATGTCTAAAAATGGCAATGATTTTGCATTCCATAGTAAATCTGTGGCCAATTTGGTTAATATGAAAGGGGTTTTTACCACAATGTAAAATCCCCTATACCATGCGTGTGAATAAGGAGGGCAGTGCTTGTGGCCGTCCTCCTCATTCACATCTGTGGGAGCTTCTGAACATAGTTGAGCGCACACATTTGACTATATTTGGAACTCCCATAGAAATGAATGAGGAGGACGGCTGCAAATGGATGGCCCCTCATTCTCATGCATGGCTGGCTTACAGCTCACTACAAGTGGCCAGCATAGTGGATTTTACATTGTGGTAAAACCCCTTTAAGAGATTCCAGAAAATCCTCAGGTGGACCCACCCATAGGACAAAGATCTATGTAGCGGGCCCACATGAGAGCACCAAGATAAGAAAATAATGCCTCCTCATTAAAGACAATGTTCACCTACCACCAGCCCAGGAACAAATTTGCATAAGTTGGCGCACATGAGCTGCCCATAGCAGTGCCTATGAGCTGGTGGTAGAGACAATGATCTAACAGAAAGTAATTTCTAGTGAGAACAAATTCCAACAGTTCCAAGATAAACACACTGGGCCTTATTTATGAAATTGTTAATAGTAAGACAATCTTTGTAGCACATAGCAGTCAATTGCAGTCAATTGCTCTGGAAAAGTGAAAGCTGAGCTCTGACTGGTTCCTGTGGGCAACAAATACAGTCTTACTGTTGGACAGTTTTGATAAATGAAGCCCATTCTGTTCTTGGTACTAAACAACCTTTGTAGAATAAAAAAGTTTGACTGCAGTCATGCCCATTTCTTGGGGAATAGGTGAATAGAGGGCCTCCACATCTACTGTATATTGGACAAGATGATCTTCAACTATGATGCCATCAATTTTACACAAAAGATCTATTATATCCCTAATGTAAGATGGCAAAAATACAAAAATTATTGTTATAAATACCAATATTATGGATTACATAGCAAAAACCTGACACTATGATCGCTCTTTAGGCCTTTATGTAACTTTGGGAGTGCATAGGAAGTTGAAATTGTTGTTACATTAGGAAGCAAAAAGTCAAATTTATTATCGTCCATAGGTCTCTGTTCTTTGGCTCTATTCAAGATAGAAAATAGTTTTTATTTTTTATATATATTCTTGGGTTGGAACTTTAGATAACGCCTCATAATTTTCATGATCAATCAAAATTGAAGAACACATCTTTACATAATATCTGTTTAGCAATACAGCGCTTCCACCCTTGTCCGAGGCCTTGATGATTAAATATTAGTCCCTCTGTAAACTCATCCGTGCATCAGTCTCCGTTTTACTTAAATTCAAGATACGACGGTCCTGTTTCAAATGTACCAATTCCTCTGTTACCAACCTCTGAAAGAAATAAAGGCAAGAGATATCATCTACTGCAGGGATCCGAGTATTATTTAACGTGCATTCCTTAAAAAGTCCCACCTCTTGGGTTTCCTCTCTTTTCTGTGACAAAGCTTCTACATCTCTTATACATGTTACATCAGGCAAAGTGATCTCCAACTCTAAACATTGTCTTTTGGCTCTCATTTTGTGTAATTTATGCTACTTAAATTTTCTAGTATGTAAATTAAGGTCCTTGAACCACTTAAAACTTTCAAATGAAGTGGTTGGAATTTTAGTTAGTCCCTTGCTAATAATGTAGTTTGGAAACTAAATGGATCTTTAAATTACAGTCTTCAACATCACACGGCATGAATGAACAATTGAATTGTTCTTGTTTGATTTGATCTTTCAAACCATGTAAAATCTACTACCACATGGTTAATAACAATCACACTCGGGAGGTGTCTAATTACAAGTTAAGTCCGTCTCCCCTCTTTGGGTTTGCACTTCTCAACATGAACCTTGTAGCCCTAAATATTGCTTGTATTCATTAGTTTCTCCATCGTGTTTTGGAAGCATTCTTAGTGTTTTGGATACGATATTTGCCATTTATATATTCCAACTACCTATAATTAGCCATTTATAGGAAGCAGTATTATTGTAAACTGATCCAGTATGGGTTGGCATTGTATAACTGGTAATGACTCATTGTTCTGATTGGGAATCATCATTCTGCATCAGTCATTAGTCATGATTTACACATATCTTTATTATTCCTCCTTTTTTTCTCATTTTTTTTATATCCTTTAGATTGCTTGTACATTGGTTTATCACTCCATTTTTATGTATTCTGATTCTCTGGAACGGTGTCCTTTATCCACATCAGCTTTTTTCTGGTTTTCTTTATTATAGCATACTTGGCCTTGACATTATGTTTATTGACCCCAATTTCTTGTTACAATGTTATACTGTAAAAGTTGTATACCTGTGAACAGATTGCCAGCTATCTAGGAGAAGTAATACTAAAAATGGGGATGCAACTAATATAATTATTATGCTACTGACATCCACCCCTGCACATTACAGATGCTAGTAGCTTCCTCCCAATAGCCTCTCACAAACCCTGAGGTAGAAGCCAATTGTCCTTGTTTTAGGAAGAAAAAATTCCTTCCTGACTCCAATCTGGCAATCAGAATAAATCTCTGGATCAACGACCCTTCTCCAGAATTCTAGTCACTATAACTTGTTATATTATTACACTCTGCATCCAGACCCTTTTTGAACTCTGTTATTGAATTCACCATGACAATTTCCTGTGGCAGAGAGTTCCACAGTCTCACTGCTCTTACAGTAAAGAATCCCTTTCTATGTTTATGTAGAAACTTTCTTTCCTCAAGACGTAGAGGATGCCCTTTGTTCTAGATAAAGTCCTGGATATAAATAGATCTTGGGAGGGATCTCTATATTGACCTTTGATATATTTAGATATATATATTATGTCCCCCCGAAGCCGTCTTTTCTCTAAACTAAATAACCCTAATTTTTTTTAATCTTTCTGGGTATTGCAGTCCACCCAGTCTTTTTATTGCCCATCTTTGAAACCGTTCAAGCTCTACAATATCTTTTTTTTTGCACTGGTGCCCAAAACTGTACACAATATTCCATGTGTGGTCTGACCAGTGATTTGTATAATGGGAGAATAATGTTATCATCATGTATATCTATTCGCCTTTTAATACACCCCATAATCCTATTTGCCTTGGCAACTGCTGCCTGACACTGGCTGCTAAAATTAAGTTTACTGTCCTCTAAGACTCTCAAATCCTTCTCCATGTCACTTTTACCCAGTGTTTTTCCATTTAACATGTAATCATGTAATGGATTTTTCCTCCCCATGTGCATAACCTTGCATTTATCTGTGTTAAACCTCATCTGCCACTTCTCTGCCCAGGCCTCCAACCTATCCAGATCCCTTTGTAATAAAACATTATCCTCTATTGTGTTAATTACTTTACACAGTTTACTATCATCTGCAAAGATTGATATTCTACTGTGCAATCCTTCTGTACTGTCATTAAGAAATCTATTAAAAAGAAGAGGGCCCAATACTGAGCCTTGTGGCCCACTAGTAACAGGGATCCAGTCTGAGTATGTACCATGAATCATCACCCTTTGGTTTCTATCACTGAGCCAGTCTCATACCCACTTGGAAAAATTTTCCCCCAGTCCAAGCATTCTTATTTTATTTAGCAACCTTTTATGTGGAACAGTATCAAATGCTCTAGAAAAATCTAAATATATAACATCCACTACCTCACCATGATCCAGTCTAGAACTGACCTCCTCATATAAGATGAATAGATTAGTTCGACAGGACCGATCCTTCATAAACCTAGTGTGACGAAAACAGCCTAGTCCGCCGGCCCGCTTGAGGGACGACGGCCTGACTTGGGGTGTATCTCGACGTTGCGCTGCCCACTAGGGGGAGCTCAAGGTCAGCAGATACTGTTCCACTTTTAAAACCCTTGCCCACACTGGCACAGGGAAACAACAAATGCTCCCACCAGTTCGCTCGTTAGTTATAAGACCGGTCCGTTACCGACTTTAGCAGGTCAGGAACCAACCCTTGGTGGGCTATATATTTATAGACCGAGATTAGGCGTGTGAGGCCGTTGATCAAGACGAGGATGCTAACTGTCAGATTAAAGTTATAGATTAAATAGACTTGGAGGGACACTTATGACCATGATATATTTAGATGATATATATATGTCCCGAAGCCGTTATTCTCTAAACTAAATAACACTATTTTTTTTATTTCTGGGTATTGCAGTCACCAGTCTTTTTATTGCCCATTTTGAAACCATCAAGCTCTCATATCTTTCTTTTGCACTGGTGCAAAACTGTACACATATTCATGTGTGGTCTGCGTGATTTGTATAATGGGAGATAACTGTATCATCATGTATATCTCTCGCCTTTTGATAAACAACCCCAATGTCCGTATTTGCCTGTGGCACACTGCTGCCTGACACTGGCTGCTAAAATTAAGGGTTACTGTCCTTAAGACTCTCCAATCCTCTCATGTCACGTTTTACATGTTTTCCATTTAAACATGTAATCATGTAAGGATTTTTCTCCCCATGTGCATACTTGCATTATCTGTGTTAAACCTATCTGCCATGGCTCTGACCAGGACCTCAACTGGACTCCAGATCCCTTGGTATAAAACTTTCATCTATTGGTGTTAGCCAGTTTCTGCAGTTCTATCCATCATCTGGAAAGATGATAATCCTTGCTGTGCAATCCTTCTGTATGTCATTAATAAATCTATTAAAAGACGAGGGCCCAATACTGAGCCTTTGACACTAGATTATCGAGGACCAGTACTGAGTATGTACCATGAATTAACCTTTGGTTTCTGTCACTGAGCAGTTTCATACCCTGAAAATTTTCCAGTCCATAGATCTTATTTTATTTAGCAACCTTTTATGTGGAACGTATCAATGCTCTAGAAATATCTAAATATATAACATCCTTCATTCACATGATCCAGATCTAGAACTGCTCCTTGTGGGGGAAGCTGAAGAGATTAGTATCGACATGGGGATGCGATTCTTCATAAACCTATGGTGGAACGGCGTTATACATTTATTTTCAGTGAGATATCCAGGATAGAATCTCTTCGAAAACCTTCAAACATTTTACCTACAACAGAGGTTAAACTTACCGGCCTGTAGATTCCAGGATCACTTTTTGACCCCTTTTTGAATATTGGCACCGGGTGGAGTTTATCTCATGCCTCTGTCCATCAACCCGAATGTCATTTTCTTGGTAAAAACAGTAGAGAAGACTTTAACAGATTTACTTTCTCCTCATCACCCCCACAATATCTCATTCACTACATTTCAAAGGGCAAACATTTTCAGTTTTAATCTTTTTAATATTTATATAGTTAAAGAATATTTTAGGGTTTTACTCTCTTTGGCATTATATCTTTCGGTCTCCAGCTTTGCTGTCTTTGTTCTTGTACACTTTAAGCCTATACCCATTCTTTTTCACCACTGAGGAATTCCAGCCATAAACTGGTTGAAAGGAAATACATTGAGAGCGGCCAGGGCCATTATAGGGTCACGGAGAGTTAGGTTTTGGTGCGGGACCGCCTTTATTGGGCAATATCCTTGCGTTTTTAGGTGGGGTGTAGTGTAGTTTATTTTAAAATAGTTTATTTTAGTTTAGTATATCAAATATTGTATATTACATTGTATATATCACAGTTGATACATTTTTAAATCTGATGTTTCCATAAAAATCACAGAAAAATGGGAAATAACTTACTTAAAAACCCATACACAAGGCCATACTCACAGCACAATGGCTGGACAAAAATATTCCTAGTAGGTGGCTATAAAAGCCCAACTACTACATGGGAGAAGTTACACAGGTGCAGATTCCTGATGAAAAATTGCTCACACACCTATCCATGAGGGGGCAAATGTATAGTATAAAACTGCACATTGAATAGGAACCAGTTCACACCTGTATGCAGAAAAGCCATAGTACCAAGGGCAAAAATACTGATAAACAACCACTCACACACCTATGATCCATGAGGCGGGTGATTGCTAGCATTCCAATTGCACATAGATAATGCTTATATTGGGTGCCAGTTATACGGTTACACGTGGTGCACCATGCTGGCTTACAACCAATTGATGACATCCTTACTATTTGATTTAACATTTTGCCCAGCATATTTCAAGTGTCCAATACAAAATACTGACATCTTCTTCTCCCGAGTATTACAGGGCAAAATGCCTACAGAAAAAATATTGTTGATATTTTGACCAAAATACACAAATCAAGTCAAGCGTCCTCATGGTCTTCTGAGTTCATACACTTACTTTACTAGCAATTTACAAAAAAAAAATGCTGTTTCCATACCAATATTAGACAATAAAACTGATGTATTTTGTGTATATTTAAATAGATTGCATTGCTAACTGCCTCCTATGAAAAAACTTTGCTGGTAGAATCACACTTTGTTGCATTTAGCACTCGCAAATAAATCCAGTGATGATAAATTGCCTAAGCTTCCTTCACATTTTGCTGCACTTATGACTCCTCTGCATATGATAAATCACAGTGTTATACTGTGATAAAGAACAGCTAAGTACTTAAGAAAAAAATATGCTTCACTTCAATAAAATTATCACTATACGCAGTAGAAAAACGTTTCTTCCAAATGTTTAATAGGGTTATCACTGACAGATAATAACGTACAATGTGTTTTATCACTTCCACTCTCTGATGTTCTTCTGAGCTTGTTTATGGTGTCCTTCACTCAGTCTGTGCTTGATATCAGCACAGGCTGTTAAATAGTCTGCCTTTTCTGTACATTGTATGCAAAACTTCATCTTGAGCCCTTCCCCCTGCTGTGGACCACTACTTTTTAACACCAGGTTTCCTACTTGGCGTGATGGATGTCTGTGGTGTAGTTTGCCACAAATTATTATTTCTACTTAGGCAGTTGTTCAGCAAAAATTAATTTGGAATGGGTCCAGAGTGATGGAGAACAATAAAAAGAAAAATGTAATACCTACCCCCCCCCCCACCCCACCTCCTCCTCGCTGCTGCTCTGGAGCTCTTCAGGATCTGCTCGTTTTCACTTATGATGGAGTGCAAGTCTGTAGAGAAGAGCGGCAGGGGCAGGCGGCAGGTAGGTAAGAATAACTTTTGTTCTCCACCACCCTTGTTCCACTTTAAATCATTTTATTTCACTGGACAACTCCTTTAACTAATCAAACATACCAACTGAAGAAGGGGATCTATATGCTTATTTTACATGATTCCCACTTTCAAAGGACACACCTTTTTATAAGCCTCTTCTCATGTGGATTTGTTGTAGTCGCCCCTTAAAAAGCGCTTTAAAAACAATAAAAATTTCACAATATTCTTACAGCCATAATTCATTTTGCTGTGGTTTCCGCTGTGTGAAGGCTTTTTATTTGAGTGATAAATCAACATTTTGTTTGATATCATAATGAGGTGCAAACAGTTTTTTTTATCACTTTTTATTCTGCTTTTTTGTGTGGCTGGAGAAAAAAAATGCAATTCTGGCATGGATTTCAATTTTTTTGCAGCGTTTACCATACAGATTAAATAATACAACGATTTTATAGATTGTAGAGTTGCGGCGATACCTACTATATATACCTTTTTTATATTTAAATTTTTTAATGAAATGTTTTTAATTGGGGAAATAAGTTTTGTGTTAATTTTAGATTTATTTATTTTTTAAATACTTTTTTTTAATATTTTTTATTTTATGTCCCACTATGGAATTTATTTCTATAATGCTATGTATTATTTTTTTGAAGGCAGCCTATCAGACATTGTTTGTGGCAAGGCCTAATAGGCTTCATGCATGGCAGATCTGGAGGCCGTTATTTGGCCTCTGGGTGCATTGGTAACCATTGGCACCCCGCAATCATGTTGTAGGGTTACCAATGGTTAGAGCCCTTTCCTCTGTCAATCAACTACATGCCTTTTCTGACTGCAGCATATAGGGAGTTAAATGGCCAGGATCGAAGCTACCTAAGAGCTGGCTTCCAATGCACATCATTGGGCACAGCTTATGTACCTGCACTTTGCTGGCGACAGCACTGACAGCTAAATCCAGGGATTTATTAGGACTAAAAAGCAGCTTTAGCGCAAAAGCCCCACCAGCCCACATACTATATCCACCTCCAAGTTTTGCCTTGGTCACGCACCTCACCAGTTTCTAAAATAAACAACACCATCAACACAAGCAAGAAAATACAATTAGCACATAGAAACTTCACACCACAGGGTCAGGGACAGACGTACATTTGCCTCTACAATCAAGGACAAATCTATGCTGCCACTAAACAAGCACCAATATAACCTAAAATTCCACCATATAGTGACCACATAGTGGTCAGATAACAGTTTAGGTTTCCACCACAAGACAATGAAAACAGCACAGATCCTACACAGAAGCAAAATAAACACATCCAGTGATGCCATATTTGATGGGAATCGTTCTTTTTCCCTTTTCTTCACCATCTGGTCCAGACCGCAATGATGACTCCTCACTTTTCTAGCACCTCACTACCTTTCCTCAGCCCGTATAAACTCAGAGTCCTGGCTATGAGGTTGTCATTTGGGTGCTCAGTTTTAGTCTTTTTTCGTGTCCCCATATAGTAGGTAGACATCCCCCCTAAATTAGGTAGGCAGATAGATGAACCAGAATTAGGCAGGCAGGTAATTAGGTCTCTATTAAGTAGATAATTAGGTATATAGATCACCAATTAGGTAGGTTGGTATATAGGCCCTCATTAAGTAGGTAGTTATATAGGCCCCCTATTTGCAAGGTATATAGCTCACCTATTAAGTAGGTAGGTATATAAGCTCTCCAGAAGGTAGGTATAAATATATATAGGCCCACCAGTAGGTAGGTATATATGCCGTATGTAGGTAGCAAGATATATAGGGGCACCCAGTAGGAAGGTATACAGACACCCCCATACTTAGGTATATAAACCTCCTGTAGGCCCCTTGTAGGAAGGTAGATATGTAGGCCTCTCTTAGGTAGGCAGGTATATAGGCCCCTTGTAGGTGGGTACATAGGCCCCTGTATATAGGAGGGATATAGGCCTTCTGTAGGTAGGTTTGTAGGCCCCCTGTAGGTAACTGGGATATAGCCCCCCTGCTGTAGGTAGTTATTTTGGACCCATGTAGGTAGATATGTCCCCTGTAGATAGCTGGGATATAGGCCTTCTGTAGGTAGATAGTCCCCTCAGTAGGCCCCATAAAGGTAGGTAGGTATGTAGGTCCCCAGTAGATAGATAGGTATATGAGTCCCTGTTGATGGGTATATAAGCCTCTGTAGGAAGGCGTAAAGGTTCCCTCTAGGTATCTGGGATATAGACCACCCAGAAGGTACATATATAGGTTACCTGTACGTAGATAGTCCCCCTATAGATAGGTGGGATATAGGTCCCCAGTAGATAGATAAGCCAATTGTAGTTAGGTGGGATAGAGTCCCCCTGTAGGTAGATAGGCCCCTTTTAGGTAAGTAGGTAGATAAGCCCTCTTTTTGGTTTGGGGAATATAGAGCCCCAGTAGGTAAGAACAGTTGAAACCATAAGTTTACATACATTACATATAAAAAGACACATATGCATGTTTTCTCACTATCTGACATGAAATCAGAGTAAACCTTACCTGTTTTAGGTCTATTAGGATTACCAAAATTATTTATATTTGCCAAATGCCAGAATAATGAGAGAATTTTTTAAGGCATTTTTATTACTTTCTGCAAAGTGAAAAGTTTACATACATTTCATTAGTATTTGGTAACATTGCCCTTAAACTGTATGACTTGGGTCAAACATTTTGGATATCCTTCCACAAGCTTCTCACAATAGTTGACAGAACTGGTGTAATTGAGCCATGTGTAAGTGAGCCATGTTTGTATGTCCCTTGCTCGCACCTACCTTTTCAGCTTCCTGGCTGATGTCTTGACATGTTGCTTCAGTATTGCCACATAATGTTCTTTCCTCATGGTGCCATCTATTTTGTGAAGTGTACCAGTCCCTCCTGCAGCAAAACAACCCCACTACATGATGCTTCCACCCCCGTGTTTCACAGTTGGGATGGCTTCCAAGATTCTTCCTTTTTCCTCCAAACGTAATAACGGTCATTATGGCCAAACAGTTACATTTTAGTTTCGTCAAACCATAGGACATGTCTCCAAAAATGTAGGTCTTTGTTCCTGTGTGCATTTCAAATGTATGTATATAGGTGCTTGTTTTAAGTGGAGTCCGCAGAACCCTCAAAAAAAAAACCTCTCTCCGTTCCCATGCTAAACAGCTCACTCTGGGAACTTGTGTTGGTGCGGGTGGCATGACATTACTTCACCTACATCAGTACACTGCTCCTGGCATCTCCTAGGAGACCCAGTACTATAGTTTAATCTTGTAGGATACGACGGGCTCTGGGCACATGCAGTGCAGCTGCGTGGGGGCCTCTAAGCCCCCCTGGCTCAGGAGCCTGGTTGCAACTGCGATCCATGTAGCCATGCCACTATTCCCATGGTAACTGCTTTCATAGTATATTTTGGAAGACAAATTAAAAAATAGTGTTTCCTGCTGTTGGTTCTGTATAAAGATGTATTAACCTTGTTTGATCACAATCTCCTTTATGGAAAATGGCAAGAAAAATTTATTTTGGATCATTGTTCATTGAAAACCTCAAGTTTAGTTGGTTATCATTAATGTAGGTACATAACTGAAAGAGGTTGTCCGATCCAGCTGTTTTCACTATCTACAGCCTCTTCAGGCTCACACTTCCTGTTTAGGCTCTGGGTAAGTCTACAGCAGTGACTGACATTTCAGTTCTTCTAGTTTCTATTCTTAACTGAGGCTGTTACAAGGATATTATTGATAGGATTGTGAAAAACACTGACTCTGTCCAAACATGATGTTTGGCTATAAATGTGAGGTGGCAGAGCTGTATTTGTAATGAGAGGAAGCTTCTAGTGAGAGGGAAAAGCTTACATGCATTGGTGGAAAGCTGGCCTTAATAACTATCCCTGCCTTCTTGATTGCTGTGCATGCAGCACTCAACAAGCCCTGTATACACAGGCAGGCAGGAAGCCTGTCGGCCTCTTGCTCCCGCTGGCAGTCGCATGACCGCCAGGGCTCGGTGACTGCCTGAGCTGCTGGGTCTTAACAGACCCAGATCAGCTCTGCTGTGAGTGCAGGGAATGTACTTCCAGGGCCATCTCTTCCATTGGGCACGGTAGGCAGTTGCCCAGGGGCCCTTCAAGCTCAGGGGGCCCCTCGGTCAGCTGCTTACCTTGCCCAGTGGCAGTTAATACACCCAGGGACTGCCGCGCTGCCCTGTTGCGCTGTGCCTGCACTTGACTCCTCACAGCGCAGACAGGACGGTGCGGCAGTCAGACAGAGCAGGGGCCAGACTTTAGCGATGCTCCGTGTGTGTCCTGATGCGGCCCCCTGCTATTGCTGTGTCCTGCCTGCGCTTTACTCCTCACAGCGCAGGCAGCACGGCACGGCAGAGGAGTAAAGCAGGGCTCAGACTGCTGCGATCCTCTTCCTGCACTACAGCCCTGCCCCTCTCTCTCTCTCCCCTTCAGTGCCAGCCACTGAAAAGGAAAAGAAGACTGCTGGGGAGAGAGAGGAGCATCCCTGCCATAAGCACAGGGAGTTGACACCTCGCCAGTATTATAAGCTGAAGGCCGGTGCTAGCATTTATTTTATGTTGTCCCTATTCACTGCCTGCAAATTCTGTTGCTGACTCCTGCTCTTTGCAGCTTTGGGGGGCGGGACTGTGAGAAGCGGGACCGTGAACTCCTGCTCCTTCAACACTGCCCGTAGCAGAGACAGCGAAGCCGGCAAGCAGGGCAAGCAGTGTGAGTAGCCGCTGACAGCTCCTTAAATAAATACATCACTCTATTGTGCTCCCGGAATGTGCAGCTGTCCCTGCAAAGGTCCAGAGCAGACCTGGACAGAGGAGTCCAGAGGAGACAGAGGAGTCCTGGACTCCAGGAGCACTCAAGCTGATCTTAACACCTCTCCCTCCAAACACCTCACTGATAAGACATGGAGATCAGGCTCATCAGGTTAGAGTGAATAAAAATGAAGTCCCCAGCTGAGGCAGTGTTTACACTGAACAGATGACTATCCCCTCCTGTCTTACTTTATTGTAAACTTTCTCCCTTCTGCATATATATGATTTATATACAGTGTGTGTATATATGCAGGAGTATCGATAACATAACAATTTCATGTGTTTGGCCACCCTAAGCCCCCAGGACACACAGCCACCCATATAATATACTTATTTATAGTTGTCTTCTGTTTACCTCCTTGTTTTTGGTGGTCGTCATTTCTGAAGCCCCTGACTGACTTCAGCAGTCAGGTGCCATTGTCAGACTTCACCTCTTGAAAGTAAATTGCTTGGAGTTGTGAAGTCAGACAATAACACCTTAACCCTGAGCAACGCCTACCCTTTGCTGCTGCTATTTTCAATACCCCCATTTTTCCCATCCTCCACCAAATAAAGACAAGACAACTGTATTGGATAATTTGGCCACAGCAGCCATTTTATTAACATACAAATAAATAACAAATGATTACCATGCAAATGAGTATCAATCCCAAAACCCCCATTTGCGCCAATCCAATACACCCCAACAACTTTTCCAAAAACCTTCCGAAAACCTAAAAGAAACCAACTTGGGGCTGAGGTCCTTGGAGCCAAACAATGATCCAACCACCCGGTTCTGGCGAGAAGAAACATCCTCTTTCTCTAGGCAGTTTTTTGCCCCCAGCCGTCACCCCCGGCTTCAGGGCACCAAAAGCCACCTCAGGCGGCTCACCATTCCGTCACCTGCTCCCAAGGAGGCCGCCTTGTGGAGCCCCAACCTTCGCCAGACCGAAGGGACTGCTCACTTCTGGCACACGCTTCTGAGCCCGTGCCGCCCGGGGCTCGGCTTTATATGCCAGCCCCTCCCCCGAGCGACGCACGCTCGACTCCGCCCCCTTCACCTCACGCTCCGGACGGCGTGCCGGGTCATGTGGGGCCTCGCCTTATGGGCCGCGCCCCCATGTCCGGCCCCGTCCTTGACCCTGAGCAACGCCTACCCTTTGCTGCTGTAGTCAATACCCCCATTTTTCCCATCCTTCACTAAATAAAGACAAGACAACTGTATTGGATAATTTGGCCACAGCAGCCATTTTATTAACATACAAATAAATAAATAAATAACAATGTTTAAACCATGCAAATGAGTATCATCCCAAAACCCCCATTTGCACCAATCCAATACCCCCCAAACAACTTTTCCAAAAACCTTCCGAAAACCTAAAAGAAACCAACTTGGGGGCTGAAGTCTTGGAGCCAAACAATGATCCAACCACCCGGGGTTTTCTGGCGAGAAGAAACATTCCTCTTTCCTCCGCAGTTTTTTGCCCCCAGCCGTCACCCCACGCTTCAGGGCACCAAAAGCCACCTCAGGCGGCCCCACCTTTCCCCGTCACCTGCTCCCAAGGACGCCCCCCTGTTGAGCCCCGACCTTCACCAGACCGGTCCATCCAAGAAACTGGGAGCCAAGCCGAGTCTGGCTCCCCCGCTAATTTCCACCGAACCCAAGGACCCCAACCCGCCACTGCTAGGGATCGTGACCCCTTAGGAGCGTGACGCCCCCAACAGCCCCAAAGCCCTCTCCAGCCCCTCACGAATATCTAGTGACCACAGATCCAACCCCACCGCATTCAAGTGAATCCCATCGTTACGCCAGAATTCACCAACACCCGGTTCCAACTCCCTATTGTAACGGCTGGGTAGTGGATCCTCTGGACCACCGCAAGCGATGATAGCTAAGCCATGCCAGGGAACGGAATCTAAGTAGCCCCCGGTTTTCCCCAGAGCCCGCCGCAAAGCGGGATGGACTTGCTGCGGCGTGAGGCTCCCCGGTCCCCCCCCCTGATGTGACTTGCTTGCGATGGCGGCCGAGGTGCAGCAGGTACAGAGTCGAAAGTCCAGTAAACGTAGCCCGGGGCAGGCAGAAGGTCAGGGCAGGCGGCAACGGTTCGTGGTCGTAGGCAGGCAGGAAGGTCAGGGCAGGCGGCAGAGGTTTGGAGTCGAGAAACGTAGCAAGGGGTCTGGTACCGGTAAGGCGAGAATATACTTTTGGAACGCTTTCTCTAGGGCACGGGAAAACATAGATCCAGCAAAGGAAGTCCTGCTGACGTCACCAATACATAGGGGAAGCACCTGGCAAGCAGCCACTTTTTGGCGCGCTGGCCCTTTAAATGCACAAGGACGAGCGCGCGTGCTAGAGAATGGGCACGCGCCCCACGGCCGGCAGGGGACGCCAACAGAGCAGGAACGAGGTCAGGTGAGTGAACGGAGAGAGCGCGCCCGCGGCCCGCAGCGCCACCCGTCCCAGGCAGGGATCCCGGAGAAAGGGCACGGGTGCCGGCCTGGGCCCGGGGCCGGGAGGTGGAAAACCGCCCGCTACGTACCCCCCCTTAGGGCTCCCCCTCTTTTTAGGCCGAAGGAACCTGCGAACAAAAACCTGGTCCAAGATTTTTAGATTCTGGTTCCAGGACCTCTCTTCGGGACGAAGCCCTTCCAGTCGACCAGGAAGAACCTTTTTACCCCTGATGTCTTCTAGGGCCCAAAGATGTCCATGCCCTCAAATACATCGGAGGGCGCTCCCCCCGGAGAAGGAGACGAAACTCTTTCGAGAGAACCGGTTCAAGACCAGGGGCTTTAGGAGGGAAAACGTGGAAGGCGTTAGGAATCCGAAGAGAAGGGGGTAGGCAGAGCTTTTTTAGCACACTGGATTAATCTGAGGAGCACTCTAAAAGGTCCCAGAAACCGCGGACCCAATTTATAGTTGGGACCTTGAGACGTACGTGTCTGGCAGAGGGGCCACCCCTTATCTCCTGGCTGGAATATGGGCGGAGGCCTCCTCCTCTTGTGGCCCTGTTCTTCATGCGGCAGAGCCCGGATTAAGGCAAGTCGGGTCCCCCGCCAAAGGGTCTTGATGCCCTTTGCACTTGGTTGTTCACAGCAGGAACCTGGGAAGTACGTAGCCAAGGGGAGGGGCGGGGTAGGTGACGACCGTAGACACCAGGAATGGAGAAACGCCCGTAGAATCAGAGTCCCGATGGTTGTAGGAGAAACTCAGCCCACGAAGCAGCTCGGCCCAGTTGCCCTGAAGGCCGACGCGAAATGGCACAGGTATTCGCCCCATATCTGATTCACCCTCTCCACTTGACCATTAGTCTGGGGATGGTAGGCAGAAAAAAGTCCAATTTAACTTGCAAGCGAGAAACAGGCCCGCCAAAATTTGGAGAAAAAATTGGGAAACGCCCCGATCAGACACGATATGTGAGGGTAATCCATGCAGACGAAAAATATGCTGGAAGAAAGTCCCTCCAGTTAGGAGCCGAGGGAAGACCAGGGGTTGCACTAAGTGGGACATTTTAGAGAATCTATCCTTTGGACCACCCAGATGACAAAATTTCCCTGAAGAGGGCGGGAGGTCCGTGATGAAGTCCATGCCTACGTGTGTCCATGGAGACTTGGGGACGGGCAGAGGGACTAAGAGACCGAGGGCCTATGGCAAAAGGAACCTTGTTTAGGCACATGTGTCAAAGGAGAGAACAAAGTCTTGGACGTCCTGGGGCAGGGTTGGGCTACCAGTAGCGCCGTGAGATGAGGGCGTGGACTTTCGTAATCCGGGGTGACCACCCAGAAGAGAACTATGCCCCCATTTCCAGAATTCTCCGTCTGAGCGTGGACAAACGTGGGTTTTTTGCCCGGTGGTACCCTCCAAAGACCCACTGGAGCCACGTGGATCAGCCGTTCGGGAGCAATGATGTGCTGGGACACAGGTTCTTCTCCAGTAACGTCAGAGGCTCGGGAGAGGGCATCAGCCTTGACGTTCTTCTCGGCCGGCCGGAAGTGTATCCTGAAGTCAAAGCGAGAGAAAAAGAGTGACCACCTGGCCTGGCGAGGATTCAAACGCTGGGCAGTCTGGAGGTACTGAAGATTCTTGTGGTCCGTGAAGACGTCGAATGGGTGACGGGCCCCTCCAGCAAATGTCGCCACTCCTCCAGAGCCAATTTGATGGCCAGCAGTTCCCGATCTCCTATGGTGTAGTTGCGTTCAGCCGGCGAGAAGGTCCTGGAGAAGGAAACGCAAGTAACCGTTTTGCCTTTAGGACCCTTCTGGGTCAGGACCGCCCCTGCTCCCAGGAAGAGGCATCCACCCCCAGGCTGCAGGGCCTATCCGGATCCGGACGGAACCAGGATAGGTGCCGAAAAAAACGCTGACTTCAGTTGAGAGAATGCCTCCTCAGCAGAAAGGGGGCCAACATTCGGATTGGCATTCTTCTGGGTGAGAGCCACGATGGGAGCCACCAGCGAAGAGAAGTGTGGAATTAAACTGCTGGTAGTAGTTGGCGAATCCCCGGAAGCGTTGAATCGCCCGAAGACCGACAGGGGTGGCCACTGCTGGATCGCGGAAAGTTTAGCGGTTCCATCTGCAGACCACGATCGGGGACTATGTACCCAAGGAAAGGAAGGCTGGCCTGGTGGAACCCACACTTCTCCAGCTTAGAATACAGTCGATTGTTCCACAGGGGTCGCAGGACCCTGGCGTACTTGTACCCGATGATTTTGTATGTCAGGAAAAAAAATCAGAATATCGTCCAGATACACTATGACGCAGGTGTACAGCAAGTCTCTGAATACGTCATTGACGAATTCCGGAATACGGCTGGGGCGTTGCATAGCCCAAAAGGCATCACGAGATACTCGAAATGACCGTCCCGGGTGTTGAAAGCCGTTTTCCACTCGTCCCCCTCACGAATTCTGACGAGGTTATAGGCACCGCGCAGGTCCAATTTAGTAAACATCTTGGCTCCACGAAGAGATCAAAGAGCTCCGATATCAGGGGTAGAGGGTGCGATTCTTCACCGTGATCTTGTTCAGCCCTGTAATCGATAAAACGGCCGAAAAAGACCCGTCTTCTTCTGGACGAAAAAAAAGCCAGCCCCGCGGGCGGAGGAGGACTTGCGTATGAACCCCTTTGCCAAATTCTCCTGTATGTAAGCCGCCATGGCCTGAGTCTTGGGCACGGACAGAGGGTAGACCCGACCCCGTGGAGGACTGGTTCTGGGAAGGAGGTCTATGGGACAGTCATATGGGCGATGGGGTGGTAGCTTCTCAGCCTGTTTCTCTGAGATCACATCTCCAAAATCCTGGTACTCCGCTGGCAGACCCGGTAGAGACTTGACGGACGACGGGGTACGGAGAGATGGACACCGGGCATGGTGCAAACCCAAAAAGAGATTCTGGCACTCCGATCCCCAGGTAGAACTTCGCCTGTCCTCCAATCAAGCGTAGAGGCGTGACGTTGCAGCCAGGGTAGCCCCAACAGGATCGCCGAAGAAGCGCGAGGCAGGACGTGAAAGGAGATCTTCTCCGTGTGTAGGACCCCTACATGGAGGGTCACAGGTCGGGTGATGAACTGGATGGAGTCGCTGAGAAGCTCCCATTGACGGATGAGATGAGCAACGGCTTTTCCAATCGGATGACTGGCACGTTGATAGCGAGACACCATGGAGGCATGAATAAAGTTCCTGGCAGACCGGAGTCCAGGAAGGCAGGAACCCGGGAAAAGATAGGCCAGCATCCGTGGTTTTCCTCCACTGGCAACATCAGTCGTGGAGGGAAAGACTGAGCACCCAGGGACGCCTCTCCTACGGGTCCTAGTGCGAGCATTTTTCCCGAACGCTGCGGACGCTGCGGACAACTTCTACGAAAATGGTCCGGACTAGCGCAGTAGAGGCAGAGGTTCTCCATCCGGCGACGGGACAGCTCAGATTCAGACAAGTGAGCACGGTCCACCTGCATGGGTTCTTCGGTGGAAACCTGTGGAGGAGGCAGTGGAGATCTCTGGAACACAGGAGCCAGGGCGAGGTAGACGGCGAGGTTGTGCCGAATCACGCTCCTGGCGGAGCTCCTGCTGTTTTTTCTGCAAAACGCACGTCAATGCGTGTGGCTAGGTGGATGAGCTCGCTCAACGAAGATGGAAGATCCCTTGCTGCCACACGTCCTTTACTCTGCTTGCAGGCCCTTCTTTAAAATGGCGCAGAGAGCGGCATCATTCCCGACAGCTCGGAGGCTAGGGTGCGGGAACTGGACCGCTAATCTCCTACGGAGGAGTCCCCCTGACGTAGTTTCAATAGCGCCATCTCCGCAGAAGACGCTCGCGCAGGGTCTCGAAGACGCTGCGGAATTCTGAGAGGAAGGCCTGTAGGTCTGCGGTCACTGGGTCATTCAGGTCCCAAAGAGGAGTCGCCCAGGCCAGGGCCTTCCCGGATGACAGGCTCACCACGAATGCACCTTTGACCTTTCGGTAGGTAACTGGTCGGCCATCAGCTCCACGTGCATGGAGCACTGCGTGATGAAACCTCTGCACAGCTTCGAGTCCCCGTCAAACTTGGAGGGTAGAGGAAGGCGAAGCTTCGGGCCCACGGTTGCCAGCAGGACGGCCGGGGGTATAGGGACCGCTGGCGAAGAGGCAGGGTTTCGGCTGCTGGGACGCCAGGATTGGTGCATCTTTGGGGGACAGCTGACCCAAATTTCTGTGGGTTGTTGTTTCAATTGCTGCGACTGTTGGGCGACAAATGTTCGTGAGATCCGCAAGACTTGGCAGGGGCACCTTGGCGGGATCCATGGCTGGATCTAACTGTAACGGCTGGGTAATGGATCCTCTGGACCACCACAAGTGATGATAGCTAAGCCACGCCAAGGAACAGAATCTAAGTAGCCCCCGGTTTTCACCAAAGCCCACCGCAAAGCGGGATGGACTTGCTGCGGCGTGAGGCTACCAGGTCGTCCCCCCTGACGTGACTTGCTTGCCCATGGCGGGCCGAGGTGCAGCGGAAAGGTACAGAGTCGTAGTCCAGTAAACGTAGTCGTGGGCAGGCAGAAGGTCAGGGCAGGCGGCAACGGTTAGTGGTCATAGGCAGGACGGTCAGGGCAGGCGGCAGAGGTTCGGAGTCGAGACACGTAGCAAGGGGTCTGGTAAACGGGGAAGGCGAGAATATTACTTTTGGAACCCTTTCTCTAGGGGACGGGGAAACATATTTCCAGCAAAGGAAGTCCTGCTGACGTCACCAATAAATAGGGGAAAACACCTGGCAAACAGCCAATTATCGGCGCGCTGGCCCTTTTTAAAAGCACAAGGACGACGCGGGGCTAGAGAACGGGCACGCGCGCCACGGCCAGCAGGGGACGCCAACAGAGCAGGAACGAGGTCAGGTGAGTGAACGGAGCGAGCGCGCCAGCGGCCCATCCCGCGGCCCGGAGCGCCACCCGTCCCGGGCAGGGATCCCGGAGAGAGGGCACATGTGCGCCTGCGGCCCGCGGGCCGGAGCGCGGCGCCGCCCGCTACACCTATGCCTCACCACAAATCCCCCATTCCTAACCACAAATGTTGCTACCGCCTTATTAACCTTGAGTCTAGCCCTACTAATCCCTGCCAAAGAATCAGCATGCCTCCAGGCCAATCTAGGCACTATGTCGGACCAAATAATTAATGACCATAGACGTAAGAAATCAAACCGAATGTCCCTAACATGAAATACAACAATATCCGGAGTATGATCCCAGGATACGAAACGCTGAAAATCAGGAACAACCTGACACCATAGAAGTCCTCTCTTCCCGATCCATCGAACCATAGCCATTGCTTCCGGGATACACAATTGTCTGCCACTTGCTCGCAGTGCCGCGCGCTGTGCCCCCCAGTGCACATATGAGTGACCGAAAATCCAAATTAACCGCTGCCCTGTAATGAGAAGAAAAAAGGGGGGGGCAACTGGAAGACAAATTGCAATGATTAGCCGTATCGCCCCTCTCTCCCCCTCTTCACCACCCCACATTATGGCACCTGAATCAAATGTGGGCGGATATACAGTCTATAACGGTCCGAATCCCATCTGCCTATTCTTCAAACTGCCTTGGCGTCCAACCCCCACCCTGCCGCTTCTGTAGCCGCTCCAATCCGGAATGAGTGCGGTGCAAACCTCCCCGGATATAAGCCCAATTCCCCCAAACAGCGTCTAAACACCGCTGTAAACTGGAACCGAGACAGGTACCTACCATCTGCATGGACCAGTAAGGGGCCAGGGGAACCCCCGCGCCGACCCCAGTATTCTTCGAAGAATTAACTGGGCACATTATGGAACCCCCTAACCTCCCCTTCGTAAACCAATTACCCTGCCTGCTTGATCAGTCTGTTGACCGGCCTTATATGTACCATAAGACCATCCTGCCTCCGCTGACATCCTTAAACTCTGTGAACCCCTGCTAGGTCCACTTCTTGGACACACCATTTCCCCTAGCAAGGGACTCAAAAAATGCCATCGCCTCAAATGCTAAACGAAAAAGACTAGCTTCAAAAACGATGAACAAATACACCCGGTGGTAACTTATGCCAGACGCTCAAAAGATTTTAACTGACTGGGCACCGGTATTTGCTACCCTGGAACCCTGTCTCAAGCCCTTCAAAGCCTGCACCACACAAAAAGCCTTTATCACATCCCTGAGACCCCTTGCTTTAAAACCAAATGCTAAAGCTGACATAAACCTCGTAAGTTTGGAGACCGACCACCCTTCACTGACCACGTGGCCCTATGAGACTAAACAATGCCGCTGTTCTTTCTTCGTCCGAAGTCAGTGGCCCTACACCTTCCTTACATCGCTTCCAAAGAGCCCAATGCACAGAATATGCATCCCTTGTCCCCTTGGTTAACGAAGACCTGAAAAGCCGATTCACAGTGTCAAGACCACGGTCTCGGGAATCCAATCCCACTGCCGCTGACTCCGGGGCCAGCTCGAAAAGTTCCAACTGGCGAAAGAAGGAACAGAGCATCAGCCACATTGTTTTTAACTCAGGACATGCTCATGCCACCACCATGCGTATAAGGTCCAGACACCGTAACCACCAAACCGTCGCAATAATCTAAGAACAGGAGGAAGAAGAAGCGGACAATGGAAATAATGGACCTACACAACACCTATGTTGTCACAGTGAAAAAAACGCACTTTTTTATTCTGAACCGGTCACCCAATAAATCCTAAGTGCCAAGAAATTGGGAAACAATTCAAGGAGAGTAAATTTCTTCACTAAACCTGCCTAAACCCATGCCTCAGGGCCAATCGCCCCGCACCACCATTCCCCATTGGGGGACAAAAAGCTCCAAAGCCAACACTCCCTGCCGCTTCAGTGAAAACCCTCTTTATATGCATTACTCAGGCCCTATACGAGGATTATGGATCACCTGTTGTAATTGATCCAAAAACGACTCGATTTAAAAAAATAAAATTTTAAAGTTTAATACCCGTATATCCTCTCTCAGCCCTGATGTCAATCGTTTATAAAATGATTGTGGCACCCGAAATCCCTGCTAAACGTTGCGAGAAGACCCTTCCCATTGGCATGATGCGGGCAGCAAAAGTTCAGCATGGACCTACAAATGATTGTTAATTCCCTAAGTGTCACTTTCTTACAATCCAGCATTCCTCCAATGTCTTGTCTCTATACCATCAATTTGTCTTCTGTAGGAGACATCCACGCGATCTGAATCAATCCGCTATACCAACAATTGTTGGACGTTTGGTGGAATCCCTCCGTTTTTTCAGGGCCAAGGGAACTCCTGATATGTACTGCAACCCATTGCATTAATGCCAACAGCGACCGCAAACCTTCTGAGTGAGCTGGGCCAATGCAAAGAAAAATCGTTTCCAAATAATGGTTAATGATGATAACCCTGACACGTCAGCACCACCATTCTAAAAAGGAGCTAAAGGCTTCAAAGTAGATAGGAAGCATGATATAGATCTACCCATCGGCAAACACCGATTTATAAAAAATAACGTTTCCCATCATTTACAGCCCAACAGCTGAGCACTCTCAGGGTGCACCTGCAACATAACGGAACGCGGATTCAATATCCGTTTGGCCAACAGAGGGCCCGGCCTAACGTTCCTATCCCAACGAAGCGTCGCGTTGAAAGAGGTAATATACCACGGAGCACAATTCGGGTCGTCCTACGTTGACCGAAAAACTTTCGAAACGAACAAGTGATGAAGTAAACGAAATTTATTGGGGGTCACTCCCAAAGGAGAAACACCAAGTCCGAATCGGCCGTGACCCGAACGGACTGCCATTCTCCCAATAGGACTCCTCCTTCTTTTAATTTCTCTGCTACCACCAGGGTCTGTAGAATGCCGGAGCGCAAATTTTTTATCATAAAAGGGATCTCATGTGCCGGCGATGGAATGCGAAAACCCTCGCGGAATTCCCCGTCTAGCAATTGCGCCGCTTTCCGGTACGGCTCCATCGCGAGAATATTCACTGGTCACCCCCTTGAGGAGGACCAGACCCTCTTCCCTTTCCCTTGCGAAAACACCGAGCCCGCGTCCCCCATGGGAGGCAGCCACTGCACACTGTGCGACATGCTTGAAGCGGACAGTTGTCCTGGTAACCTTCATTGGTTATCGTTAAAATTTGCCAGCAGACCCGGCTTCAATCCAACCTGGGATCCACCTACATATGAACCGGAGCCCCCTTGATGTCCAGAACATCCAGGTCCCCTGAAAGGGGTGGCCATACTGAGTGGGAGCCATCACCCTTTAACCATACAATGTCCTCTCTGGTCCCTTTCGTCTTGATGCGCCTAAACCGCCTTACGTGCTTGCCCCCGTAAACCTCTGGCTTCCCCTACGGCATCTAGATAATAAAAAAGAGCTGAACAATTTCTGGGGCTTGTTACCCAATGATACTTACCAAAACTAGCATAGGCCTGCAAACATCTGAATTGTCTGCGGAATTAACTGGCCATCTCCGCTTCTCCTCTCCTCCTTCTTGGCTCTCATCGTTTGCCTTCCGCTAAATTGAATTTTTTTCTAATGGGAGGGAAGAGAAAATATTCGACTTACTCCCTCGTTCCTAATATTTTCTCTTTCAACACTCCTTTTTTAACAAGAGCGCATAAAGGTCCCTCAAAGCAAACGTAAACCTCCACCATTTGCTCTGTCTTCGAGCCGCACCGATCTACAGTATCATGCTCGGTTTGAACCGTCACAGTACCCCTGACCCCCAGTACCACCTACCCAATTCCCTCTCTCCCATTGGCGGGACATAATGTACCCGCGAGGGGTCAACGACTGGCCCACGCAGAAATCGGTGTCGCCTGACCTCCGACCCGGCAAACCCGGGAAGCGTGACAAAAATTCCCGCAAAACTTGTCTGCCAATTCCTGTAACGCCGAGACCCCCGCCGCCCATAGGCCTATCCCGCCTCGAGCCCCTGCGACGCCTGTACCGGCGTAGGTGTCATTTCACACTAATGTAGGACTCACCAGGGATGCTATGTAGAGCTGTGATCCCGCCAGCCGCATGACCTTCCTCTGAAGTCCTTGCCTCCGCTCCTGGTGCGCCACGGGACTTCCGACCTCCGTCCTTCCGGACTGTCGCCGTTCCCGGACTTGATGCACCTATGACCGCTCACTGCCAGCCGATACAACCTTATTGAGGACCCACCAGTGGGTTCCCCTACTCGTTGATTGGCACCCGCACCACTAGGGAATGCCGTCCTCCATTCCCTCGACGACTTTTCTACGACACGCCCCTGCTCTGTGAAGCTCTCGCGTACGGCTAAGGGCTTCGGCTTGTGTTCTATGGCGGGCCCACCGACGGCACTAGCCAGGGGCACCGCAGCCACCTCGGGATTCCAATGATGCGAGGAGCCGCACAGATGCCACCGCAGAGCGCAGGCGGTGCCCGTTACGTACGCTGGGCCCGCCTTTCTTGAGTGGATTCTACAGATTGAACCGTTGCCCGCGACACGGCCGGTTGGAACATCGGCGGTCCAGTCTTGGAGTTCCTGGGGGTGTCGCAGGGCTCAGGGTACAGGAGGGCGAGTCCGTCGCTAGCCTGAGCCCACAGCACAGAGCATATGAGGGGAACAGAGGCCAATACCGGCGCCCCCCCCCAACACGCCCCGTACCTGCTCCTCCAGCCAGGCCGGGGACTCACTCACCCCGCGCACGCGGGAGCTGCGCACGCTGCCCGTCTATATTTAAATTTCCCGCACATAACGCTGAGGTGTTATACGTGTGACTGCACTTCACTGCTCACTTCTGCCACACGCGTCTAAGCCCGCGCCGCCCGTGGCTTGGCTTTATATGCCGGACCCTCCCCTGAGTGATGCGCTCGACCGCCCCCTTCACCTCACGCTCAGGATGGCACGCCTGGTCATGTGGGGCCTCCCCTTACGAGCTGCGCTCCCATTTCCGGCCCGTCCTGCTGCTTCCTGTAGCCAAATCAGGGGCTTCAGTATGGACGGACCACCAAAAAGGGAGGGTAAACGAAGACAGGAGAGCTCCTATTATATGACAAAAACAAAATTTCTCAAGAGAACAGAGTTTCAATGTATAGATTAAAAAAGACAAATTATACATAAGTATTTTATATGAGCAGCCATGTGGCCTGGGGGCTTGAGATGGCTGCTCCAAATGAAACTGTTATATGACTTTGTTATCAATAATTATATTATTCCTCTAAGGGTGGGTTCAAACTACAATATTGTATATGCCTGAGGTATCTGTCAGGGTATCGTGAAAAAAAGTACCCTGCGCACAGAATCATTGGTGTAATGTTAAAGGAGATGTAGCCATGTGTTGGGATACGTTCTGCTCTCTATTTCTAGTGAATACACCTTATTTTAAGGGACTTAACTTGTTCATTGTATTACCGCAATGGTTTGTACGTATCTGCCGACAGTTCTTTTTCATGGTACCCCAAAGGATTACCTTGAACCAATGTAATATCGTTGTTCGTGAACCACCAAAAGTGCTTGTGGTGTTTGGGTTGGCCCAGTTGCACAGCTTGCCCGGGGGCCCATGACGGTGTTAAGACGGCCTTGATTACTTCCCCTGTATTTCCTCTATTAGCCCCAGTAACAGGGGAAATCAGAAAAAAGTGGTAAAAATGCCCCGTAAAGGTTTTTTGAATGTAAATTTAATAGAAAACACACACAATATAAAATTGTCACAGGGGATTAATGGTGTATCCTCTGGGTCACCGCGAGAGATGGTAGAGTCTAAGGAGCCCCCAGGTTTTTCACCAGCACCCACCACAAGGCAGATCTCCCAGGTCATTACCCCTGATGTGACCACTTGCAGTGACAGCTGGGGTGCAGCATGGTACCAAAGGAGCAGGCAAGTCGTAGTCCGTGAACGGGCAATGAATTCTCACAATGACTCTCAGGAGGCACACCAACAAACTGGCAATTGGACTAGGGGAATGTGACCTAATAAAGAAACCAGCGTTTAGTGATTGGAGATCACCGGTGTGCTGGCCCTTTAAATTTCAGGGAGCCGGCACATGTGTGTTCTTGGGAGCAGAAGCAGGGCTGGGGAACCCCTGAGAAGGCAGGTATCATGGAATGTGCGTTGGGGTCTGGTATACACCATATCTTTGGTATGGTGCATTTACTTGGCTTGTACTGATATATTTCCTAATGAGGGATAGTACTGGTGATTTATTCTATACTTTGATATAGCCACTAACCTTGTACCTTATTGGATATTACTATGTAGTGTATAAATTGTACTGATTGATTATGGGGTGTAGGAGGACAGAAAGGATTGTGGTGGACCAGAGATATGTGTCACCAAGGACCCTGGCATTGGTGAGGTGAAAACCCTATAATTTCAGGTGTCGGCAGCAAGTAGGTTGATGGACATTCGTTTTTATGTTAGTATGTTGCAGAGCTAAGTAGTCTGGTCTGGTTTTCACAGGGGCAGTCATAGAGTTGGGTGGGTGACTGCATCCACTTTTTAGGGTCCAGGCCGGATTTTTGGATGCTGTATGTAAGCCTGGAGATCAGGTGGGTAGAGGGTGCTTGATTGTCTGTGAGCTGAGTGAGTGCTGGTGCCAGCAGATTTTCCCAAAGAACAGAATACACGGCCGGATCTCAGTTGGAGAAAAGGAAGGCTGGAGGCCTTGATTCTGGACAAAGGACTCTGTAAGTGTCCACACAGACTGTGTAAACTGTTTTGTTTTCCTTTGTTTTGGCTGACGTTAAAGCCCACGTTTTATGTTGCTCTATGTTTAAGGCGGAAATTATCGCCTGTTCGCTTCTAAACAGATTTAAAGACTGGTCCTGTCATACTTTCCAACGAGATGATCCCATAACAATTGGTGGAGGTATGCAATGGGCATTTCTGGCACAAGTTGTGGTGCATGCAACAGTGCATAGAACGTACAGCGGCGACAATTAAAGGGCCGGACGCCTAAAGTTTGCTACTACTAACGGACACAGTTTTGCCTTGTGAAGAGATGTGGAGGCTGTGGTGAATGTGGGGGAAGAGTAATGTCCTGGGGATTTTTTTTTATAAAGGCCGGCGACTGAAATTCCATCTACAGCAGCCTCCATGGAGGAATTCATTAAGCACCTGGTGCAAGCAAGTACCCAGCAGCAACAGAATCACAAGGAAGCTATGGAAGCTCAGCAGCAGTCCCATAGAGAGGCTGTATAAGTGCAGCAGCAGTCCCATAAAGAGGCTGTACAAATGCAACAGCAAGCCCATGCAGAAGCCATGCAGGCTCAGCAGGAAAAACCATCAGATTATGATTGAAACGGGTGACCCAGGGTATCAGGCCCAGGGGAAAAGCCAGCGCCTCCAGGGACTAGTGACAGCAACACAATGCCAGGAAGGAGCGTGAGGGAAGCAGTTGCTAAAAATGACATTGGAGGAGGGACGTCAAAGACTTACCTCACGGGTTTGAGCGGTTGGCTAATCAAGAAAACAGCTACCACCATGTCAAATGGGCAGAGGTGGTTTTAGCCCCTTTTCTAACGGGAGAAACCCCGAATAGGCTTATTGTGGACCTTGCCCTCCAGGGATGCTATGGCGTATCCAAGTGTTAAAGCAAGAAATCCTGGCACGACTTGGGGTTTACCTTAGCGGTACGGGCCAGACTGGACCACACTGGGACCTATTGTACAGACAAGCCACCCAGGTCCAGATGTTTGATTTGTTTACACTGGTGCAGAAGTGGCTGCAGCGGATGTGTGGTACACAGCGTAAATGGGAGGAACGAGTAGTCAGCATCGGTTATTACATTCAGCTGCCCAGACCTATCCAGGACCTGGGGGCCCAAGAGGTCCCTCAGTCGTTGATAGTTGGTTGGGCTTGGTGGATACGTTTTCACATGCGAGAGGAGAAAACTCCAGAGGCCGCAGGTGGGCGAAAGGCTGTTCTACTGGGAAAGCCCGAGTGACTCTGAGAGGCCAGGACAACAGAGCCCTCAGGCAAGGTTCGCACCTAAAGGCAGGGTGGGTCAGAGCCCTTGAAAACTGGGGGGCCCCGGGAGTGGTTTGTTGGGGATGCCAATGCCTGAAGGAAATATGGTATACCAGTGCCCCATATACGGACCCATGGACTGCTGTGGGGAGCGTTCTTCGCTGTTTGCTCACATCGCATTGTGGCGCGGTCCCCCTGCGTGATGACGGGTCCCAAGTTCGTCCATCTGTACGGTCAATGGGACTTTGGTGTCAGGACTATTGGACTTGGGAGTCTGGTGTAGCTCCTCTCCGCCTCTATTGCCACATGAGTGATCCAGGGAGGAAAAGTAGGTGTTACCATGTATTCATGGGGGACACTAAGGGGTACCCAGTGGCCAGGTAAAACCATAGAAACAGAGCAGGGTGTGTTAGGTACCACCAGGTAGGGTGGTCCCAGATTGATTGTATGAGTTATAATCGGGCTGGATTTCCTCGTTCTGACATCTGTGGGAAAAGGTACTACAACGGATCCAGTTGCCTGCCAGGAGCCAGGAAGGATACCGCCGCCGGCGGTTGTCGTGTATCACTGGGTGACCAGGAGTTTCCGCCTGTCTGTGTGACTCGGGGATATGAAGGAGGCAACCACTGATGAGGTGGTTCCCGACCTTGGAGGTATTCCCGGGAAACCTTTGGATCGGCCCAAAACTCCAGGATGAATCTTGTGAGGGGCGACGAAGTATGTGGGTGGTTGTAAATGGGGTTTGGCCCATGGGCTCTGAGGTGGAAGAGGGTTCCCCCATTTTGCCGGGTTGAAAGGGGGTTCTGCTTATATCGGGGTGTCAAAACGTCAGGTTAGTTGGTTAGTAAAAAAATCGTAGTGCCTTTGCCTTACCGGAAGATGGTGTTAGAACCTGGCTCATTCCATGTATTAGGGGACACTTTGGGTCAGAAAAGTAACAGGAAAGGATCCTTCAGAGTTTATATTGGCCGGGGCTTCACCGACACGTTCAGGACTATTGCCAGACCTGCCCCGTTATGCAAGAACACCTCCCCGCGTAGCCCCTTCCTGCAGCCCCTGATACCCCTTCCGGATTTTTGACATGCCCTTGATATGAATTGCCATGGATTTGTTAGGTCCCTGGTGAAGTCGACCAGTGGACACTGTATTTCCTGGTTGTGGGCGTTATGCTATACCCTCGGGTACCCAGAGGCAGGCACTCAGTAATACTTCCGTCAAAGGGCATAGCAAAGGAGTTGTTTAGATGTTTTCCAGTGGTTGGTACCTAAGGAAATCTGAATGAACTGGGGAACACCGTTCATGGCGAGGGTGATGCGGGACCTCTGTAAGGGGTTGAATGTTACCCAAGCTCACGCTCCTCGGTCTGACCTGCCCCAAAAGACGGGCTGGTCGTACGGTTTAACAAGACACTGAAGGCTTATTGTTAACACGAGTTAGTTGAAAAGGAATGGTTCGAGACTGGGTTTATCTTCTACCCTATCTGCTGTTTTCCGTCAGAGAGGTGCCCCATGCGTCACACAGGGTTTTTCCATTGAGTTCGTTTTATGGCAGCACCCAGAGGGCTGTTGGATGTTGCCAGGAGGACCTGGGAAGGGGAGGTCACTCCCGTATAAAATGTGTATTAGAAGCATATCTCCCAGATGCAGGAGAGGATAAGCCGGTGATTGCCTATTGTGAAGGTGAGCAGCGTTTCCTAGCGCTAAGAGGCACAGGCAAGGTCTATAATTGGTCAGCCCGTCTTTAGGCAGGTTAACCCGGGAGAGTCCGTGTTTCTGGGGATGGGACCAACTGTAGAAAGCAAGTTTGATCGCATAACAAATGCAAAGGGCTTATGAGGTATGTCGAAAAGTAAGCGTAGTGTTTTCGGGTTCACATACATTGCTGGAGGATGCCCTTCCAAGTGTACATGTGAATTTGTTTAAAAACCTGAAAGATAGGAATCCTTCGAGAAGCCACTTGCGATGTGGCCCACGGGACGCCAGCCATTGTGGAGGTCAATAAGTGGCGGAGAACCTGTGCCATCTCAGAGTGCAGCTGGGTTATAATATGGTGTTGCTTCTTCAGATTAGTGATTGTATTTTACTGTATTCACCTCGTCGAACCACTGTCGTCGGAGCATGAGGATTATTCTCTGACCACCAGGTACAGGGTCTAGTTTAAAACCCCCTATAGGGTGCCCGAGGGACTCGCAGGAGATCATTGGAGGAGGTCCAATGGATGGTTGGCCTAGGGTAATAAGGAGTTCCAAAATGTGGAGTGGTTAGTCCCATAGTCCTCGTCCCGAAGCCCAATGGGGAGGGAAGCAAAGGCGATGTGGTAACGATGCTAACTGCAAACTAACGAGGTGTCCACGGAAGATGCCTACCCCATGCCCGGGTAGATAAATTGATAGAGAGACTGGGTCAGGTACGGTTATCACGAACTGGATCTTACAAAAGGGTATTGGCAGATCCTTATCAAAAGGAGGCTAGGGAGAAGACCGTTTTGTTCTTCAAGCCTGTAGGTTCTTTCCAGTATGTCCGGTTGCCTTTAGGTTTTACAGGGAGCCCCGGCCTAATTCCCAGTGGGCTATGGAGCGGGTGTTGCGTCCCACTGGAAATATGCGGTGCCTATTCTGGAGGACATAGTCATTTTTAGTCAGGGGCTGGGAAAGAAATCATCGGTCTAAGTTCAGGCTGTACCTAGAGGCGTTAAGGGAAGGCGGTTTCTCGGTTAACCCTGCAAAAAGTCGGCCTTAGGGAGGAAGAAGGCCCCAGGGTAATTAGGGTACATCGTGGGGCGAGGATGTGATCAAACCTTCAAACTCAATAAAGTGGAAGACATCAAAAAGCTGGCCCCGTCCCCTGAAACAAAAAACAGGTTCAGGGCGTTCCTGGGATTGTGGGGTACTAGAGACGGGTTCATTCCCCATTTAGCAGAGTGTGGATAGCGGTGCCCCTCAGCCCGACCTGACAAAAGGAGCCAAGTCAGCCGCGTTTAATGGTCCCACGGATGGCTGAAGGGCCTTTCAAAACTAAAGTCAGCCCTCTGTAGGCGCCCTTTGTTGGTTGCCACGGATTTTTCCAGAGAATTTGTGGTTTCAGTCAGATGCGTCAGATGGGGGTAATGGGACTGTGTTGTCTCAGGTAGTAAATGGAGAAGAGCACCCCGGTAAGGTATCTGAGCAGGAAGTTGTTCCCCGGCAGAGAAGAATTATCTGATAATCGAGAAAGAGTGCCTAGCCATTAGTGGGGTCCTGGATTCCCTGTGGTACTACCTACTGGGTGAGCAGGTTTTAGGTTGGTGTCCTAGATACATGCCCCCCTCAGATGGCTAAGAAGAGAAGGAAAGGGACAATGTTCGGGTCACTGATGGATCTTGGCCCTACAAGATTGTAACTTCGCGGTTTAGACATAGGCCGGGAAGCTACAGGGTAAGGCAAGTGCGTCAAGGTACACTGCTGATGAGTAAAGGTGCCCAGAACCCATCGGCTTGGGCGGGGGGGGGGGGGGTGTATGTAGGAGGATTGAAGGGGGATTGTGGTGGACCAGAGTAGGTGTCACCAAGGACCCTGGACATTGGTGAGGTGAATAAACCTATAACTCTTCAGGTAGTCTGCAGCGGTAGTGTGCTTGACATAGTTTTTTATGTTAGTATGCTTGCATAGCAAGTAGTATGGGTCTGGTTTTCATCAGGAGCAGTCATTGAGATTGGGTGGGTGGAGACTGCTCCACATCATTTAGGGTCCGGCCGGAGTTTTGGTTTGCTGTATGTAATGCCTGGAGATCAGGTGGGGGTAGAGGGTGATTGATTGTCTGTAACTGCTGGGAAGTGTGCTGGTGCGCAGCAGAAGTTCCACGAAATCAGTCTTACACGCCAGTCTCAGCTGGAGACAAGGATAAAGCAGGAGGGCATGATTGGACTCAAGACTGTATGATGTCCTCACAGGGACTGTGTAAGACTGTTGTGTTTTCCTTTGTTTTGGCTGACGTTATGCCTCGTCGTTTATGTTTGCTCTATGTTATGGGCTGAAATAAAAGACTGTTCGCCTAAAACAGATTTATAGACTGGTCCTGTCTGACCATCACAAGAGTGCTGTTCTTATCAGGGGTTATATTCAGAATTTTTCTTGGACATCTTTTTATGCCGTAATTTGCATAGTATGTTTTAAAATACATTTCTAATAAAGCATTAATATTTTATGAAATTGTGCTCTCAGTTTTTTTTCATGTTTTTTAAGGAAATTTTTTTGTAGAGAGTTATCCATATTCTTACGTGAGGGGGTATTAGTTTAATTGAACCCAGCCTTAAAGGTAATATTTCTGAACGTATTTGTGTTGATAAATAATATTCTATGTATGGCCTCACCAGAGATTTGTATACAGGCAAAAGTATGTTTTTGTCATAAGTGCCCAAGTCTCTTTTAAGCTATTACTGACACATGATATAAGTGTCATGCGGTCAGTAAGTTACTATGAGCCTGCTACCCAAGCAGCCCCCTATGTGATACTTTTGTGGGGTGCCGACCAGTTGCTATGGAAACCGGGGGCCTAATGCAGGCACCAAACCTGCCATCTTGCTACTCCTATTTAACCTGACCTAAAGCAAGGTGTAATAGTAGAACCCTTATTGTATACTATTCTACCATATACTACTCTTGCAGAATAGTGCACAAGTGATTGCACCCCCTAGTGGTCAAGTACAATAAGGGGACTGAAAGTGTAAGTGTAAAAACAAAATTTAAAAAAAGGATTCCCAGCTTAAAACATACCCAATTTGCTTCCTATGTATCCAGCCCCGTAAATTCTGTTAAAAATACACAATGTCAAAATTGTGTTTTTTCTGTCTTTGTTTTCCCAAAAAATGAAAAAATGTTTTGTTGACGGAATAGTATGCACAATGTAAAAAAAATCCCTGTGGCAGGAAGGGGTTATTACATTTTATTTACAACCCCCAATGCCAAAAAAGCTTGGATACTATGGGGGATATGTATGAAAGACTTTTTTTGTGCCATGCAACCAATCAAGCGCCTTTAAATTTTTTCAGAGACTATGGGAAATAAAAGCTTTTTGGGTATAGGGGGAAACCCAAAGATAGTTTAGACCCAATTTCATACTAAAGCGCTTTGTATAATGTAAAAAAAAATTTGGAAATCTCTTCTGGCCATATTTTAACTACAGCAAAGCATAAAACACATAACAGAAACTGAAAGACTTTTTATTCATTTCATTTGAAAAAAAAAATTCATTTAGGAATGTCCACCAATTAAAACACAAAACAAGAATTAGCCAATACATCCAATCACAAATTAAACACTGGTAAAGCTGTGGTGGCTGCAATGTAAAAAGCAAACTCGCTAACAAAACAAAAGACATAGCACTATCCAGTAAGCACAAGTATTTACAGACGGATACCATGAACAGGGGCCATGAACTTGAAGCTTCCTATCATCTGCGAATATTGAAATTAAATCATCTAAAGGTCATTTAAAAATTTCAAAAGGGAAAAAAAAACTAAATACTAACCCGTGATCCCCCTATTACTGTGCCCCCAATTGGGTACCCCTTTGTTTCCTATCACCAAACCAATTTTTAACCCATTTACATATATTTTTCTCCAGTCCCAGCATTCTTTGTTTTTGCATCAATCTTCTATGTGGCACACTATCAAATGTCTCAAATGTGTCACTAATTAAAAAGGTAATAATACTGAACTCAGAAAATCATTATAAGTTAATAAAAAAGGGGGATTTAGAAAACCCTGCAATGCCCTGGACCACCATGGGGCGTATTTAACCCGCTTCTGTCCCATCCCGCAAGGATCTTTTCATTAAAACCCCCTTTTTCCCCCCGGACCACCAGAAAACCCTTGACCACTAGGGATCTTTGCATTGAACCCTTTACAGAGTGAGAAAGGGGACGGGAGTATTTTCATGGGAGGGGGGGCCCTCCCATTTTCGGGGGAGGTGGGGGGTTTGGGAAATTTTATATGAGGGAACAGGTATATTATTATTTCGTGTGGCATTGTGTATTTTCTATAAGTTTAGGGCACAGTGTTTTAAAATAAATATTTGGGGGGGGAAACTTTTGGGGGATTTTATTCAGGGTGTGGGGGTTGTAGTTAGGAGGCACAATGTGTGACACTATGGGGAGCTTGTGCTAGTATAGAGGTGGAGAATCTACTGCAAAACAGAGAATCCAAAGTTGTCAGGGTGTCGTGGTCGTGAAAACGACAATACCCGGGCACCAGTTATCCCCAAACTCAAATATAGCAAAATTTTGAAAAAACCCCCCAAAAATTTTTTTTCCCCCTTTTTTTAAAAATTTTTAAAAAAAACCCCCCCAAAAAACCCTTTTTTCCCCCCAAAATTCCGGCCCCAAATTTTTTTTTCCCCCAAAAAAAAAAATTTTTTTTTCCCCCAAAAACCCCCTTTCTTTTTTTTGAACCCTTTTTTTTTCCCCCCCCCGGGAAAAAAAAAAATTTTTTTTTTAAAAAAAAAAAAATTTTAAAAAAAAAAGGGGTTTTCCCCCTTCCCCCCCCCTTTCCCTAAAACCCCCCCCCAAAAAAAAAAGGAAAAAAAAAACCCCCCCCAAAAAACCCCTTTAAAAAAAAATTTTTTTTTTTTTTTTAAAAAAAAGGGGGGGGGGTTTTTTTTTTTCCCCCCCTTTCCCCGGGGGGGTTTTTTTTTTTAAAAGGGCCCCCTTTTTAAAAGGGGAAGGGGTTTTTAAAAAATTTTTTTTTTAAAAAAAAAAAAAAAAAAAATTTTTTTTTCCCCGGGGAGGGGGAAAAGGAAAATTTCCCCGGGGGGGGGCCCCAAAAAAAAAGGGGAAAAAAAAAAAAAATTTAAAGGGGGGGGAAAAAAAAAAACCCCCTTTCCCCTCCAACTTTTTTTTTGGGGGGCCCCCTTTGGGGGCCCCAAACCTTTTTAAAAAACCCTTTTTTCCCCCCTTTAAAAAATTTCCCCCAAAAAATTTGCCCCAAAAAAAAAGGGAAAAAAAAAGGGGGGTTGGGGTTTTTTTAAAAAAACCCCTTTTTAAAATTAAAAAATTTTTTAAAAAAGAAAGGTTAACCTTTTTTTTTTAAAAAAAAAATTTTTTTTTTTTTTTTTTGGGGGGGGGGTTCCCCCTTTTTTGAATAGTTCCTCATAGCTGAGCAAGTTTAGTAGCAAGGGGAAAAATTTGAATTTGAAGCATACAAAAGTACAAAGTATAAAAGTATACGACACTCATATATATGTATATCAGACTTGACAAGGGCGGCAAATTTTGCAGAGTTGGAATGTAACTGGAAGGGAAATTTTGAGGGGCTAGACTAGATTTTTTTAAGGAGCAACTACAGAGAGGACATAACTTGAGTCCGCCCTGTCAATTTTTGTATTCTTTCCCCCTTTTGTTTGGGAAACTCTTACTTTTTTAAAGGGGCTTTTTTGGGAGCCCGCAACCCCTTCACAAAGAGAAAAAGTTCTGTATTATGCGCTAATCTGACTTCATTGGGCCGAGACCAAAAATACCCTCTTTAGTTTTTAAAAGGGGGCTGTAAAGTTAATTTCTTGATACCCGGCCGTCCCAGGGCAAGGGGGAGGAAGGTAGGGGGCGGCTGCATAGAAGCCAATTTTATCCCCGGCAGGGGAAGGGGGGCAAGGAGGCATGGAGTGGGCTGAATTTTCCATGGGGTGAGGAGGGCGCTATGTGCCTTCTTTGCCTAGGGCACCAGAATACCTTGTCCTTAATACAAGTTAATATTGCTTGGCTTAGAGAGAACAGTGTTCAGGCCCCTAACTATCCACTTACCAGCTCTAAATGCTTAGAGGGAACATCGGTAGCTATACAGCTAAAAGCTGATAGGTGTGGGTTCCCAATCTAAGACAAGCACCTACATCAAGAACGAGCCCCAAAATATCTCTGTTTTGAACAGAGAGGTGGTCAGAACCAATAGTGAAGCATATTCTAAGGGCCACCAGAGGAGTTGATTCTAAAACCAATTTTACAGCTACTGTATATGACAGCACATGCCTCCCTTTTTCTGACTTTCTCCCTAAGAATCAGCCCCAGGCCTGCTCTTCTCAGTGGCCCAACTTGCCCAGGTTGCCACTTAGGGTTTCCCCTGAACCCCTGTGGGCCAGTCCAAACCTGCCAAAATCTTTCACAAATCGATGGCATATCCTATTGATATGCCATCAGTCTATATGGTGGGACAACTCCCTTTAAAGATGTATTCTCATTTCATTGATTAGCTTCAGACATGTAGGCAAAGGTAAATAAAGACTATTACCAAATACTGTACATTCATGTACTGATTTTGATTCTATTCAGAGTTAGGAACAGATCTTACCTCCTCCTTTTTTTTCCAAAGTTTCCCTAGTTGCCCTCCACTTCTCTCTTGCAGACTGCAGCAGTGACAGAAATGGTGATGTCACCCTCTGCTCTGTTCCTTAACTCTTTAGAGCTTTGTAGCCTTGTGCACTGCTATTTACAAACCTCCAGCACTCACGTCACTCTAACAGAATCAGCTAGGAACAGCAGAACTGATAAACCAATCACTGCTGTAGACCCACTCACAGCCTAACCAGGAAGTGTAAGTCTGAAGCTGTGGCTTTGTAAAACAGCATGGTAAATAAAACTCTTTGATGTGTAACCAACAGGTTAGTGAGAATGGCTTGATTAATGTGCAAACAACATGGACAGTTCATAGGAGGCGGTAGATGAAATAGAGAAGGCACACAATTGTAGCCAGAACATAAGGTAAGGGTATGCCATGAAAATAATAATTACAAGAAGGTTTGACCATTAGTGAATAGAAGGTTTGACCATTAGAGAGAATAACTATTGTGGGGAGAAGAGAAAAAGGTATATCCTCTAAATTGTGGGCAAAATTCTCGCCAGGAATCAAAAAGATTGAAATTCTTCATCAGGTTTTTGTGTTCTTTTCGACCACTTTACTGAAATCTAAATTGTGAATATAGCAGAGATAATTTAATGTTAACTATTTTGTGGATCATTGTGAAAGTATGTTATGGTGGGGCATAGCTAATGCATTATATGAGAGAGAGTTCTATTCCTGTACATAGAGGGCTGTATTATTGTAGTTACTGTATATTCTTAATTCTAGGAGGCAGTATTATAGTAATTATATTCTTGTACATAGGAGCAGAATTATTGTAGTTATATTCTTGTTTAGGAAGCACTATTATAAGTTATATACTTGTACATAGGAGGCAGTATTATAGTAATTATATTCTTGTACATAGAGAGCAGAATTATAGCAGTTATATTCTTGTAGATAGGGGGCAGCATTTATAATAGTTATATTATTGTACATAGGGGACAGTATTGTTTAGTTATATTCTTGTACATAGGGGGCAGTATTATAGAAGTTATATTCTTGTACATAGGAGCAGTATTATAGTAGTTATATTCTTGTACAATGGGGAAAGAATTATATTATTTATATTCTTTTTACTTTAGGGGAAATTTTTTTATTTTTAGAAACTTACGGGGTTACAATCAAATAAAACAATAAATCCAACAAACAAAACATAAATCCATGCACTGAAAGAAATAAAATAATCACTCAACAGGAATACATAAGGAAAACTTATAGAGTCCCAAACTGGTTGGGGGGAAGATGAAAAAAATAATAAACATAAACAATAAATTTTTTCTGTCAAAACATACTTTTTCTCCATAAATCTGAAATTTTGCTCCCGGCCACCCCCCGACCTTTACGTTTTTAAATCCCACCAAAATTTTTTCCCAGGGAATGGGGAAAACTGCGGGCTTTTAGGGGTTTAACCTCTTCCGTTACGGACACTCTGGCCTCAGGGTTCCAGTAGAAATGAGGGTAAAAATTTCCCTCCTTTTTTGATTTTTAACCACTACTGAGGGGGATCCATAGATCAGGGGCCCTAAAACTAGGCCCCCGGCCCCCAAAGGATTTTTATCCCCGGCCCCCCTGCCACCCTTGCGGCACCGGGGCTTTGGCAGGGGCAGACCCAGCCCCTCTGATTTGGGCGGGTGCGCTCTATAACCCGGGGCCCCTGCGTCGCGCCCCCCTCACATCACTTGTCCCCCCGCCCCAGCACCTCCCATATGATGGAGGTCCCGTGGGCGGTGACAGGGAAAAAATAAAGGGCCATTGTGAGAAACGGGGAACCCCGCTTCGGGGGGGGGAACACTCTGCAGCGGAGGGGGAAAAGGGGGCCTGGGGGCCCGGGCACTTAAATATAGGGGGAGGTGCCTTTTAGTGGCAGGGGGTTGGACCGGTGCAATGTAACGCAGAATGTCCGCCCTCTCCACTCACAGCACCTCATATTGTAAATGCCCTCCCTAAAGGCACCTCCCTTCCGCTCAGATTGCCCCCCAAACCCACCGGGGGCCCCCCCCGTCCCCGGGGGGGGTCCGCTACCCCCCCCGGGGCCGCCGATCGTTAGGTTTCCTAATTTCGATCCCCCGATCACTAAGGTACCGGCTTAGGACCTTAAGCGATCGGGGGAGGGGCCATGGCGCCGGGACTAACTGTTTGTGCCCCGGGCCGGGGACGAAACATACAAAAAGATTTTTTTGCGGACAGAGAGCAGGGGGCCCCCCTCCCTCTGCAGAGTACCTGGGAGGCGCAAAAAGGATGCCCTCCCCCGGGGAACCCCCACACGGGCGGGGGAAAACGTCAAAAACCGCGGCGGGGGCCCCCCTGGTGACGCCCCGCCGCCGAAAAGAAGCCCGGGAGCAGCGACAGTGGCGGGGGCGAGGTAAGTGATTTTTCAGTTTTTTTATTTTTTAAATTTAATTCCTCCAAAAAACCCTTCGGGGGGGCCTAATTCTATTCCCTTCTCCTTTTAACCTACACCGGGCGGGGGGGCCCTAATTCTACCTAAAACCTGCGGGGGGGCCCTAAATTTCCCCTAACCTCCCACCTGCGGGGGGCCCAAATTCCCCTTTACAACCCTGCGGGGGCCCCCTAATTTTCTACCAAACACCTGTTTGGGGGCCAAATTTCCCTACCTACACCACGGGGGGGCCTAATTTCAAAACCTACCCCTGCGGGGGGGCCCCAAATTTTCCTCCCCTACAGCCCCTGTGGGGGCCCTAATTCTCCCTTTCACCTGCTGGGGGGGCCAAATTTCCCCTACCCTGGGGGGCCAACCCTGTTTTGGGGTCCCCTAATTCAAACCACACCTGCGGGGGGCCAAAATTCCCAAACCTACACCGGGGGCCTTGGGGGGCCCCTTAAATTGGGGGCCCAAACAACCTGCCTGGGGGCCCAAAATTTTTTAACCCCTTTTAACAACCCTTTGCGGGGGGCCCCTTTTCTACCAACACCTCGGGGGGTTTCCCTAAAATTTCTACCTACACCCTGCGGGGGGGCCCAATTTTTTTTAATTTTTCCTTAAAACCTCTGGGGGCCAAATTTCAAAACCTAAAACTGCGGGGGGCCCTAATTCCAAAACCCTAAAAGGGGCCCCCTTTTTAAATTGGGGGGCCAAATTTCCCTACCTAAAACCTGCTGGGGGGGCCTAATTCTACCTACCCCCGGGCTGGGGGCCAAAATTCAAACCTACACCTGCGGGGGCCTAATTCTACCTACCCCTGTTTGGTGGCCAAATTCTACCTACAAAACCGGGCTGGGGGGCCTAATTCAAACCTACACCTGCGGGGGGGGGCCAAATTTCTCCCTACCCCTTTCCCGGGGAAAGGCCTAATTCAACCTACACCTGTTTGGGGCCCTAATTTCCTACCTACAACCTGTTTGGGGGCTCAAATTCTACCACAAAACCTGCGGGGGGCCCTAATTCTACCAAAACCTGCGGGGGGCCCAAATTTTCTCCCTTAAAACCTGCTTGGTTCCCAAAAATTCCCAAACTCCCTTACCCCTGCGGGGGAAAAAAATTTCTAGCCTACGGGCCCCTTCTGGGGCCCTAATTTTTCCCCTACAGACCTGCGGGGGGCCCCTAATTCTACCTACAGACCTGCTGGGGGTTTTTCCTAATTCTACCAAAAAAACCCAAGGGGAAACCTGCGGGGGGCCAAATTCTACCTACGTCCCCCCGGGGGTGGGCCAAAATTTTTACCTAGTCTGCGAGGGACCTAAATCTACCTAGGGTCGTTTGGGGACCTAATTCTACCTAGGGTCTGCTGGGGGAAACCTAAATTCACCTACACCTGCGGGGGCCACCTAAAATCTCCCAAAAACCCTGCTGGGCCAATAAAAAATTTTAACCAACTGTAATTTTTATCGCCCCACAAAGTAAAATTTTTTTTTTAAAAAACTATTTTCCCCCGGCCCTCCAATGGCCCTGGGGGGAACCGTGAACTGGCCCCCGGTCAAAAAAGTTTGAGGCCCCCCTCCCATAGATTTTGCCCGGGTAAAACAGGGAATCCAATCTGCATGGGAGGGCCTTAAAAATTACTGCAGGGGCGTTTTTTGTCCCCGCCTTTTAGGAGTACCTTGCATAGACCCTCAAAATTTACTACAAACACACTTTAAAGCTGTATAACAGAACTTTTTTACTTTATAATTTAAGAAGGTGAAAAGGGAAAAAACATAGTTCAAAGCGAACACCTTGGGCAAGGAAAACACATAAAAGAGCTTGAAAAAGGAAAGGAAGTCCCCCCTAAAACCCTCGGGGTCTTTTGCTAGGCAGCACGGACCCTGCACCCCCATGATAAACGGGTTTCAAAAGCAACATTTGGCCCTACTATCTTTCTACTAAAGGAGAAAATATCAGCTAAGTAATTCCCGCTTTTTAGGGTTTTACAATTCCCCCCAAGGGTTGTTCGTCCAATTTAAAAACTAGGGTTTTTCTTTGCACCTGTCTTAAATTAAAAAGGGAAAAAAATTTTTTGTCTATACAGCCTTCATGTGTGTTTGGGGAAACAAAAAGGGACCTTAGTCTAGGGGTTTTTTAACCCCCGGGCCACCTTTTTTCCATATCCCCCCTTTCCTTTTTTTGGCACACCCCCTTATAAAGTACATCAGGTTTTCCGCCGAAAACCCGGGGGAAAATTTCCCCTGTTTGACGGGCAAAGGGTTTTTTAAATTGCCCCTGAAAAACATCCCTCCCTTCAGAGAAAACCCAAAGAGAAATAAACCCAAGTTTTCGCAAAACCTTTTCCCATTTTAGGAAACCCCTAAGATTTTTCCTGCAAGGTTTTTTTCCCTTTAACCCTTAAAAACCCCAAAAAATTAAATTTTTTTCCTTTTGGACTTATTTGTAAGGTGGGGACTTGCCCGGGCCCCATTTCCCGAAAAATTTTTGAGAGCATAGTCCGATACTGGGGAGGAAGCCCCGGCGCCCCTCCCCTCCTTTTGAGAATCCCCGCCTAGCACCCAGGATTCTGCCAAAAGGAAAAAACCAGTACCTGACCTATTTCCCCAGGGGGGACCCTGCAATTTGAGTCCAGGCCCCAAAATTAACTTTTAGAAAAAAGGATTTCCAAAAAAACAACCCCTTTTTGGAATTTAACATTTTCCCACCCACCCTCTCTTCCTCCCCAGGTAAGTTTTTCCCCTTTTTTTAACCATTTCAACCTTTTTCCCCCATAAAGCTGAAAAAAAAGGGCTGAAAGCCAGCCAAAAAAGATTCGGCAAAGGAAAGCCCCACAAGGATGTACAAGAAGATGGGGCCCCGGGAAAAAGTCTTCAGCAGGGGCCAAACCCTTTCTCTAAGGCAGCCCCCAGTTTTTTTCCCACGCGGGACCTTTGCTTTTTCCCGGGTTTCCCAAAATTTCCCTTTTCCCCAAATTTTTAGCCGGGCTTTAAATCTCCCCCCAAAAAAAACCCCCCTAAGATTTAAATGGGGGGGAGGCTGTCCACAAACTGTGGGGGGACAAAGCGGGACCCTGAGGCCTCCGAGTAACTTCTAAAGGCCGCAGAAAAACATCTGCCCTCAGAGGTTTCAGATATCAACACGGGGTCCACATCATTTTGCGTAGGCAAAACACTCCGGAGAAACAGTGGGGGCCCCCCGGGGCCCACCCCCTTTGAAAATCACACTCCGGGAAGTGCCCCTCAAAAGGGGTCAAAGGAAAAAACCCTAAAAAACATGGACCTCAGGGGGCAACCCTGTCTCACCCCCGGGTGGCCCAACCCCAAATGTTTTCACCCCCAAAACTTTTGACCAGAAAAACCCTTTGGCCCCACAGAACAAAGGGCCCTCGGGCCAATCAAATAAATCGTCCAGGAATCCCTTTTACTTTTACAAAGTGGCCCTTTATAAAACCCATGAAAACTTTCAAATGGGCCTTACCCTGGTCCAGACTGACAAAAATATCTCCCACACCTCGGACTTTACATCGCTCGAATTTTTTCCCTAAAGAGAGAGGGGGGCTCCAAGTTTTTTTTCGCCCTTTTTGACCGGGGGCCAAAAATGAGAGCCTGCCCCAACAGTGCTGGGGACAAAAAAACTAACCTAGGAACGGGAAACTTTGCCAGAATTTTCCCTATCGACTTTAAAAAGGGGGCAATGGGCCCCCTCCGGGTTTCTTAAAGGTCGTTTGGGGCTCTTTAAAAACCTTTGGACAGCAAAAAATCAGCAAAGGACACTCTAAGGTTTAGGCACCCGGGTGATTTTCAAGACAATTCCCTATTTTCCATCCAGGGGGTTTTAAACCCAAAAGGGGTTTCCTAAAATGTCTTATAAAATTCCGCTGGGGATACCATCGGGAAACCGGGGTCCCTTCTTCAGATGTAACAAACAATGGCCTTTTTTGACTTCGCCACCTTTAAACCCTCGGGCTTCAAAGGAAAAAGTTAAATTTGGTTTAAGGTCCTTTTTCCTGGAGTTCCCCCAAGAATTGGCCACTTTCTCTCTACCCAAAAACCCTTTCCCTCTGAAAAAACCCCAGCATAGTGGGATCTCACGACCCCCAAAAACCTTCTCAAACCCTTTTTGTAAAAAAACCCGGGAGTCATGAAAACCGTTGCCCAAGTTTCTTGCCAACCCCCCTTCAATCTAAAAGGGATAAAGGGGTCCCTAAAAACCCATAATCCCGCTCAAGAACCAGGGGGGTGTCCCTTTTGTACGGATACCCCTTATCTCAGATTTCAGCCGGTCTATCTCTTTTTTGATCCCCCACCCGCCAAATAGAGTGCCCTCCAATTTTTTACGCAGCCTGAATCCCAAGCTGTACTTACCTCCCCCTTTTGTAAAAGACAGCCCTCTTTAAAGGGATTTTGCCCATCACCCTTTTGGAGGGTCCTCCCACCATTTCTGAATGCTCCCCATAAAAAGTCCGCCCCTTCCAGTTCCCCCCCGCCCCCAAAGGGGGAGTGAACACAACCCCGGCCCATGGGGGCTTCTGGGAAGTGGAGTTGAGCCTCCAAAAAACCCTTTCAAAACCTCATTTTCCCGTTTACGGAAACCCAGAACAAAAAGGCAAGGCCAATGGTCCTGGGTAGGGGAAAAAAACCTCTCCTTCCCTAAACCAGGGCCCCCGAAGGACTCCCCCATTGCCAGATCTATTCGGCGGGCCTTTCCGCACAAGATTAATGTAAATTTTGGGTTTTCCTACCACCTTGTACAAATAGCCCAAAAAGGGCCCACCTGCAGGATAACCTGTTTAAAACTTTTGATTTCCCTAGAAAGGGGCCCCACTTTTGGGGTCGCACGGGTTCTTAGTGGCAGGTCCCCCCCATTACCTGGCCACTGCGGGGACACCCGACAGGGTGCGGGACAAATTTGTTCCGGGAAAAATCATTTTTGGGAAAGGGACTCTTCAATTAGGCTATTGATCCCTAAACCCCTTTTTGTGCTGCCTAACTCCCCTTCCCTTTGTAATCTTTTTGGGGGGTTGCGGAGTATATTTTGGGGCCGGTTTTAAAGGGTTTAAAGGTAATTTTTCTGTGCATCATTTGCCACTTTATATTGCATCGGTTTTTGTACCGGGTTGGCCCTGCTCCTCATCACCCCCTGGGGGGGGCCTTTTTCTTTTTTTAGGGATTTTTGGGGGTAGTCCTAGTCCCCCTTACATTTTTTTGGGGGGGCCTTTTTTAAAGGGAAGTTGGTTTTTTACCCCCATTTTTGGGGTTTTATCATTATAATTTTAATTTTTTTTTTTGTATTTGAAACTCGTGTGTATTTTAAACAATTATTTTTAAATTAAAATTTTAATTTTTTAAAGGGCCATTTAGTTCCTCTTTTTTTGGGTTTTTTTTTTTTGGGGTTTTTGGGGAAAGCATTCTTTATCCACAAACCCTTGGGGGTTTTTTGGTATTTTCTGGCTTTGAAGTCCCCCGCCATGATACAGGAACCGAGTGAAGAGTTTACGGTTTCACTGCATTAAATAGGTCCGCCCTTTTCAGTCACTAAAATGGGGCCCCAAAAGATATTTTAAAAACGGGAGCCTTTTTCCCCCTAAATGGTAACTTCTGGGGGTTTTTAGGCCCCCCTGCCCATAAACACCCTGTTATCCAGGGGACATTTTTACTTCACGGGTGGTAAATAAAAAGGGAAAACCCCGGGGCACCCCGGTTTTCCCCGGCCAGCGCCCAAAAGGGAAAGGACCCCGGGGAAACCAATCTTTTCCTCTGTTTTCTCTTTACCACCCAAAGGTGTTTAATCCCGTCTCCTGTAGGAAGAGGACTCGGGCATCCAGATGTTTCAGATTTCTAGACTTTTGTGTCTTTTCGGGTGTGGTTGGTCTGGCTGGTCACCTGAAATCGGGGCTGCGGTTCTGGTTTGGTTCGTAAAGACCCTAAATAGCAAGGCCCCTTCCCCCGGGCCCATCTGCCCCCTTCCAGTAAGCCCTCATCGGGGGCCCTCCCTGCAGATATTGTGCCACACACCGGACTTTCCCCTGGGGGGTTTGACCGTTTTCCCCCACAAAAATTGCATCTTACATTCTGGGATGTGGGGGGTGACATGGCCGACCTTTCCCCCCACAAGCTGCACTTAACCACTTTTTCACCCACTCCCATGTGCCTGGGCAAAGCCACCACTTAAAATTTTTTGGGGCCCAAAAGGGTTGACCCCAAAAACCACCCCGCCCCTCGGTCCCCGGCCGGGTGAAGAACATTGGGGGAGAAGGGGAGGTAACATTTTGGTGCTGAAGCCGTTTTTTCCCCGGGCCTTCCACCCCCCCAGTTTCCCGATCCATCCTCAAAAAACCCGGCCTTGGGCAGGGTTTAGAGAGGAGGTCCCCAAAGTCTCCTGACCAGAAGACAATGCCCCGAAAGGAACGGACCATTCCCAAAAAAAATAGGAAAAATTTAAATTTTTCTGGCTTAATAAGGGGATAAAGTAAAATTTTTTCCACTCCTCTTTTCCCTTAACCTTGGGAAAAAATTTGCCCAGAATCGGGCCAAAGGGCCGACAAAAGTTTAAAACAAAAGCATTTGCCTTTCTATCAAAAAGGTTTTATCACTGCCAGGGTGGGTTTGGTTTGGGAGGGAAACCCAACTGCTTACACAGGAGCTTTTCTGACCACAAACCCTTTTTTTCAAACAAAATCTTCCTTGGCCCTTTAAAGCCCCAAAAACCAAACCATTTTTCCTCCTCTTTTAAACCTGGCCCCGTATAAAAGTGGGGGAAAAAATGGGGACCCCCCCCGGGTCCAGGGATTGCCAAAGGGCCCCCGGCTAGGGGCCCCCTCCTGCTTCAATGGTTTGGGCATGGTGGGGGGCTTTCCCGATGACCTGCACTATGAGGGGTCGTGACTAAAAAGGGGGAAAAGCCCGGCATTTGGGCTGTACAGCCCCCTCCTCACCCCTCCACCTCTTGTTCCCCTAAAACCATCAGCCCCCAGGGGAACCCGGATCAAAAGAAAGGGGCCTGACCAAAGATGGTTCCAGATCCCATACAGACTGGGGAAAAAACTTTCCCCGCTTTGGGGAAAAATCAACAACAACCCGAAACCTGCATGTTAATTAAAGCTTAGCTCCTGCACAGCAGAGGGTGGGATCCCTCCAGCCAAAAGCAGAGTTGGGGTCCCTCCCCCGCACAGCAGAGCTGGGATCGTTTAAGCATTAGCCCGAAACCTTGGGTTTGGGCCTTTTAACCTCAAGATCTGATTGTCCTGCTCAGGGAAAAACCTGTTTGCTGCTTTCCCTGCTCCCAGCCCCGTAACCAGGGGCCACAAATCCGTTCAAATTCCCCTTGTTGCTGGGGCTTGTATTTTCCTGTAAAACCCCTGCCAAAACCGTTACCTTCAGGAAAAAAAAAAAAAACCAAGGTCTTGCTTCCTTTGGGTGCTCCTTTTCCCGGGCTTTGTGGTTCAGGGGAGGGGCCACGTCTTTTTGCAGCCCCCTGCTGGTTGCGGTCTTGGGAGTGGGCCTTGTCCAAATCCACTGCAGATTGTTGGGTCTTGCTGGACACCTTGTTTTTCCTTTCCTATACAAAACCCCCCTTCAAAGGGAAAAATTGGGGGACACAAAGGGTGGGCTTTTCACAAAATTGCTTTTGGGTGTTCTGCTGTTGACAAATTGGCCTGCTTGCATGTCCTCACAAAGCGGGCCCCTGGTTTCTGTAATTTTTCCAACTGGTTTCCCAGTTTATCTAGTATGGCTTTTATCCCCTTAAAGGTTGAGCGAACTCTATGGCGAGGGAGGGTCACTTGTGGGCCTGGAGCTCCTTTTTTTTTAGGGTTTTGCAGCTTTCCCCGCTTGTATAGGGGAGTCAATCTTTTTTTTCAGACCTGGGTTTCTCCTTTATCAAGCCTCCCCTTCTTCAAACCCGTGCAGGGATCTGCTCTGGCCCGGCACAGCTCCGGGGCCCTGCTCTGTAGCTCTCCTGACCACTTTCTTTGGGGGCTTGCGGGGTTGGGCTTCCCCGCTTGAAATTTTTTCGGCTGCTGTACCTGCCGGGGAAACCAACCAAACTTGGGGGCTTGGGTCCCTGGTTCCTTTCCACTGTTTTCACTGCTGGTTTCCTTGTGGGCCCTTTCCGCCGGTTTTTTTTTTTTTTTTTTTTTTTTTTTTTGGGTTTTTTTTTTAATTTTTTTTTTTTTCCCCGTTTCTCGGGTTTTTTCCTTTCGCGTTCGGTCCCCACCCGCAGCCCCGGGCCTGATGCTGTAGGGGTTTTCCTTTCCCTGGGGCTCCCTCCAAGAGGTTCTCGGGTGTCGCTGGGGGTATGGGGAAAGGTTCCCTTTTCAAACCTTCAGGCTTCACTGAAGCCTGCCCTTCCCCTTGGGCCCGGGAAAATTTTTGCACATTGATATCACTTCCCCCGGACTCTGCTTTTTTTCCCACGCTGGGATTTTTTCCAAACAACCCTTTCTGGTGTTTCTTTTTTCAAATCACACACATTAAATTCCAAACCGGGTGTGGGTTGTTGCACGGGGCCGGGTGGCATTCAGTCCCTTTTCTTACTTTTCCCCGAAGACTTTTGGGCCCCTTTTGTCCCACAAAAAATAGGAGTCCGGGGGTTTTAAACCCCCAGAGTTTGGGCCCAGAAGCCTGGAAACCTTGGCTTTGGGGGAAGTTCCCCTGCCAGACATGGGGTTAAAAACCCCCTTTGGGAGGGAGTAAACATAGTAGTTTTTTATTCTTGTACATAGGGGACAATATTTAAAGTTTTTATATTTTTATAAAATTGTAGGCCCTTTTTATAGTAGTTATATTCTTGTACATTGTAAAGGGAGTATTAAAAGTTTGTTATATTTTTCCCTAGGGGGATTTTAATAGTATTAGATTCCCCTTGGGGATATAGGAAAGGGATTTTTTATAGTAATTATTCTTGTACATCAAGGGGAGTTTTTATACTAGTTTATTTTGTAAAATAGGGGCAGTATTATACTAGTTATATTTTGTACATAGGGGGAGTTTTTAAAAAAAAAATTAAATAGGGTTTTTTAATTTTTGTACAAAGAGGCAAAAATTTTTAAGGGAGTTTCAGTGAAGGAAATAATTTTTTGATCCCTTACTGATTGTTTAAATTTTCCCCCTGACAAAGACAGAACATTTTTAAAAAATTTTAAGGGTAGGGTTTAATTTTTGCAAATTTAGGATAGACTATCCAAAAAAAAATTCAGAAAATCACATTGAAAAAAATTTTAAAAATGTGTTTTTCATTTTTCAGTGAGAAATAAGTAATTTTAACCCCTGACCCAAAAAAGACTTAATACTTGGTGGCAAAACCCTTGATGGCAAGAACAGCAGTCAGATGTTTTTTGCAGTTGATGATGAGGTTTGCGCACGTGTCAGGAGGAATTTTGTTCCACTCCTCTTTGCAGATCATCTCTAAATCATTAAGATTTTTACGTTGTCATTTGGCAACTTGGAGTTCAAACTCCCTCCATAAGTTTTTTATGGGATTAAGGTCTGGAGACTGGCTAGGCCACTCCATGACCTTAATGTGCTTCCTTTTGAGTCACTCCTTTGTTGCCTTGGCTGTATGTTTTGGGTAATTGTCTTGCTGAAAGACCCGGCACGACCCATTTTTAATGTCCTGACGGAGGGAAGGAAGTTGTCACTCAAGATTTTACGGTACATGGCTCCATCCATTTTCTCATTGATGCGGTGAAGTAGTCCTGTGCCCTTGCAGAGAAACACCCTCAAAACACAATGTTTCTACCCCCATGCTTTACAGTGGGGATAGTGTTCTTTGGGTCATAGGCAGCATTTCTCTTCCTCCAAACAAAGCAATGTCTTATCTGACCACAGCACCTTCTCCCAATCACTCACAGAATCATCCAGGTGTTCATTGGTAAACTTCAGATGGGTCTGCACATGTGTCTTCTTGAGCAGGGGGATCTTACGGGCACTGCAGGATTTTAAACCATTACTGCGTAATGTGTTATCAATGGTTTTCTTGGTGACTGTGGTCCCAGCTGCCTTGAGATCATTAACAGGTTCTCCTTGTGTAGCTTTAGGCTGATCTCTCACCTTCTTCATGATCAAGGATACCCCACAAGGTGAGATTTTACATGTTGCCCCAGATCGATGTCGATTGACAGTCATTTTGTACTTCTTCCATTTTCTTACTATTGCACCAACAGTTGTCTCCTTCTCACCCAGCATCCTCCTTATGGTTTTGTAGTCTATTCCAGCTTTGTGCAGGTCTATGATCTTGTCCCTGACATCCTTAGAAAGCTCTTTGGTCTTGCCCATATTGTAGAGGTTAGAGTCTGCCCGATTAATTGAGTCTGTGGACAGGAGTCTTTTTATAAAAGTGACTATTTAAGACAGCTGTCTTTAATGCAGGGTAATGAGTTGATTAGGAGCATCTAACTGGCTTGTAGGCGCTAGAACTCTTAATGGTTGGTAGGAGGATTAAATACTTATTTCTCTCAGCAAAATGCAGATAAATTTATATAATTTATACAATGTGATTTTCTGGATTTTATTTTGGATATTCTATCTCTCAATGTTAAATTTAACCTACTCTTAAAATTATAGGCTGTTCATGTCTTTGTCAGTGGGCAAATTTACACAATCAGCAAGGGATCAAATAATTATTTCCTTCACTGTATATTCTTGTACATAGGAGGCAGTACTATAGTAGTTGTAATCTTGTATATAGGGGGCTGTATTACAGTCGTTATATTCTTGTACATAGGGGCAGTATTATAGTAATTATATTCTTGTACATAGGGAGCAGTATTATAGTAGTTATATTCTTGTACATAGGCAACAGTATTATAGTAGTTATATTCTTGTACATAGGGGGCAGTATTATAGTAGTTATATTCTTGTGCATAGGGGGCAGTGTTATAGTAATTATATTCTTGTACATAGAGGCAGTATTATAGTAGTTATATTCTTGTACATAGAGGCAGTATTATAGTAGTTATATTCTTGTTCATAGGGGGCTGTATTATAGTAATTATATTCTTGTACATAGAAGGCTATATTATAGTAGTTAAATTCTTGTACATAGGAAGCAATATTATGGAAGTTATATTCTTGTACATAGGGGGTAGTATTATAATAGTTATGTTCTGGTACATGTGGACAAAATTAGTATAGATCAGGGGTGGCAAATTAATTTTCCCATGGGGCCGCATGAGAAAGTGTGATGGTTTTGGGGGGCCGGACTAATAAAAACATAGGATGAACGGGAAAAAAAATCGTTTTTAGGGGATTATCTTTGTGGAAACTTACTGGGGGATGTATCTATATCACTATGAGTAAGGGCGCAATGCACTAAGCCCGAAACGCGTCAGTCCTATGGGCTCTATACCACCACTCCTTGCCAACTGACCAAGTGCTTCTGTAAGTCGTTTTGTATTTTTAATATTTTTGGAAATAAATTTTGCATGATTTTATTATCGTTGGGTCGTCCTGGATTCTCCATTTCTGGAAGCATCTATTACTGCAAGCTTGTAGCAGTCATCCGTGCACTATATCACGCAGGAAGGAGCTGGCTACATCTTTCGTTGACAGGATGTATCTATATACCTCCATATATACTGATGGTACACAGTAAGGCAGGTATATACAGCTCTCCTCAGTAAGCTAGGTATGTAGATGTATGTCCGCTCAGTCTGGCAGGTATATACAGCTCCCCTCAGTCAGGTATATAGATATAGGTACCCGCAGGCAGGTATATAGATACAGCTCCCCACAGGCAGGTATATAGGTAGGTACAGCTCCCCTCAGGCAGGTATATAGATAGGTACAGCTCCCCTCAGGCAGGTATATAGATAGGTACAGCTCCCCTCAGGCAGGAATATAGATAGCTTCAGCTCCCCTCACGCAGGTATATAGATAGGTTCAAGCTCCCACACAGCAGGTATATAGATAGGTACAGCTCCCCTCAGGCAGGAATATAGATAGGTACAGCTCTCCTCAGGCAGGAATCTAGATAGGTACAGCTCCCCTCAGGCAGGTATATAGTTAGTTAGGGCTCCATACAGGCAGGTATATAGTTAAAGCTTCACACAGGCAGGTATATAGCTAGTTAGGTCTCCAACAGGCAGGTATATAGTTAGGGCTTCCCACAGGCAGATATATAGTTAGGTGTGTCCCCAGGCAGGTATATAGATAGTCAGGTGTGTCCCCAGGCAAGTATAGAGATAGTTAGGTGTGTCCCCAGGCAGGTATATAGATAGTCAGGTGTGTCCCCAGGCAGGTATATAGATAGTCAGGTGTGTCCCCAGGCAGGTATATAGATAGTCAGGTGTGTCCCCAGGCAGGTATATAGATAACCAGGTGTCCCCAGGCAGGTATATAGATAGTCAGGCGTGTCCCCAGGCAGGTATATAGATAGTTAGGTGTGTCCCCAGGCAGGTATAGAGATAACCAGGTGTGTCCCCAGGCAGGTATAGAGATAGCCAGGTGTGTCCCCAGGCAGGTATAGAGATAGTTAGGTATGTCCCCAGGCAGGTATATAGTTAGGTGTGTCCCCAGGCAGGTATATAGATAGTTAGGTGTGTCCCCAGGCAGGTATACAGATAGCTAGGTGAGTCCCCCAGGCAGGTATATAGATAGTTAGGTGTGTCCCCAGGCAGGTATATGAATAGTTAAGTGTGTCCCCAGGCAGGTATATAGATAGTTAGGTGTGTCCCAGGCAGTATAATATAGTTAGGTGTGTCCCCAGGCAGGTATATAGATAGTCAGGCGTGTCCCCAGGCAGGTATATAGATAGTCAGGCGTGTCCCCAGGCAGGTATATAGATAGTCAGGCGTGTCCCCAGGCAGGTATATAGATAGTCAGGCGTGTCCCCAGGCAGGTATATAGATAGTTAGGTGTGTCCCTAGGCAGGTAGATAGTTAGGTGTGTCCCCAGGCAGGTATAGAGATAAAAAGGTGTGTCCCCAGGCAGATATATAGTTAGGTGTGTCCCCAGGCAGGTATATAGATAGTTAGGCGAGTCACCAGGCAGGTATATAGTTAGGTGTGTCCCCAGGCAGGTATATACATAGATAGGTGTGTCCCCAGGCAGGAATATAGTTAGGTGTGTCCCCAGGCAGGTATAGAGATAGCCAGGTGTGTCCCCAGGCAGATATATAGTTAGGTGTGTCCCCAGGCAGGTATATAGATAGTTAGGCGAGTCACCAGGCAGGTATATAGTTAGGTGTGTCCCCAGGCAGGTATAGAGATAGCCAGGTGTGTCCTCAGGCAGATATATAGTTAGGTGTGTCCCCAGGCAGGTATATAGTTAGGTGTGTCCCCAGGCAGGTATATAGATAGTTAGGTGTGTCCCCAGGCAGGTATACAGATAGCTAGGTGTGTACCACAGGCAGGTATATAGATAGTGAGGTGTGTCCCCAGGCAGGTATATAGCTAGGTGTGTCCCCAGGCAGGTATATAGATAGCTAGGTGTGTCCCCAGGCAGGTATATAGTTTTATGGCCGAAATTAAAAATAACAAACACTAATACTCACCCTGGCTTACCTGACTCCCGGCCGAGTGCGCTCATCTTCCATCTGAGGAGCTTCCCGGGCTGGTGGCGTGATGACGTCATGCCGCCAGCGCCGGGACGCTCCTCCGTCAGCTCGTGGACCCGCACAGAGTTATTACTCTGCGTGCGCCCAGGAGAGGCAGCAGCGCGATGAGCGGAGTTCACCGCGTCGCTGCCTAATTCACCAGCAATAGTAGCGCTGACGGCACGCTGCGGCCTCTCAGCAATTCCCGGCCGCGGCGGGCCGTCAGTGCTACTATTAGTAGACCTGGGCATGGTACGGCGCGGGCCGCATCCGACGAGCTGGCGGGCCGGATGCGGCCCGGGTGCCGTACTTTGCCCAGGTCTGGTATAGATAATACTTGTCCATAGGGGACAGTATTATGGTAGTCATATTATTGTGCATAGGAAGAAGTATTATAATAACTATATTCTTGTACACATTTTATTTTTTATTTTACTTCTACAGCACATCAATAGTTTTGAAACTGAGGAAATAGCAGCTTTATCTTACTTACCAATGTTGTAAAAACTGTGCCACATAAAAACGATAATTTCTTCTTCCTCATCACATTGATAAATGAGAAGATGTCACTACCTAATTATACTCACAGGATCTGTTTTCTGCTAGACCTTTACCGGTAATTTATTCACTGCTACAAATACAAGTTTTCCTTGCGGTTAATAACGTGGACTGTGCACCAAGGAACTCCCAATTGTATTTTACTTCTCTGAATGCAAACAATTACAGCAAGCAGCGTTACATTCACTGAGACTTTGTGTGCACATATTCATTTCCCAGCATGGAGTATTTTTCTTTCACAAGTTAAACTTGTGCAATTTTTTTATAACTGTATATTTTTATTAATAAATTTTAGATAAAACATATAAGCTTCATAGTAATTGAATAAATGCAAAATATATATAGACGAATGAACATTTCACATGGCAAAATACCTCCCGAGATAGTGAGGAAGAGCTACATATCAATATTACATTTTCCAGGTAATTGCAGAGCAACAAAATTTTAGCCCGGGATCAGTGACCATCTCACAATTCACAATTGTCGGGAAGGTCTATGTTTAATATACGAGACAAGGACAAGATTACATGGGGAAGACACACTGGGGGGGTAGGTGAGGTGGGAAAAAGGACGGAAGGTATGGCAAGGCCTGTTATCTTTCAGTTATAAGGCATGAGTCACGCTATATACATCCCAAACCGACCACACTTTGTCAAAATGATCCAGTTTGTTGTTTAGAGCGGCAGTCAGATACTCCATGCGACGCACCTCCCTAACCCGTTGATAAAGATCTGAGATTGCGGGGAGGACAGGCCTGTTTCCATAGCCCTGAGATCAGGCATCTAGCGGCTGTGAGGACATGCCTCATCAGCACTCTCGTCAGTTTAGAGAGACCCATTACCGGTCCGTTCAGTAGGTACGTAAGGAGGTCCGGGGGAATCGCCACACCTAGGAGGTCAGCAAGGAGGTCCCGCACGTGGGCCCAGAAGGTACCCAATCTTGGGCAATCCCAGAAAATGTGCGGCAGCGTGCCCTCTGCTTGGTTGCAGCGCCAGCATAGATTAGGAATCTGTGGGCTCCATTTGTGCAAGAGGTCTGGGGTGTGATACCAGAACAACAAAATTTTATATAGATTTTCCTTGTGGGTGATGCACGTGGAGGACCTCGCCGCCGCCTCCCAGATGATCTGCCAGGTCGAGTGGGGGAGATCCCTACCCAAATAGGACTCCCATTTCGCCATATACTTGTGGCGTATCTCCCCCTCAGGTGTGGGATTTTGTAGGATTGCATAGATTGCCGAAATGAGCCCCTTAGTGGAAACTCCCGCCTTACACATCATCTCAAATTGAGTAGGGGTAGACACTCTGTTGGTTCCGCAGGTAGAAGAGAGGAGGTGGCTGATCTGGAGATAATGAAAACTCGAGCGCCCAGGAAGGTCGCACTTAGCTTGGAGAATAGGGAACGGGATCAGCTTCCCATCTCGCCCATCCGTGATGTCTGCGAATCTGAATAATTCATGCCCCAGCCATGGTCGAGCAAAAAACCCTGATGAGCTCCACCTGCAGGAGAGGGGTGCAGACAAAAGAGGTCATCGGTGAGAAACTTGTGCAATTTTGTTACATTTTTGTGAGATATTTTATGTCTTGATTTCTCTTGTGTTGAGGCATTGACTCTGGAAATAGGAGCCAGATTATATGCAATGATAACAGCAATCCTAAAGCAATACTGAGCGTGTCATGCATTCAGATGAGCTACAAGAACATATCAGTTCTGATTCATATACTTATCTATAGGGACAGTGTTATAGCAGTTGTATTCTTGTAAAAATGGACAGTATAATAGTAATCATACAAGCCAGCAAAAATGATGCATGATTACATAGAGAATGTTCACTCAGTAGATTACTTACAAATGTACAAGTTACGCAAATTACAGATTTGATACACAACGATATTTATTAGCTGAAAATTCTGGATTCATTAAAAATACCTCAAGTAAAGTATTTTACTTGACAGCATAGGGCACATTTATTAAGGCAATTGCCCAAGAATATTGGTACAATTTGCACCAAAAATAATGTCATACATGCTTTAAACCACATTTATGATGTGTTTTTGACAGTTTCTAGGCACTTCTGATCTTTGTCTGACAAAAACGGTTTGGCCTTGGTAAAGGGGTGGGGTTTCATAGAAAAGGGGCATGGTAAGCATGCAAAGCAATGCACCAAAATTTCAAAAAAATGTTGGCGTGGATAGTAGCATAAGGGAAATCACCTTAAAAATGGTTTAAGGTTGACAAAACAGTTTTAACCTATGCAAGATTTATGAATACTATGATAAATGTTTTGCATTGTAGGGGTCCATTCACACGACAAGCATTTCAAGTTGGAATCCACACGTATTTCAACTTGAAATACTCGTCTAAAACCGAAGGTAAGATCATCCCCATTAACCTCAACAGAAAATACGTGTTGTAGTCCATACAATGCATATTTTTGGAGGTCGTTTTTCAAAAGTAAAAAAAAACCTGGAACATGTTCAATCTTCCGCCATATTCCACATAAAAAACGTGTCTAAAACATCTCTATGTCAGATCCGTGTTCAAAATCTGGCAGGAAAAAAATGACCTAAAATCCACATGAAATACACAATGAGTAAAATTTACTTGTCGGATTCTCATCAGATTCTACTTTTGAAATCAGGTTGAATGACATGGTTTTCAACTGTAGAATCCAAATTTTACTCGTCTAGTGGACATACCCTAAGACTGTCTAGTCTATCTTTACACTGTCTAAGAGTTCGACACTATTGAAAAAACTGCCCCTATATGTTTTCCCAGATAAAGTAGAGGTAAAAAAATTATAGTCACTTAATGTTGAGGGAGAAAATTGTGGAATCAACAACAAATATTCCAATTAGCACTACACAGTGTGTGTGTGTCATATACACACATATTCCTGAACTAACGTTTTTTATTTTGGGATATTGCTCTCTGTGCCAAACAGTTACTTTTTTCACTTATTGTGGTGAACTGTCTTTGAAATACAGTGTATGTATTTCTCACATACACACATCTCCATTACAGCCAGTTCAGTCTTTTGGGATATTGTTCTGTGTGCCAAAGAGTAAATTTGTGTTTGTGTTCTGGTGGAGAGCCAGAAGTCATCCCTCTGCCTGATGGTGACTATTCGGCTGTCACTACCCAGGCAAATCAGCATGCAGCGGGTCATCTGCACAAGTGACTCCGAGGGACTCCCTGCCTCCATGTCCACTGTATACTGCCACAGTGTGTCTGGGTCATCTGCCTCATCTTCCTCATATCCCTCTACCTCCTAATTTCCCCAGACATTGCTTTTTCTCCAATGTCCTTCTCCTCTTCCTCCAGTTCAGCCCCCATCGGACTCATGTAGACGTGAGATGTAGTCGCCACGTCTCCAGTCCCCTGACCAGATAGATTTTGCAGCATCTGTTCAAGGACATGAAGCAGTGAAATGACGTTGTTCATCCCATAGTCCTGGCGACATGATAAATAATGTGGCCTCCTCAAAGGGCCTGAGCAAATGGCAGGTGTCACGCATGAGCTGTCACTGGCTGATATCAAAATTACACAGGGGAGTACTCCTGTCCACTTGGATCATCAACAAATCATTAATGGCCTTTCTCTGTTCTTAGAGTCATTCCAACATATGGAGGTTGGAATTCTAAAGGGTGGAAATGTCGCATATCAGCCTATGTTGGGGAAGGCTGTTCTGCCGCTGCAGCTCAAGAAGGGTGTGCTTGGCGGTGTAGGATTCTCTCATCCCTAATCATCAAGTCAGAATGTTCAACCATTAAAAAAAACATCCGGGGACCGGACTTGTCCTGAAGCCACTTTCAATCATTTTAATGTCTTCAGGACATGGACACAGTTGAAATCTATGACAGGATAGGGAGCTTTAGTCTCCCTAACCTGCCATCCTCTTGGCCATAGGCCAATTTAGGCCTATGGCCTAAAGGATGATGGGATTGTGCTTAGTGCACTATAAATATATATATGTAAATAAACTGTTGGGGTATTTTTTTTGAAGCTATTGTGCCAAGTATGTCAGCATCCCAGTGCTTAAAGTTCAATGATATAATTATGATACCTGCTATGAGATGCTGATTTACATACCCAAATAGATCTTAGGTGCCGAGTTGCTTTTGGTTTGTGGTAGGGTGATTATAATTTTTATTTCCTAGAGAAGGAGGCGCTATTTCCTTAAAAATAATAATAATAATAATAATAATAATAAAGATAAAGATAATATTCTTTATTTATATAGCGCCCACATATTCCGCAGCACTTTGAAATTTGGAGGGTATAAGTACAGACAAAAAGACAGACATCACAGAATAAAAGCTAATTACAGATGAGACACAAGGTATGAGGGCCCTGCTCGCAAGAGCTTACAATCTATTAGGGTGTATGGGGGAGATGAAGCGTGAGAAGTGCTACGTTTACAATGGTCCAGTCACGTTTCATAAATATTGGGAGGTTTACATAAAAATTGGGTGAACCTGCCATCCTGACAGTACATCTATATACAAATAAGTGCCTGTGGGTGCCCTAGTGTAGGGAGTGACAGAAATGTGTGTGATAGAAGGTATGGGTTAGCAATCTTGCTAGGCCTGCCTAAGAAGATATATTCTCAGGGCCCTCTTTAATCTATGAAGGTTATGATTGTACTTGATGGTATGCAGTAGCATGTACCAGAACTGGTGCAGCACGTGTGAAATCTTGGCATGTAATTTGATATCAGCAGCAGAGCAGAGACCAGATAGGGTGGTAGACAGAGATGAGGGAGGAGATGTAGGAGGTGCAGAGCTTTATGGGTGAGAGTGATGAGATTCTGTTGTATTCTGTACTGAATGGGCAACCAGTGCAGTGACTGACACAGGGTAGAGGCATCAGTATAGCGGCTGGAGAGAAAGATGAGCCTGGCTGCTGCATTCAGGACAGATTGGAGAGGGGAGAGTTTACAGAGAGGGAGACCGATAAGCAGGGAGTTACAGTAGTCAAGACGAGAAAGAATAAGAGCAACAATGAGAGTTTGAGATGTTTCTACAGTGAGAAAACATAACTGAAATTTTGTCTTAAAACAATTTAGTAATTAATTAACTAAATAAGTCAAGAGAAACTGCTTGACCATCAAAGGAGTCCCCATCGTGACAATGAGTCTGAGACTCAACAACCTCTTTATGTAACATCTAAAGGGCCTAGAGTTCCATAAATTTTGTTTTTGAGTAAGGTTTTATTATGCAGGTAGGTTTTGTTTGGTGCATCATCTTCAGGTGGCCTCACACAGTGAAATATGAATAAATGCTGACAGAGTCTAAGTTCTAGGTTCCACATTTTCTGTACATAAGAATTTACTTGTTTGCGAGTGAGTGCATGTCCAAAGACCATGCAACAAATCAGAGTGAGGATATCCGCATATAGGGGAGGCTATAATTCTGTATTTCAAAGCAGAGGTGGAACCCACCCTACATTAAATCCATATATCGCTTTATGTGTGAATTTTCAGAAACGTTTCTCTCCAGATTTCATACATGATATATTTGCGTACTAATCTCCATCCCTCTAATATCTTAGATTGAATTTCACTATGTTGGCGGGTAACTTACCAGCCTTTAAAGGTAGATTTGGTCATCAAACTTAGCAGTTTTTTACATATGGGAGGATAGAGAGAGGAGATACCATAAGAACCAGGTCTCCGGTGCAAAATCCATTTTTAGACTCTCTTTCAACAGATCCTTACCTCTTCTGACACAAAAGGAGCGGAGTTGCATAATGGCAAGGTTATGGGAGTCTGGGATGGAGAATTTTCACTCAATTTCTATTTGAGAAAGCCATCTCCCTTTGTCTTCATGCATTACTTGAGCGGCTTCATAGGTGCTTCTTTGATGCAGCAGTTCCATCATACTATTGTCTAGTTAGGTGACCCGTACGACATCTTTTTGGATACCTGATAAGGCAGAGAGAAAGTTTTCCTCATTTCCTTCCAGGTAACAATGGTGTCCCTTAACATGATTGATTGTTTAACCTGGGATAGAAGTGCCACAAAGGGAGTATGTTTTGTAGGGTTGCATGGAGATGCAAACTACTGTGCCAAGTCCCAATTTGAGAATCTACTCTCTTCATGAAACCAATCAAGTACATGCCTCATCAAACAGGCTAGATTGTACCCTCTAATGTAAGGGACATTTAAGACCCCTTCTTGTCTAGGTAGCATAAGTTTAGTTAGGGAAATTCTAGGGTTTTCCTGGCCCAGATGAACTTACTGAAGGCAGAATTAAATTTCTTGATGTCTAGATGTTTTAATAGTAAAGGAAATAGTTGAAGGGGATAGAACAATTTTGCAAGTCTTGGCATTTTGATTAGGTGGCATTGCCCTGAGACAGAGAGAGAGGTAGGTAGGACCAGCATTTCTAGTCTGCTAATATTTTGTTATTGATTGTGGTGTAGCTTAAGTTATAAGTGAGTCCTGCTCTTTTGCATAATTTGATGCCTATGTAATAAATTGTTTTACCGGTTTAATTCCCAGTCCCAGTGAGTCCCAGGTTGCCGGTGGTAATTGAGCGTTCAATTCAAGTAGTTCGCACTTTGAAACATTAATTTTGTTCCCATGAAACCCCAAAATTTTTACGTAATGGGCAAACATTGCTAATTTGCCCTTTCTTTGCCCCACTTCATCCCCCTAAAAAGCTGGAATCTTCCGACGTCTCATAAAGGTTTTTAGGGCAAGTTCGAATTAAAGGAGGGGTGGGGGGGATCCCTGCCTATTTCCTTCTCCTTTCAAAGGGATGAGGAAAACCTGGTGGAGAATTTGGAAGTCATTTTGGTTTTAACCCCGTTAATAGGTCCTAAAAGCCTCTTTAATTTTCATTTTAAAATACCTGATTTGCAATCCATCTTACAGGGTCAAACACTGTTTCGCATTTTAAAGTTAGCAGGCCGGGTTTTTTTGGGTAGATCAATTAGATATTATCTGTTTTGTCGGGATTTTTCCTTTGTTACTTACTGCTGATTTTCCTTTAAATAAAAATGTTCTGGGAGGTCCCAATCGTCAGGGGTAGGGGGGATAACCTTCGATTACTGTAGAAAGTTTTTTCTGATCTTGTCTTTAAGGGAGATCGACGTTTGAGCCAGGGTTGGGAAAAGTTTTCCCCCGGTTTTGGAAATTAATTCAAATATGGGGTCAATTTTAGCCCTGGGTGAATTACCGGCTTTCAGTGAACACACCTGCTTTCCTCATCAGAGCTTGGCAGGGCAGGAAACCCTAGCCCGGCACTATGGCTTCAAGTGATATTCTTTTATTAAAAAATTAGGTGTGCAGCGGTACAAACTGAAAAAAAGGGCACGGGGGGGGTGGTTTGCTAGGGCCGCGTGAAGCGTTGCTCTGGCTCCTGGATTTCCCTGGAATCCGCCGCATCCGCCTGTCATTATGGGCAAATCCTCAAAAAAAGGCAAAACTGGTTCCCCCTGCTGCCCTGAACCGTCCAAGGGGACATCACCCAATTTTTTCGGCCGTTATGCGGCCCAAATCCCTTTCCCGGGGCCCCCGATGGGCGGGGGGCCCCAGAGGGCCCCGCCCGGACCCCGCCGCTTCAGAGACCGGGGCGCGTTTAACCCCCACGGGGACCCCCACCCCCCCGCTCGGCCCCGTGGGAAGAGGGGCACAGCTCCCCGAGTCCCTCCCTGAATCCCTGGCCACTCTGGGATCCCTGGATGTGACCGCTGCACATCATGTGCGGCAATCAGGGGCCCCCGGGTTTTTCGGCTTTCCCGCCGGCCCGGCCCCACGGGACATGCGTCCGTCTCCCTCACCTGCCGCGGGCCTCCGGTGTGAGGTGGGATGGACGCCCCGCACGCCGCCCGGAAGCACAGCGGCTCGCGTCTGCGCGGCTGTGCGCCCCTCTGTGTCACGGCCCTGTGAGCGCCGGAGCGGGGAGCGGAGGGGGAGAGGCGCCTGGGGGCCTTGCAGGTCCCTGTCGGAGGACCCCTCGCTCCTCAAGTGGCGGCCGTCCAACATTGATTTTATGCCCAACTCTCCCCTATCAGTCAGTTTAAGGGGGGGGAATCCTTGGGCTGCTGGTGATGATTTATGGGGGCTCCTATCCCCCCGGGCCTTGCCTTCTCTGGTTCCCAAGTGGGGCTTACAGCCGGACCCCCATTTGGACTCCCCACTCAATGTGGAGGCTGGCTCCTGCTGCAGGAGTCTTGGGGATGCAACCAACCCCCTGGCAGCACAGGGGGACCCTTGGACGGGGACTTTTCCCCCTCCTGCACTTAGGGGGCCCCAACCCGCCCGAAGGGGTAGGCCCTTATTCCCCCCAGGTCCAGGGGTGTCCGGGGGGCTGATTTGGGCCGAGCCCATGCAGACGGTCCTTAGGAGGGCGTTGTCATTGCGCCGCGGGGCCCCCACCATGTCCACCACTCTCCAAACATGCCGACCTCCTATGGCCTCTCCTCGCAGGGGTGCAACAGCCCCTTGTAGTGGCCCCTCTGCTCTATTTTGGGCTTTCCCCGCGGTCCCTCATGCCCCATTTAGGAATTGCTTCTGATTGCTAAGCCATCCCCTGCGGCCCCAGCCACCCAAAAACCCGGGCGGATCTCCAAGTTTTTACACAGGTCTCCCCACCGAAGGGACATTTTTTTTGGGAAAAAACGGTCCGGAGAGTTGGGAAAGGGAAATTTTCTGGGTTTTTTGACCTATCAGCGGTGCCCAACAGGGTGGACAGCTCCAGCAGGCTCGGATTCTTTTCCCACTTCTCTTTCCCTTTGCAGGGAGGGGTTTTGCAACAACACCAATCTCAATTGTTTGCCCTTCAACGAAATTGATGATGGGAGAACAGAGGGAGGAGGAATAACCTTGGATCCGGGCCCCCCAGGTGGGTGTGCCTCAGCTTTACTTACCATAACAAGTTTTAAATATATCCTGGACCGGCCCCCAAATACCCCATAGAGTGGCCCGAGCCCATAGAGCCTGCCCCCTCCCCAAGGATTTTTAACCCCAAAGAGTGTAGTCTGTCGAGCCCACTTTTATGTTTTAAGGAGGGATTCTTCAGAAGGCCCGACCCCGTAAATCCTGGCATATCGGGCCTCCTTTGCAGATATTCCCGGATTGTTCGTAAACCTTTGGGCCACGCGGGCGATGTGAAACCCATTTTTGGGTTTTGGGGTCCTGAAGGAAAGAAGCTTCCCCTTAGAGGGGGTATCTTTTCCCCTTATCGTCCGCCGGCGAACGTCCCTTTCTTCCTTTCCCCCTGAGGCTTACCAATGTTTATGGGGCTTAAAAAATTCCCCGATGTCACCTGTTGTTGGGCCCCTTGTGTTGTGGAGGGGGGGGGGGTTTGCTGTTCCGTGGTATTCCCCTGGTTCCCTCCCAGATGCAGAGGTCTGCCGCCCAGGAGACCTCGCCCAAGGGTGGGGGCAAAAACGTACTAGTCACAAAAAGGGCCCCTTCTCCCAACTCGGCTGCAGGCACTTGAGAGACTCGAATGATGTCCCTTCTAACTTTTTCCCTTACGGGTTTTTCGCTTTCAGCTATATGGGTTTGCGGGTTTTCCCTCTTTTCCCCCCTCTCTTTCCTTTTAGGAAACTATTGGGAATGTTATTTTATTTTCTTTCTTTCCCTGGTTTAAATTTCGGGGCAAGTGGACCTTTGTGGTTAAGATTGTGGATGGTATTTGCTGTTTATCCCTTTTCGCAATGTTTTTGGTTTCTTTCTCAGTTTTGTTCATTATTGTGGGGAGGGCTTCTATGGGGGCTGTCATGCACGTTCCCGAGTGGGTTTGGATTCCCCTTAGGCCACATGTGGGCCTCTTGGTTCTCTGGTTCTTAAGTTTTCGTATTTCCCGTGGCGGGGTTTTATTTTTTCCCCCGGTTTTCCCTTCCTGCACCCTTTCCTACCGTTTTCTTTTCTTCACTTTTCCCCCCCCCACCTGCCCCCCCGCTGGTGTGGAGGCGGCGGGGTGTCAATTTTTATGCACAATGGGGCCCTTAATTGGCATCTTAACCCCAAGGGGCCCTCAACCCCCTAGGAAGCGCTCTCGGGTCCTTTCCACTTTCATCGACAAAAGCCCCATGTCTTTTTCCAAGAGACGCTTTTAAAACTGCCAGCCCTTCAATTAAAGATAGATTTTTCCCCCCGTGGATTTGCTAACGTCCTCATCAAGATAGAGGGGTGGCTATTTTCCCCACCCACAAGTCTTTGGCCCAGGGTTGTAAATGTAGCTGATCCGGAGGCCGATATTTCTTAGTCCTCACATAAGGGCCCAGGTTTACAATTGTAAATGTCTTGCTCCGAATTACGGCGGTCACTTTCCTGTTTTTAAGGTCCTGGACGGTTGCCCCCGGGGCCCGGGGCACCATCTTTTTTTGTGGGATTTAACCTGACCCTTTATCCCACCTTGGACAACTCGCTGGGCTTTCCCTAGCATATTCGGCCATTAAAAAGTGTTAAGGGGCCCTTTGCAATTCCGCTGTTGTGGATGGCGGCTTCAAAAAACCCATCTGAAGGACTACGCTTTTTTTCGCACTCATAACCCAATACGTGAACGCTATATTTTGCTTCGCACAGGCGCTTCCCTGGGGGGGCACCTCCTCCATAGGGTATGTACTGTGGTCTGATCATGCCCCCATCTTTTATATCCCGCATGTCCCTTCCCTTCTGCACCGCCCGACCCTGGGACTTAATGAGTCCTTGTTGCTGGTTCGGTGTGTTGGCAGCTCAGGAGATGTTGGCACTTCCGGGGGACCCGCTGCGACCCCACTTCGCCCCTTCTTCAAAAGGGAGGCCCCTTTAAGTGCGTTCTCCGTGGGAAACTGATTAAACAAGGACCGCCTTAAAAAAGGCCCGGACAAAGCATTTTCGCGGGCGTTGCAAAGGGGAAAAACCCCGCTTTAGTCCAAAAACAGGCCTCTTAGCCGGGGCTGCAGGACTTTTGTGGCCGGTTTTGGAGGTCGTTTAGTTTGAGGCCTCTTGGGGTAGGGCTATTTCAAAGGGTCGAAGAGGTTCTATGAATTTGGGAAAAAAGTGGTCGGTTTAGCAAGGGCAATTGGGAACGCAGCGAATTCCTTGGTCATAGTATTAAAAAATTGCGCAGGTCCCCGGGCAACTCCACCCCGAGTTGCCAAGGAGTTTCAATCATTTTATCCAAGTTGTTAAACTCTCCGGTGGCGACTCCTCCACCCTTCCCCGGGGCGGGAACCTCTCTCCTCGTTCCCCACACTTCCCCGGGTGACACCATCCGGGGTAGAGGACCCTTTTCGGCGGGGAGTTAGAATTGGCCCTTAGGGGTCTCCCCCGTGGAAAAAGTCCGGGGCCCCCCGACGGATTTTCGCAAATTTTTCCAAACCCTGGTCCACTCACTCCCCCTTATCCTGAAAGCTTTCAACGTTGTCCTGTCTTTCCCCCCTTCCCCCAAAGGAGGCCTCTGCGGCCATATCACAGTGTGCCCCAAAAAAGGGCAAGGTCCCCAGGGTTTTTGGGGGCTATGACCGATTTCCCCTTCTCATGTGGATCGCCTCAAACCCCTCCCGCAACCCTGATTCACCCCGGGTCAGGTGGGCTTTACCCCGGGTTTTAGGGCTGGGAAAAACCCTTGAAGACATTGGACGTTATTCATTATGTCAGTTTTGCATGGGGAAACCTTGTGATCTGTCTTTGATGCGAAAAAGCTTTTGAAAGGATCTTTGGGATCTTGCCCTACCCCCAAGACTGGGGTTGGCCCCACGACCCCCAAAATTTAGCGCTTTTTCAAAACCTCGGCGAGAAATTAAAATTAAAGGGGTGCTATTGGCCCCTAGACATACGTAATGGTACTAGGCGGGTGCCCCTTTTCGCCGTTTTGTATATCCTAATTATGGGAACATTTGTGGCCGCGGTGCGATCCAAACCCCGGTTCAAGGGGTTTATGATTTGGGGGGGGAGTTAAAGGTCGGCCCTTGCAGATGACTATTGATTTATCTGAAGGACCTTTTTTAAACCCCCCCTCCTTTCTGTCCCGGGTTGGGTAAATTTAGCTTGGTCCTAACTAAAAATTAATTACTCAAAATTTGGAAGCCTTTAAAATCTCTCTTAACCCAATTCCCCTGTCCCGGCCCTCAAATTAAAATATCTTTTTTCTTGGCCCGAGATGGAGATTTCTACTTGGGGATCAAAATTCCCGAGATCTGTCAACCTGATGAGTGCAACTTCCCCCTCGTGGCTAATTTTTGAGTTGGGGGGTTGGGACGGGGTGACTTCTCATGGTTGGCAGGGTGAATATTATTAAAAAGTCTATACTCCCGAAACTGCTATATTGTTCCAACGGTTCCGATCCCCCTGCCCTTTCCTTTGGGGGTTAAACTCCACGAGTTTCACCCCGGGTTTTTATGGTTCTCTCGTCGCCGAACTTAAGAGGGAACTGCTGTCTTGGCCCAAAAAAAGGAGGGGGGGTGGGGGTTACCAGATTGAAGGGCTTTTACCCGGCGGTGTTATGAGGTTTTTGGATTGGTCCTGTCCCCAGGTTTAAATTTGGGTGAGGTGCGCAAACGGTCTCCCCCCAGGCGATAATTTCTTTCCTGGGCCAGAGCCCCTGACCGAGACCCCCCAAACTTTATATTCAGTACAGTTTCCCGCTCCTTTTAATAATGAAAATTAAAAGGCCCGACCCCTTTATTGGACCTAGCGGCCCCCTTTTTCCCCTTCAGACAATATTATTTCCCCGGGGCCCCTTTGGGGGGTCATTTCCTAGGGGAAAAACTAAATATCGCCCCCTCCCCCCAAGGGGGGGACACAATAGGGGTGTCTTGTTCCCTTAGGGGGATTTGATTCAGGACTGCCCTCCTCTGGGGATAGATTTGGTATTTACAGCTTCGGCACTTTTTTATGCTACTGTAAAAAAAAAAGATCTCTCTTAGAGCACTTTCTCCCTTCGGGAAAAAATGTGTCGCACCTCGCTCCCCAGGCATTTATCTCCGCTTACCCGGGTAAATTGTCACTTGTCAGGAATTCCCATTTTGTAAGGCCTGGGAGAAAAGGTGCGGAGGACCTTTACGGTTGATCAATGGGAGAAAGTGCTTTTTTTCACTATAAAGGGGTGATAGCGTGCAAGGCACAGGAAAAAGCTTTAAAGTTCTGTCAGGGGGTACAGGGTGCCCACTCGCTTCACAAATGGTTTCCTGTGTCCCGGTTTGCTGGAATGTAAATTTTGGGGGCAGGGTCTTTGTCCCATATTTGGTGGGGGTGTCCGTCCCCAGCCCTTCTGGGGAAAATCCTTCAGGGTATTCGGATTGCTGTGGGACCTCTATTCCGGGAAAGCCCCGAAGGCTCTTCTATTTTGTTCCCCTTCTCCAATCCTCTTACAAAAAAATCCTGACCCGACATCTCTTACAGGCACAAAGACGGTGATCCCCCCCCGCTGGCGTCAATCCGTTCCTCCGCCAAAGCTGATGGGTGGGGAGGAGTTTTTTACTGTATGGAGGATTTATTGCCCCATAGCCCTGAGGGGTCAATTAAAGTTTGCACACCTGGAGGCCCTTTGGGCCTTTATCAATCCCCCCGGGGCTTTCAGGCAGTGTTGGGGTGATAGCTGGGGTGTTTTCTTTCCGGCCCCCCCTCGCCCAGGGGGGGGTGGTTATGGTGGGTTTGGGCCCCTTTGGTGGGTTTAAATTTTTTATAGGAACAAACCCCCCATTGCATGGCTTTGGTGTGTGTCTTGTGCTTCTTGGCGTTGGCGGTGTGGGACTCTTTTCCCTTCCCCTTCCCTTTTTTCTTTCTTTATTTGTCATGACATTGAAGTTTTAAGACCCCTGATTTGCAGAGTTCAGGTCTGATCTGGCGGGGGGGAGGGGGGGGAGCCCCGTTGGGGTCGCCGTCAAAAATGGATGTTACTCATGATTCCTCTATTGTAGATACGCAAAACGGCGGTCCCTGATGCTAGGGGCCCACCTTACGGTATCTTGTATTACTTTGTCGTTTGCATTAAAACCCGTATGCCTTTTTTATTTTATGGTTTTGTGTTATTATTGCCTATTGAAAACTGTTTAATAAAAATCTATTATCGGAAAAAAAAAAAAAAAGCTGGCACTCAGCCAACGCGTTTCGGGCCACTTGTGACACGACTCATGAGGCTCAGCTCCCGGAACTCCCATTTTCTGATATTACCACTCCCCATTTTTTTCCAGGGTCCTGCCAAAAAAGGGCCCCCGTCCATGCCTGGGTTATTGACCCACCCGGTTTTCCCGGGTAGGGGATCCTACCATTTTCAGAACAATAGAGGGGGGGTTTCAGAAAATGTTTCACCACTGTGTCGGGGGACAGATCATCTCAGTTGGGGTTTTGGAGACCTTGGTAGCTTAATTTTGGGGCCTTGGTAAACCTGCCCAATTAGATTTGGAGCATAGTCGGGATTAGAATGCCGGCTGTTAGAAACTTGGGGGTCCCAGGTACAAGCAGTTGCAGAGCCTTAGCGCCAAGGGAATCGGGGAAGTAGGGGATATAGCTGTCACAGCCCGGTGCCTTCCCCGCTTTCCCGATCATGCTGTAGGCCCCAAATTTATGACAAAAAAATCCCCTAAAGACAGTTGCCGCTTGCTCAGGTCAGCCATATGGAAGCCTTTTAGTGTATGCATCAACTGGCAGGGAACGCTGCCCCGACAGATCAATGCTCTGCCACTAATTTTTTAGGCTTATGGGTACCCCATGATGCGTATAGAAAAAGTGGGGACTGTGCAACAATACATGCAACACAACCCCCCCACTTGTGAAATCAAGATCGTGGCAAGTTTCCAGATCCGCTGATTTCTGTGAAGAGAGCCTATACAAGGTGGGCCAAGCATACCTGTCCCGCCACCCCCTACACCCCCACTTTCCAACCCCCAAAACTTGAAATTGATTCCTTTGAATAGTAATCAACGGTTTAAATAATCCCCTTTTTCCCAGCCCCCTTGGCCCGCACAAAAGCCCCCCAGAAACCCAGGATGAAACCCTCAGGTATGTCAAGTTAACCCCAAACCAGGTTTCAACTCCAGTGAACGGCTCCGAAAAACCCCTATGCCCTTTTTTTTAGGAAAAAGGTGCAAATACAGAAGACCTATGCAGGACCCGGCAGGATCTAATGGGCCCTACTTGAAATTAAGGCTACGTAGCTATCTACCTTTAAAAAAAGTCACTTGGATGATGTCGACTCCCTCCACGGTTCTTGGGCTCAGGGTGCCTTAGCGAACAAATTTAAGAAATGGGCACGGAATGCTTGGACAAGCTTGTCAATGCAAAATGTCCAACAGAAGAAATGAATCTGTGGACAAATATGCAGCTGTATCAAAACAATTTGAAGATCTGGGATTCTCAGCTCAAAACAAGACCCCGCCTCTTTATGACCGTGCATTTCAGGATGGGTTTCAAGAACGTTAAAGGACAAGATTTAATCTGTCAGGGCCCGAAAAAATGGACTCTTTCCCTGAAGGGATGTTTTATTGCCAAAGGGTTCCTAAAGCACTGGTCAAGGAGAAGAAAGATGGGAAGAAAAAAAAGTAATGATGATGACCTAGTTCAGGGGGGGACCCAGACCCAAAAAAGTGTTTAGTGTGTGTTTCCAATTTATGCCAAAACTGACCAACAAAATCAGTGTATCAATGTTTTCCCCAACCCCAC